>OY855903.1:40589950-41079950 GCA_963693305.1 Meandrina meandrites
GTATTAGCCTTTTACTTATGTGTATACACCAAAATTTAATAAAAACATTTCCTCTGAAACGTGTAGTGTAAACAAGGCATTTTAAAACTTACAAGAACTTATCTAGTAACTGTAATTTTAATTGTACTTTGTCACTGACATCACTAAGTTCGAGATGTCCATACAACTGCTTTCCAAGTCCAGGTTTCCCCCTAGAAAGCTACCATCACCAATGCTACTTGTGGAGAAGTTATGCCAGTCAACATCACTGAACATCTCATTGCAGTATTCTGGAATTGTAATTTTCTCTGTTGTCGATGGATGTCTTGGATGACATCTGAGATAGCATGTGCATGCCTTTCTTTCAATATCTCTACATGTGTGCTGACATCAGATACACTGAAAAGCTTGTCACAGTTTTTCAAGACCTGAGAAATCTGTTGGTCTGAAAATCCAATCAACAGTTCTGGATCAGTGGAAACAGGTAAATTGCATTGGGGGATTGATACAGTAGCTCGGAAAGTGGTGACTTTCTCAATGTAATGGGCTTGTGCCTCAAATTTTCCTTTTCTTAAACTGCTGTTCAAAACTTTTCATAAAATAAATTAAGCTCGAGGGTCCATCTTCTTTCGTATCTTTCCATCTAACGGACAGCACTCGTAACTCTGGTTTTTCGCTTCTCCAAGATTTGTTGAACACTTTGTGACATTCTGCTTTATGTTTTTTTGTTGTTTCTGCTCTCCAAATTTGAAAATGGTATTGCTGTATACCACGCAAGAAAAATATC
Organism: Meandrina meandrites; assembly: GCA_963693305.1. Lineage (NCBI taxonomy): Eukaryota > Metazoa > Cnidaria > Anthozoa > Scleractinia > Meandrinidae > Meandrina > Meandrina meandrites. The sequence goes on from OY855903.1 coordinate 40,590,717, forward strand.
AGTATGTTCAAGCACTGTTGAATTGCCACCAGTTTCTCTCTTGTTGATCACCTCTCAGTCAACCACAACTTAAGTGTCGTGTCCCATTAGTCCATACATGCAATAGCATACACTGTGTCCAGGTGAGTCTTTCTTTCCATCACCACTAACGCAGCATCTCTATAACAATTGCCCTTCTCTCCTTTTGTCTAGAAACTGCAGAAATTTGATTTGTTACAAACAATAGGTTCAGATCCTTACAAAGCAGTTCAAATTTGGCATAAATATTTCCTGAGAGAACAACTGCTCTTTTAAGCAGAGTCAATTAGAGAAAGTTCCAGTTTCTGTGTGTAATCAATACTTCAGATGACTTCTGCCTGCCACAATGGCCCTTGGCACCTCTGCTTAGCCTTTTCAGGCTACTCTGAAATTCGAGTTTTAAATAAAGTTCATGTATGTATGTATGTATGTACGTACGTACGTACGTACGTACGTACGTACGTACGTACGTATGTATCCACCCTTTGTAGAATATTGATTTGCTTCCCACACACACCACCTGTGACAGATGCACAATATGGCTTCTTGATGCCTACTTCAGTTCCATAAGGTTTTCAGCTGACACTGTGACATGCATCCTGTTACAAAGGGCTTACAGATCCTGGAGGTCAGTAAGTTTTGTCAACTCATCAAATGCTTTCTCCAATGTCTGTAGTAGTTTTTGTCAATTTTCTGCAATTGTATCACCTTCTGGTGCTGATGAGGCCAATACATGTATGTAATCGGTAGAAAGCACTTCTGGCAACTGTGGGAGCTGCAATGTTTTCCAAGCGATGGATAGTTTATGTCCAACAAACAAGGCAAGGCTGGGGTTCTGTGTGGGATGGATTAACCAACCCAATGAAGCCACATCATCTGCTGACAGGTAGATTTGTAAGGGTTGCTTGATCTGCTTTACTCTGATATCACTGCCAGGGATTGAGTCAACCTTTCATGCACAAATTTGCAGGAAGATAATCTCTGTGCTCTGAAGTCATGCCACCTCTGTGTGTCAGACTGCTCCCTTGTCTCTTCCTCATATAAACAAGATTGTGGTAGTTTGACACTGAGTCCTTGAATTAAGTTTATTTCTGCCAAAGTTTGAACTGCTGAATAATAGTTTTCTAGTGATAGCACATCAAGAAGTGGTGGATTTTCTGGCTTGTCAATGTTCATGTGAATTGTGGGGTCATTTGCTGTGTTGGCATTGCTGGTATGAGATAACTGAACAACAAGCTAGTTTTCTCAGTTTACTATCCACAAAGTCTAATCTGTGAGTTTCAGGAACAATGCTATTTATTTACATGTCATCATATATTTGAATATGTCTTTCACAGAATCAGTAATGTTGGGTTCCCCAAATTGCTGTGGAATTGGGTTGTACTAGTCAACAGTACCCCACCTATCCCGTGTACTTTCTTTTTTTTGTGGGAGCATCACTTCTTGGAGGTTTTACCTGGTGCGCTAGCACCTGTTGTACCTCATTGGGATTGCTTCCTGCTTTCCTTTTTGGTGCATGCCATGTCCGTGGAAGACTTGTTTTAGACATGGCAGGAGATACACTTCTTAAACCAAGTTTTCTGTAGTGTCAGCCCTATTGCATTTTTTATTCATTATTATGGCACTACAAGACATTACTTGCAATGCAACAGTTACAATGTTTACAGCAATTTCAAATTATTTTAAATACAATAAGTTGAAGTTGGCTTGTTTGTTGACCAGACATTTGAAGGTGAGACACCCCTCTTTCAACAATTTCGCCTTGGACTGGCAGTAAGTCCCACATACTCTTTGTTTCCCAGGGGTGTTGAAGAGGTGTGGGAAGTATCCTTTCTTGAGCTCCGTGAGGCCAAAGGTTTTTGTACATGCCAAGAGAGCCATCTGCAAGAAGGAAAGAGTCGATAAAGCGTATCCTATCGAAGTCATTTGGATCAACTTTCCACCATTGCGCATTTGGTCGATGATTCAATTTTGGTTGTGATATTAAAACTAAAGTTGTCCGACGTTTCGATGTAGCTGACATCATTATCAAGGTAAAGTGTTGTTTCGTGGTGTGAATATAAATTAAATTATTGAAAATAGTATCATAGACATTAATTTTGCTGCATGGTTATGTAAATAGTTTCACGTGGATGGGATCACTTTGCACATTTAAAGTTGGCTTTAGGTCTTGAATAATCAGCATTTCATTGATGAGGCAATACAATTTTCTGTGGCATTGCTTTAAAACTGAGAAGTTGTTAATTAACTTCAGTTTTGAGATCTGTGCATGTTCAACATGTGCTTTCCAACTGTCGAATTCTGAAAGCTGTGTTCGGCAACCAATGGTTTAAGTGTCGGTTAGTATGACCAACATAGTCCATATTGCATAGACCACATTTGAAAAAGGACACAACACATTGTTCGCTCACGATTTTAGGTCTCCTATTTTTCGAACAGTGAGAGCTAAAGCAAAGTTATTGTCTGTAGCAGTTTCCATGGTGAAGGGTAAGGAGGGGTGTATCGTCTACTTGGAAAGTAATAGGTGCATGACCCAGGCCTACCACAATAGCTTTCTGGCCTGACAAGGCCAAACTTTTCCTTCCTGAAGGCCAGCTAAAACCGTGCGATGCTATGACTGGGGGTGTAATCAACAAAGAAAGGTGGGCCGGGCAAGAGCCGGTGATGGTAGACACGGGGGGAGCGTAGACACAAATGGCAGCAAAACACTTCCACTTACTCTGCTTCACTTCTCTGTCCTTTAGTGAATAATGTCTTGTAATTTTTGCTAGACTGTCTTGAGGTCCAGAGCTGCTAATTCAAGAACATATTTGTTGAGACACGCCCAGAATCCAGGATGAAGATTGATGCAGTGTCCTTCTTGACCAGTTTGGTCCATCACTTTGCACATCAGTTGATTCTTTACAATACTGACATTCCTCTGCTTTTGTGGCTAACTCAATGGAACAGTGAGAGCTAGAGCACCTGGGGAAACAAAACTCAACGTTTGACTTACTGAAGCAAGCTGTTAATAATAATAATAATAATAATAATAATAATAATAATAATAATAATAATAATAATAATAATAATAATAATAATAATAAAAGCTTTATTTATCCTGGAGTAAAATCTGTCAGCATTTATAAAAATGCTGGTCTTAACAAGATGTCCAGTAATAAAGTCTAAATTAAAATTTCAATGCATAATTTACCTAAAATCTACTTTTAAAATATATCAGCATGCAATAGTATAAAAAATTAGACTGTTGTCAGGTCTACTTTAGTGTCAGTAAATAAGTAACTCTTAATGTCAACACTTGAGCTGAAAATAGGCCTTAAACACTATGATATGTGTGTACAAAGCCCCTGTTTTAACGGAAAAACGTTGGGAAAACGTACTCCCGGTCAAAGAGAAAGTAACGGCACAGCAAAAGGCTTCATGCTGATGGAAATCCAAAGACCAAGAGAGGTAAAGGTCGCTGTCCAACAATAGTTGTAGCGTACCGTATTTACCCGTGTATAAGTCGACCTATTTTAACCTCAAAATCGGTCCAAAAAATCATCCTCGACTTATACATGGGTCAAAATTTTCGACCCAAGCACTAGTTAAATATATTCTGCGCAATTAGCATAACAATTGTTTTTATATGTTATCAAACATCGTGTAAACAACAGTACAGGTTACAATGTCCTTTCGCTTTCACAGGAAAAAAATACATTTTCCAATGTTGGAATGTAGTTGGTTTATTACTGTATTATTATTGGTAGATTATTGGTACATTCAAGTGATATTCCAACATTGGTAAATGGTTATATTTTCCAATGTTGGAAAATGATAATTATAGTATCCAACAATGTTCCAATGTTCCCAACATTGGAACACCACATTTTCCAACAATGGAAGACCTGTTTCCAACATTGGAATGCCGTATTTTCCAACACTGGTATGATAGAGTCCAACGTTGGATTTTTTGACATTCCAATACTGGACAAAGTATAACCAACATTGGAATTTTGCATATTCCAACACTGGACTACTATTACCAACATTGGGATGTTATACTCTCCAGTGTTGGAGAAAATGTTTCCAACATTGGGTACATGAACAATCCAACATTGGAAAACAGTTTCCCAACACTGGACCACTGAAGAATCCCACATTAGATGAATTGTTTCCAACACTGGTTTGGTACACTTTCCAATGTTGGACAAAGTGTTTCCATATTGAATTGTAACATATTCTAATCTTTGGACTGCTTTGACCAGTATTGGAAAATGTAAAAATCCAATGCAGGAAGTAATTTCTCTTATGATGGAATTAAAATAACGACAAAGTAGGAGTGAAAATCACCTTTAATTATGTCAAAGTCAAGTACCAATATACATTGACATCAACATTTCTGACAACTCTGCAGCTTGTCAAACCTAAGCTATTTTCTTCTGTTGAAATAACAAATATATTGTTGAACTGCAGTTTATGGATGTGATTTTGACACAACAGAAGCAGAATCATCTAGACCAGGAGACATGGATTCACTTTGTGTGGTCTTACTCAATGATTCTATGTCTGCACACTTCTTAACTTGCTTCCTAGACATGTCCCTGTAGTTTACTTCAGAACTGTCTTCCACTTCAATCTTAACATGGCCAGCCTTCACCAAGGCTTTGGCAAGTGGTAGTAACAGTTGATATTTTCCCAATGATCTACACTTTACATTTAAAGCCTTGCCTAGTATTATTGTCTCTGCTGATTTAGCAGACATGTCTTCAACACTGCTGCTTGGTTCTAGTTCTTCATCCTCACCAACTAAGAACCCTGTAAAAATGTCATGAAAAATACATATGGTTAAAAACAATTATCATAATTGCATCATCTAGGTAAAAGTAGTATGATTTAGTATTCAAATCCCAACAAAGTACACTTCACTTTAAATTAGGAGAATGACTACATGTAGCTTAAAGGACTGAAGCTACATGTACATCAACATAAAATGTTACAGGTGGCCATAATAATTAAGAATTACACTGCAAGCTTTACTTGTAGTTAGCAATCTACATGGGTTGAGAGCAATCTAAATTGTTTTAGCATAGCTCAGTGACCAACCTATCAAACCTAACCTGGTGACAAAAGTGCTATGTTTGTTTGAACAGGAGAAAGAAATTTCTTCGCTATAGACAGGTACTAGTCAAGGAAAGGGCTTCAAAATCTTCCCTATTTTCCCATTTCCCAGCTTTCAGTCAGCAGGTAAAATTCATGCAACAGTCGGGTATTTTATCCGGCTCCAGGCTTTAATGTACATTCCTGGGTACCATAAATTGGTTGTGCTTACATAGCCAATCAGATCTGTGTGTGTTTGGTCACTGGGAAATGCTAAATAATTATAGGAATGCCACTGCAATTACATAATCATTGACACACCTTCGGATTGTGAGCTTGAGCTTGATGTGGAAGCTACAGACAATGTTGAGCTGGAGCTATCTGAATTGTTTCCTGAAGATGTTGACGCTCTACCATGTTTTGCTGGTTTGTGAGTGGCCTATTTAAAAACAATAATATTACTATTTAAAAACAATGTTGATTCTTCAAAGTTATAGTCCTCTTTTAATGGGCTGAAGGACACAATCCTTAAAAGAATGGATAATAATCTTATGGCAGGTTACTGGTGGGCCAAATATCCATGATCAACATTCCCATGCATTGAAATAATTTTTATAATATTACTTTGCAAGCGGCAAATTGCAGTATTACTGGTACGACACAGGTAATATATATGCAACAAGACATAACATTTTGACTTCTGGGTTTATATGAACTTGTCTCTGTTGGGAGTACAAAAATTTATATGCAATTTATATTTATATCTTTAAATGAACGAAGGGTTCTATACAGCAGTGTAATAAATAACATGATACCTCATAGTCATATCCATCCTCAATCTTCCTATTTTTTTTGTGGAACCATTGCAGTAAATGACTCTTAATAGCATCTGTGAAAGACACATTTTTTCGTTTAGGTAATGGGAAAGAGGCTTCTCTTTCACACAATCACACTAAAAATCTGTTCAACAGCCTCTTCTTGTTATTATTTCAAGAAACATGCTATATTAAATTATTAAATACAGTTGACACTTTTTCACATTATGTATGTTGTTCCAGAATATAACCAAACTTCCCCATGGAATTTTTCTTTTTTTTGCTTTAATCTCCCCACCCCTCTAGAAATGCCACTTTAGCTTTTGAGACAACCCTCCCCAACAGAATATGGATATTTTCAGTCAGTCATGATCAGTCAGTCAGTCAGTCAGTTTATTAATAAATCAATCAATGAAAAACAATATTTAACTAACTGCTGCACTAATGTGTCATAATATGAGATAAGAAACACTTATAAACAATAACTGAAGAGGCCATTTTCTCTTTCTTCTACAAAAAAGAAATAGCAATCACCTTCTGATTTGCTGGATGCTCTCTTTTCAGACTGAAGACATGTGAGATCCTTAATTTTTTCGAATATTTCCAATCTCCTGCCCATAGGGTTAATTCCAATATCTTTCAAGTCTGCTTTTTCTAGGCAATAAAGTGTCTTTCCAGTTATGTTCTCAGCTGTTAAGGTAAAAGAACAGGGTGAGTTCAGAAAGGAAAACTGACTGGGATGGATTTATGCAACACAGTGAGAAGATATGTTTCAGCAAGCATAAAGAAAGATACAAGTTTAACGTAAAAACGAATGTCTGTTAAATCCATGAAGTCTTTTTAATCAGTATATATATATATATATATATACATGTGCATAAAAGGAAAAATGGATTAAAAGAACGGATACAAACCTTTAAACAGGAATGCCTCCTCATGAAATCCTTCCGTCGTTAGCCATGAATGCACATCTTGTGCTGACCATTGCATGCAACCTTGAACATCCTTGCTTGCGCTTAGACTACATTCTAAACTTGCCAGTCATCGAAAGAAAAGAAGGGAACGGTTAACCCGTTAAGCTTATAGAAATTAAAACATTCACAAATTTGCAAAATTTATGGCGCGAAATCTTGAATTTCTCGTCAGTTCACTCTGTTCCGATGGATTGAAATATATTACCTTCATGATCTGACAGTGCAGCGCTGACATCCTCTTCAGCCCTTTCAGCCATAACTTTGATACTACATGCAATTCTACCAGCTGTTTTCCAATTTTAAAAAAAATATATACTTCTTTCTTCCGTTCGATCAACACCTTTCGATCTATCGAGCGAGGAAAGAAACGGCGGGAAAAAGCGCTAAGGCCAGGTTCTTCGAGGACTCTGGGTATATGGAACACGCATGATTCGCATAAATTACCGCTGACAGGCTGTTGACCCTCAATGATTTTCGGCTGTCGTTTAACACTTCGAAGCATTTGGCTTACCGGTAATTTCGCTTAATTTATGTTTACGTTCGTTATCCTTGTGACCTTGTTGTTGCCAAAACAACGTATGGCGTCGTCCACAAAACAAGCAAACCTGTGTAGATGTTTGGATAGTGATGAAGCGCGGAACATCTCGTCGTCGGGAAAGGCGCATGTTCACTGCTCATGTCTTCTATGTAAAGGCAAAGCTGTCTATCCCATGACGGCATGGAGGCATTACCCAAAGGGCAAATATTTCTGCCAACCGTGCTGTTGTTATTGGACCTCTGATAAAATCCCGATCTGCAGTTACATATGAACAAGGAAAATCAAAGAATTATCTTCAAAGCTTGGTTATTGTGCTTTCTTTGGTAACTGAAGAAATGATTTCCAATAATTTACCAGTATAATCCAACATTGGAAACTTGTAAAAATTTTGTTCCAATAATACTACAATGATATTCCAATCATAACCAGCTCAGTGGTGTAGCAAAATTAATACCTTGGTATATCATTGTGCAATGTTTGGTGACTGAAGATATGTCTTCCAATAATTTCACAGTATTATCCAACATTGGAAAATTGTGAATATTTTATTCCAATAATACCACGATGATATTCCAATCATAACCAGCTCAGTGGCAAAGCTTGGTATATCATTGTGCAATCTTTGGTAGCCGAGGAAATGTCTTCCAATGTTTTCACGGTATTATCCAACATTGGAAGACCAAATGTGTTCTGTTCCAATTAAACTCCAATAATATTCCAACTGTAATATCATGAGGAAAAAGCAGTTTTCCCTTTGTTGGAACCTTATTGGACTTTTATTGGTGCAATACAATTTTCCAATGATTATCCAACATTGGAAGGTCATAACTCAAATTTTCCAATAATTTACCATATTGGAAAATGTATTTTTTTCCTGTGTTTGCTGTGTCGTTAAATTGGCAGCTCAAGTTGGAATTCCTTACGATTTGTCCGCTTAATATAAACCTGAATGCTGTAGAGACTCATTGGCACAAGGTTTGAATAAAGGGCTGACAGTTTCCACTCTTAAAGCTGTAAAATCCACTAGAGAAAAACATCTTTCTGCATGATCTTTCTCGCTTCGAACTTCGCTACTTAGTAACCTGGCATGATGCAAGCACGTGTAGTTATTAGTTACCAGTACCTCACCAATTTTGTAGCTTGGTTACCAAGTACCACGAGCAAGCTTGGCACGTTGAATTGTTTATCGAGTCGTTTTCAAAGGTTTTTGGTGTAACTTTGTGTTTTGCTTGTCTTCTAAAGCTGCTACTATCTCTCCACAATTACACAGGTTCGTTTCTGATTAGTGTGTTTGATTTTTTAAGCCTGTTTTAAAAATTATGGACAAAATGCCTGATAAACGTGTGTTGCAAAAACGCTCACGTAAGCACGATCAAGCACGATAATTAACTTCACATTGAAACTTGCTGTGACTTTTACATTAAGTACCTCTACATGAAAGGAAATTCTAAGAAACACAGGGTTAGTTTTCCAGGAAAATTCTTACCCAGAAATGAAAAAATGTTAGTTTATGGCCTCAAAAATAGGGGGTCGACTTATACACGGGATCGACTTATACTCGGGTAAATACGGTATGTTGTTGTTCATGTGTCATCATGAAGTCGTAGAAACAAAGTTCTGGCGTGGTGTGGGCGGCCACAGATTGGACAAAGAACTCTGTACTTGTCCTATGTTTTTAAGAGCAGACTATGGGTTTGCAGTTCCAGGAAGGTCTTCCTGGTTAAGAGTTTCCTGCTTATATATAGTCCCTGCTGCCGCGCTCTCCCTGCTGCCGCAACTCCCGATAGGAGGGAAGATGGAAACAGGAACAAGAACATTCTAAAACCTTTTTTTGTTGTTGTTGTTTTCTGAAAATTTATTTTTTTTGTAAACACTAACACAAGAAAAGCAAAGCCAAGATAAAATATAAAAAGGATTAAATTGATATTATGTATATAATATATCATTCAGTTTATATTAGCGGCAGGAAACCTAAATGTATATACAAAGAATAGAGGAGGAACAATGCGTGGAATAATAACTGAGAAGATGGAGGCGTGGAAACACTGTGTCTTGGCAAGAGATTGTGGGGTGTTGCATGCGCCGGTGAGAAAGCTATCTAAGGAAGGGGTGCGAAATAATGTAGCATGGGGAACATACCACTTGCGATGGATTTTGTTCTAATAATCCAGAAGGCACTATGCAAGGACAGCGTATCCAGCCTCTGTCATCAAATATACATGTTCTAAATACTGATAAGTGTCTTCGTGGACTGTAGTCGGTATATGGTAAGGTAAAACATCAGGAAAACATAGTCGTGGTCCAAGAGAAAGTAACAGCACAGCGCAAAGACTTCATGCTAACGGAGATCCAAAGACCAAGAGAAGTAAAGGTCACCGTCCAACTATAGTTGTAGAGTATGTTGTTGTTCATGTGTCATCATGAAGTTGTAGAAACAAAGTTCTGGCGTGGTGTGGGCGGCCACAGATTGGACAAAGAACTCTGTACTTGTCCTATGTTTTTAAGAGCAGACTATGGGTTTGCAGTTCCAGGAAAGTCTTCCTGGTGAAGAGTTTCCTGCTTATATATAGTCCCTGCTGCCGCGCTCTCTGAAGAGATAGGTTTACCCTCTTTGATATTTTGAATCCCTGCCACAACTAATCTAACTAACACTGATTTCAAAATATATATATTTCAACTAGGAAAATTACAATTATAGAACATGACTGGTGTTATTTCAGAAATAGAACTTACTTGCCAGAAACAATGCAACTTTGGGTATAAATCTCTGTTAAGCAGTCGGGGGTCTAAAACATGTTATCCTAAGGACCTATCTAGTGACGCAAGGTTTATTTTCTGAACTAATAGAACGATGTAGTAAACTGCGTGATAAAGTATTGACAGATTTGACATCTCATTAATCTGTCTTTTTGATATGATTTTCTCATTGTCATGCTATAACTATAGGAGAAGTCAACAGCATTGATTGTTGTTCCAGCACATCATACAAATATAACTAATACAAGCACTTCAAGTGCAAGTTTTGATGGTAAACCAATGGCGAAGAAGACCTCATGGTTGTCACTAAGAATGATCTCAATTGTCACCGTAACAATTATCTGAGCTGCTCTCCCAAAAGCCAGGAAAATCTGATGTAAAACCTGAATTCATAGCTAGACATGGGTGACCGACAGTACACCATGCAAATGAAGAATGAAATGAAAGAGAGTCTTCGAAATGGACTGACCACTTTATCACTATTGTTCATAAAAGTTCCTGGTCGGAGGCAGGATGCTGGCTCCTTTGAAGATTTGTATCCATAGACAAGTTTGTTTGTTTTGTTTTAAAAGGTGGTAGATATTCCATCTGTATGCGACAATCGTGAACTTGGCCCCAGAGTACAGACTTCATGGCATTCAGTCTGTTCTCACAACCTTGCTCAAGATTCCCCCTACAGACTGACCAAGCTTGGTTTATAAGAACAAATTAAAAATATACATGCCTCAACAGAGTATCAGCATGGGCAGGGACTTGAAACAATGGCCGGGAATGTGTCTTGGCCATAACTCTGTTGGTAATGCCAATCAGGATGTCGCCAATCAAGGTTGAGCGTTTTATGTTGTTCTTTGATGCTGCCAACACTTCTCAAACTTCTGTCAAACAATTTGAAATTAGCCAATTATTTAACATGGAAAGAATCTTAGGTTCCAGCTGCCTCGAAGTAAAGCCATGTGTCCAAGCGTTTTGTTCGCCAATTGCCAAGCAAATCCAGTTCCAATTGCAACTCCTTTATTGTATTAATTACAGAATGTCTTGGAAAAAGGTTTCCACCTCTTTTTTCAACATTGGGGTCTAAGGTTTCTTACAGTGTATCCAAATTTAACCCAGCCTTAGCCAATGTATCCAAATTTAACCCCAACCCTTTAATGAATAAATACTGCAATGACAAACTGTCAAATTGACTTTGAGGTTCAGCCTGGATCTTTGCATGAATTAAGGTGGCTCCATATAGTTTACCGCGCGCGCTGCTAGTACAAGCTAGTGCGCATGCGAGCTGACGCAAGCTCAGGCAAAAATGATCAATCATGGAATTATGTTAAACGTTTCAAAGGGAAACTTTACCCATAACAGATTTTTAAGAGCAGACAAAACTGTTTTAACTTCCAGAGACTATGAGTTTGTCAATTTTTTCTATGGAATTGCTTCAAATGTCACGTAAACAAGTGCGAAGCAAAGTTAGCGAACCGTGAACATGCGCAACACTATATGTTAAAGAATTTCTATTTTGCTGACGTCACGAAAACTAAGTGTTTTGGAGCGATCTAAAAACGCGTATTGCGTGCGTTCCAATTGGTTGATTTTTTTGAAAATTGGTACATGGGTAGGATTTTTCTGTTTTTTGCCCATATGAAAAAATCAACAAATTTTATACATACAATAATACACTGAGCATAAAAAACAAAAATTGCAAAACCCACCAAAAATTATGTAGAAATTTTCTTATGGCTATGTCAGGTAAAACTCTTTACATGTTTACTTCGTTACGCCAAAAACAGGGAAAATTCACCGTGTAAAAACCTAGAAAATCTGTGTTAAAGTAAGCATACGTCAAAAACCAGGTCAAGTATCTCTGTCACTAGTTGCCATAGCAACGAGATTAAGGTAATGAACACCTATATTTTGACCGACTAGTCGGTCTTCTTCAGGGTAAATGAAGAGAAACCGTTACACACAGCTATCTACTAGCCATGGAATTACAAAGATGCGTGCTACAATTTAAACCGTTAATAACTGTAACAATTCAAACATGAACAACGTGCACACGCAAAAACATGGCGCATGCGCAGAGATCTACACGAAGAATAAAAAGACAGTAGATATCGTGCAAAAATAAGACAAATAAGCATTAAAATTATTAGTAAAGCGCATAAAAACTAATGCTACATACTGTGAAATATTCTATTTACGTGTCCGTTCCCCCCGATTCTGACTGAAGAAGAAATCACTTTCACACCTTATTTGCATCAGACATCTTAGAATGTGCCCGCAGCCGGCTCTTATGATTATTAAGTCTTAATCTAAACTTAGTAGTTGTGGAGCCAACATATTGCAAGCCACGAACCTTACAACTAACTAAGTAGACAACATTTCTACAATTGCAATCCAACCGATGATTGATAGAATAACTCGTACCAGTAATTTTGCTAGAAAAACTATCCCCCTGAATAAGGTAATCACACACCGCACACCTGTTATTAGAACATTTCTTAGTTCCTCTGTTATCCCCAGTGTTGCGATCTAGAGGTCTTAACTTAGCACGAACAAGAAAATCTTTTAAACTCTTAGGTTGGCGAAACGCCATCATGGGTACATCCCGAATTGCCCTTAAACAGTCTGTAATAAATTTTCATCCTAGAGCCTATGAATAGCAGGTAAATACAAAGGTAACAGAATCGCCGAGGAGAGCCCCTAAGCGTCAGAGCAATCTCAAATAACAATTGTCATGGTATAAATAAACTGCCATCACGAAATGCACAGCCTTATAATGTGAAAATTTATGTGTAATGTATACAGTTCTTCGAATGAATTTCTTGCTGCTTATTAAGACCATCTGTGCACTCCAGTAAGCTTCTTTAGTAATTAACAGTTTTTCAGTGTCTTGATTAGTGTTGTTTTGAATTTGGTCGATGCACTGAAACATGAAATCAGCTAAAATATGTGGTGTTTTTTTAGTGTATCACAACTTCACAAGTTTTTTTTGTCTGTTTTCATTGACGATTTATGATATCTGAAACAAACTTTAAATTTGGTAGTGGTTGATCCAACATATTGATGATTACATTTCTTGCAATGAACCAAATAAATGTCAGTTTTGGAAGTTCACGAAAATGTTTGCTGAACAAAATACTTGCAGTGAAGGAGCGGATTTAAAAACCAGAAGGTGAACTACTCAAATTTTGAGTGTGTTGGATGTTAAATACAGAACTGTTTTGTAGGCCACCGAAACGGCGACCCACTCATCACTTAAACCCCATTTCACACTGAAGCATCAGGGTGTACATCAGCAATATGATCGTGTGACGAAAACAGTTGAAATATTTAAACTTTTACAAAGTAGAGCGTGCACATGCTTAATCCCTGCAACACTTATTGTAAAATCGTACAAAGTTCTCGCACTAAATTTGCGACATGTTATATGTTCAACTGTACTTTAGAGTAAACTTCTGATGGTGCCTGCATGTTCAAACTATTCAGCTCATTGCACTTGTTTAGGGTTGCCATGTGTGGCTTAGTTATTAAAAAGAATTTCTCCGTGGTACATAGATTACAGGGTTTTGTAATGTTTGTATATGGCTTTGCTTTAGCGAGGGCTTTCCACATAATTGTGAACTCTTTCCCTTCCTCCTTTAATTTCCACAGGTGCTTACAAAGGTCAGTCTCATTTCTCCTCTTTTCGTGCCTAAACGACATCTGGTGGTTTCTGTATCTTGTCTTAAATTTGTTAGCTGTGAAACTGATGTATGTTTCATTCGTATCTCAGATTGTTCTGACTAAAAAGGAAATCAATATCATTCACTCTGTAGGCCCATTGGCCCTCTTTTCCTTGCAGCTCCTCCTCTCCTTTCACCCTGTCTATCAGCTGGAAGCTTATATCACTCAATCCATTATGGCCCTCACTCCAGAAGTGTGGGTACAATAAATCATCATTCCCTTTCTTAACCTGCCCTTAACTCTTGTGGCATCTGAGCCTCGACAAATGGTTGTCTAAACTTTGTCACTGTGGAACCAACATACTGTTATGAACATTTTTTACAAGTGATTAAGTAAACCACTTTACTTGAGTTACAATTAAGGTTGTAATTAATCAAATACCTCCTATCGTTCTGTGAGCACATAAAATAATTCCTCTCTTTCATTTTATTCCAAACTTCGCATCGTTTTGACGAACATTTAACTGTTACTAATATTGAATCTTTAGAACCACGACTGCCCACTTTCGGGAGTACCAAATAGTCTCCCACACTCTTAGGTTTCCTAAACACCAGAAAAGGAACATTCCTGATAGTGTTTTTGCATCTATCCGATGACTCCAGTATGGGATTCAGTTCCTGGGGTATTGTGCTGATGTTTGGCAGCCCAGGGTGATACGCCACCACAAAAGGCTTTTTTGTAGTACGTGATTGGTTGCTGCCGTTCGAAGCTTCAGCTCTGGTGTTCCTTACTCTCTCCACTTAACTTCTAACAACTGCTTCCTTATAACCTCTTCCTCGTCTCAATCACTGTGCCTTGCTTCTGAAGATAGTGTCCACCATTAAACTCAGTTATTACTTTTCAGCACCAGGTTGGAAATGACACCACATCTTCATTCAGAGAACCCTCCCATTCTTTCTTGCTCTGACCTTCTGAATTGGCAAGTGCCTCTTTTAAAGCCTCCAAACCGTCATTGTGTGGGATGTGAGGGTACAGCCTAACAACGTCTATGGTACACAGTATAGTCCCTTCCAGTAACTCTCCAATCTGTCCCAATTTGTTAAAAAAGTCATTAGTATCTTTGATGTATGATTTAATGTTCGGTACTGAAGGTCACATCTTCTGATCTACAAACGCAGAAATTTTCTCGGTAGGGGTACCGCATCCTGAAATAAATGGTCTGCCCGGATATCACTGTTTATGTATGTTTGGGAATACGTAAAACCTACCAGGTTTCTTTTCCTCAAATACCATCAAATAATCCCTTATTTTGTCATCAATATTCCCTTTCTCACAGATAGAAATTTTTTTAACTTTGCAAAAACTTGCATCTTAACAATCATTCAATAATAAAAAATGGGATCACCATGCTCGTTTTTGAGTTATAAGCACCTAAAGGCAAAATTAAGGGTGTTTTTAACAGGCTTAATTGTTGCTATGGGAACAATGATATCATTAAAATGGCTAGAACTTGTTTAGTGATGATCGGACGTTTGTTTGATATCGTTATTGTAGTAGCAACTGATAACAATTTGTAGTACTGACCCATCAAAGTTTTAGAGCTGGAAACCATTGTGAGCCACGTTAAATTAAGCAATGAATTAAAGAAAATAATTAGACAAGGAATTAATGTGTAATGAAAAGCCCTTTTCAGATTTTTTCTGTATTCACCCCAGATCATTTTGGGGGCTAAATGTATAAATGGCTGCTAGCTAATTGCACACTGCCAGAGGACAAAACATCCAGTGTTAAAAGACAAATCATCTTGACAACAGAAGAGCTTCATCTTTGCCCTCTTACAATCAGTTATTTGAATTAAAATCATTTTTTCTATCACACTTAACCCTTTGCGACCCAATGGCCGATATATCGGCCATAACAAGAAACAGCGAATTTAGGCTCAGCGGATTCTCCATTTTTAGTTCCCAGACCTCCCCAGGCTAGAAATATCATTCGCCATTTTGGATTTTCTGCTTTTCTTAGTTTCTGATGAATTTGGGTTGCTTTATTGGAATTTTTCGACTTTCTTCGACTGTCAATTTTCCCGGGAAATTTTAAAGGTGTCATAATCATGGCAAGCGCCAACAGGCGCTTTACCGTGGCAGAAATACTGGAGTATTTAGATGGTAACTTCGATATTCCTGACGATGGAGTAAATTCTGATGTTGAAGGACTCGATGAAGATGATTTTGACGAAGAAAATGATATGCTTCCTGAAGTCGCCGCCTCTGATGATGAGGATGACGAAGATGTAAACCTCGCTGCTCTTGATATTGAGAAAAATGACAACAGAGGAAGAGGAAGACCGAGCAATGTAAGTCTACATGACTTTGAATGGAGTAGTGAGCGAAGTGAAGTTGAAATTCCTAGCTTTTCACAAGCTGTAGGGCCAACAAATGTTATGCCCAGAGAGTCCTCGGCAGTAGACTTTTTCCAACTCTTTGTAGACAATCGCATATTGGGAAAGATCGTTGCAGAAACAAATCGCTATGCCTGCCAGTCCTTGCAAGCAAGAAATAAAGATATTGGTAGTTGGAAGGACATTTCTTTAGAAGAACTGAAGGCCTTTTTAGGCCTTCTTATTTGCATGAGCATTCACAGGCTCCCAAGTTTGCGAGATTACTGGTCATCTGACTGGGTCTTGGGGGTCCCAGCATTTGCAAAGGTTATGGCCCGAAACAGGTTTCTAGACATCTGGAACAACCTCCATCTTTGTGATAACACCAAAATGCCACAGCCTAGGGACCCAAACTTTGACAAGCTTTTCAAAGTGAGAGAATTTCTCAATGACTTGAACACAAACTTTCGCATAAACTACAATCCCCATCGCGAGCAAGTTGTCGATGAAGCTATGATAAAGTACAAGGGAAGGACTTCATTGAAGCAGTACATGCCAATGAAGCCCATAAAAAGGGGAATCAAGATGTGGTGCAGGGCTGACAGCACAAATGGTTACTTGTGTGAATTTGACATTTACACAGGTAAATCCCCACAAGGAGTCCAACATGGTCTTGGATACTCAGTGGTCACCAAGTTATGCCAACATATACAGGGTCACTGGTATGCAATTTTTTGTGATAATTTTTTCACATCATACAAGCTTCTTGAGGACATGTATCACAACAAAATACTCTGTTGTGGGACTCTGAGATCAGGTCGGAAAGAGTTTCCTGTGTGCCTCTATGAGAAAGAAGCAATCAAACGAATGAAGAGGGGTGATGTCCTGTGGAGAATGAAAAGTCCTGTTGTAGCACTAACCTGGATTGACAAGAAAGCAGTCCATGCAGCTGGTACATACACCCAAGCCCCTGCACAGCAACTTCCTGAGGTGAACCGCAAACAGCGAGATGGTACTATACAGAAAGTAGCCTGTCCAGAATTGGTGTCATCTTACAATAAGTACATGGGTGGAGTGGATAAAAATGATCAGATGAAATCCTACTACCCCATCCCAGTGGCTGGAAAGAAATGGTGGAGCAGGGTTTTCTTTGATCTCATTGATAGATCAATCTACAACAGCTTTGTGCTTGAGCAAGAATCACCACACCATGGGAAAAGGAGTCAGAAGCTGTTCCGGATTGACCTTGCCAAACAGCTGATTGGCAATTTTTGTTCACGAAGGAAGCGTGGGAGGCCCTCTGATGAGCACTTACTTGCTAGACATGTTGAAAGACATTTCCCCGACTTTCTCCCAGCTAATGAGAAGGGGAAAAGGAAAGAAAGGAGGTGTAAAGTGTGTTATGATGCAGGCAAAATCAAGAAGACAAGTTACTTTTGTCCCGATTGTGACGTTGGCCTTTGCGCTGCTCCTTGTTTCAGGCTGTACCATCAGCCATAGACTGTAAAAAATGTTGAGAGAACACTATAAAGTGTTTCTGCTGTGTATTTAATAGTGTTTTACGTTTAAAATTGATCATTCATTTAACTTCCTGTTTTTCTTTTCTTTTTGGATTGCGTGACATATCACCTCGCGTGACAAAATGCTAATTTCCAAAGATTTAAAATTTTAAAATTTACCTAATTTAGTATTAAATTGTTCAGTAGACACTTTGCTAAGTTTTAAGCCACAATTCATAATTTTCCTAAAAAAGTAGAGGGTTGTACAGCCACATAAGATGCATTGTTTAATATTTGTGTGACACTGTTTATTAACTTTGACACATGATGACAGGTGTCAGTCAACATCAGACATTTTTCTGAACACTACATCCTAAATTAAAGTTATTAATGAAGCTTTTGTAAAAGTTTGGTAATCATATCTTTTAATCTGAATATTCTACAGATTTTTAGTATTTTAGCACTAGAGAATTTAATTAAATTCCAAAATAAATTTGGGCTGTGAAGGGTTAAAATGTTTGTTTTTGTAGTTTGTAATATTAAAGGAATGGTGTCACTGGGAGAGGTTTGGCGCCCTGCATGTTTGGATAAAGGACCTTCCCCCTTTCATTTAATTGTTTACAATCAAATTATGTAAAAATTGTTATCATTTAGAAAATAACATACTAACACCATTTTTGTCATTTTGCCTAAAAGAAACTCCCATCTTGCTAATCAATTGTTCAAAGGCTGAAAACTGACTTACCTTGAACTTCTTTTATAAGCCATCATACCGTCCAAAAAATTATCCTTTGTGATGATTGAAACTACATGTCAAGGAACTCTAAATGGGTGTAAACATCACTTTGTATACTGCATGGAGAACCTTTCAATACTTCAGGAGCAATGTGGGAATAAGAGAACTTGTATTTTTTTGCTGGTGGAGATGTCATGGGAGAAGTCTTTCCAAAGTCAATCAAGAAGCCTTCTTTTTTGAACACAATAACATTATTAGACTTCAAATCACAATGAAGAAAACTCTTTTTATGTACATGATTGAGGGCATCAGCAACATTATAAGAAGTCTTGACCCAGTCCTTTTTCTCCAGGCTGTTATTCTCATGAAAGAGACCATGGACTGTGAAAGAGGTATTTGCCTCGCCTAGGTACTCCATGATGATAGTATGGTTGTTCTTCAATTTGCACACCAAGAATTGTTGGTATGTTAGGGTGCACCAAAGCTTACATTGTTTGTGCTTCTCTGATAATTTCACGGATGTTCCCATCAATTATATTGTTTCTCGACCACAGGACCCATCCTCTTGTAGGTTTTTTAAAAAACACTTCCCAAAGGCACCTTCTCCAAGTGAAAGGCATGGCTGAACATTTGTGCTGAGGTCTCTTAAACTTATGTTATTAACTGTATTTTCCACAGCAACCCCTTGATTAATGTTATGCCCCTGTTAAAAACGTTTCACGTACTCCTTTCCACCTAATGAATATTCTATGATCTCTTCAAGAGCATTTTTTTCTTCTTCATCAAGGTGAGGGGGCAACTCAGTCAGGACATTGGCTCTATGTTCTTTGATGTCATGGAGGGGCTCTGTTGGTAGGACTTCATAGTTTCCTGTTTAAAATATGTACATGTATATGAGGTTATGATTGGCCACCTTGACTAGTTGTTACCAAGTGCTGGTACAGTTTGGTTTTGTGAGATTCCTGAAAATGATGCACCATAGCCAGTGCTCATAACTGATCTTTCAGACTCTTTCCTACTTTCCTTAAAGTTGTACAAAGCAGACAGATATTTTTGTCTGTCACCTATTTACATGGGTTCCTGCTTACTTTGATGAGAGCATTGATACATATGCCTTGTTTGGTACCAAAGTCGTGACTTTGACTTTTGGCCATAACCCTAGGTGGGTATAGGGTCGGTCCAAAGTCATGTGCATGTACACAAATGTAATACTAGTGTGGTAATACATCTGTTCTTACCTAAACCAAGATCTGCCATTGTTTTTGCTTGATCAAAGAAAATCATGGCAGGCACTCGGTTTATCCCACCAAGCTCCTCCTTAAGAACATCTTGCAGCTCTTTCTTTTGACCATCAGAGGGTAGCCCTCAGGCAGTGCACTCCCTCTGCAGCTCTTCTAATAGAAGGTCTTTTTTTGTCGTCCAGCAGGACCTTGCAAAACTTTCTTTAAGTGTGGCCTGCTGAGGGAAACTGCAAAATCCTTTTACCGTCTGGCATCGCCACTGCAACTGGCACATCCAGCATGCCAACCTTTCTGTTCCCCAGCCTCATATTGTTGCTGGGGGCCATCTCCATGGAAAAACTGCATGGTGTCAGTTATCTGTATACCACCTGATGTCATGACGTTTGCATCCATGGTTTGCAAGCAAGCCTTTCTGGTGTTAATGTATGAAAGCTGTTCAACCTCGGAAGACCCACACCTTCCCACTCTATACACATGCGGTCTTTCAACTAGCGATTGAACATCAATTTTCTCTTGACCCTTGCCCTTCATTTCTTCAGTAGTGTAGTAAAGTGCCTCATCATAAACAGCACTGACTGTAAGTAAGATGTGGCCATGATTGAGGAGAGTGGAATTGTCACCCCAGACCATAACTGATTAGGTGCCTTTTACGTTCAATTTTTTTTTTAGCTTGTCTTTGCTCTTGGATGCATGTTCTTCCTCTTTATCCTTGTCTGACTGCTTGAGTCTGGACCTGATTTCATCTTCTGCCATCAAGTCGTAGTCACTGTCACTCCGTGTTCGCATCAAACCCTTTGACTCATGCTCTTTCAGCATAGTCTTTCTGATGTCAAGAAGTGGAATCTTGCAACCTGATACTGTTAATGTTTCTTTCTTAATTGTAACCTCTTTTGTCAATGTCACTTTCTTGAATGTTTGGGGTAGAATCATTTCCCCAAGAACTTTCAATTTTGCTCTACAAAAAGAACAAATTGATAGGCATGTTTGGGTAATGTGTATGTTCACAACTTACTTGCACAGGAAAGTATCAATACAAAAAATATTGTCAGAGCCATGCACCTGCCTTGCTCGTGCTGTTGATGTACTTAAAACTGGAAATATCGTCTAAAAAAGCGATAAATGATAAATCAAAAGAAAAAAAATAATTTAAATATAGATCCTCAGGATTCCGTGTGTCTTGAAGCAAAAGAAGTCGTGTTTTGTTGTAAATGTGGTTTAGATAGATATGAAAAGTAACAGGAACGGTAGGAACGAAATGACCGCTAGGAATGAAACGAACGATAGCCGCGATTTGATCTCGATATATATATTTGTAGCATTTAGACTTATAGTTTGTAGTTAGGAATGTCTATCGGCCATGAGTTGCAAAAAAACTACCGGAGTGGAAAGGCTCATAAAATCGAAAGAGCGAAAGAAAGAAAAAAGTAGAGAAACGTCGCGACGAAATCGAGAGAAAAATGATCAAGTTGAAAAAGGCGTCGTGGGAGAGCAGAAAGTTCGTTTCCTTTTGGTTCGCGAATGGTGAAAAAGAGATCCGTCGACCATGTGAAAGCAGAGCTTCCAACAACTCCAGAAAGAGCTATGGTGATTAAGTCACTGGTAGAGAGCCCTACCACTAACAAGCTTTTGGTAGAGGCTGGTGTTGTTTTGTCAGAGCAGCAGAAAGCTGATTTAAACCTTTTTGATGCGTTTATGACAGATGCAACGTCTGTCATTGAAATTGAAAAGACAAAGCGCAACGACGACTCGAGGAAAGGCTTAAGTATGGGCATATCAATGTTGTGTGGTGAAACAGTTCAATCTAACGGACTTACTTCTGCTGCCTCTTCGGTGCTCAGATTAAATCGGCGCAGATTGGCCATAAGCATCCAAAAAAGGGCCACAGCATTGTCAAATAGGGAATCGGCATGGGTCTACACTCAATGAAAGACTCAGTGTGATGCGCTGACGGAGGAACAGCGCCAACTTGCCTTTGACTTTTGGTCAGTTCCTGGAGTCTCGCGCCCCACGGGAAATAAAAATGGTGTAAAATGTAAACGACTTGGACCTAACGATTACGTTGAACATGAAAAACATATTTTAGAGAAAACGCAAAGCAAGGTTTTTCATGATTTCAAGGCAAAGTTTCCAGATGTCCAAATGAAACAAAGGGCATTTGAAATGTGCAAGCCATATTTTGTCGTACCTGCGCGACCACAGGACAGAAACTCGTGTTGTTGTTGCCAACACATCGAGCTTAGATCTCTCTTTAAATCCTGCATGGATTTTTGATGTCGTATCATTTCAAAGAATGCCGAAAGAAGAGGGCTTTTCACAGTTTATGAATCTTTAAATTCCTTGGTCGTTGACACACTATGTGAAAGCAACGCTGAAAACCGTGACAAATTTAAGAGTCCAGATTGCTTACATAGAACGTGCCCTAACTGTGGCACTGGGAACTTAAGGTTGATGCCGGAAGAAAAATTTTTTTCGCATGAGTTGGGTACCGTGAAATGGGAAAAATTTGAATACATTGACTTAGGAGAAAAGAGAAAACTTAAACTCGTCCAGAAAGAAACATTGCCAGCTGAAATGTTCGCGCACTTTCTAGCCCTTTTAGAAACATTTCCTGCTCACCAATTTTGAGGACAATGGCAACATGAACAGATGAAAAGCCTTCTTGATAACCTCCCATTAGAACATGTGTGCTGCATTCACGATTATTCGGAGAATTATGCATGCCAACAGCAGGATCAAATCCAGTCCATGTACTACGGACAAACTCAAGCCTCTATTTACGTTACCGTGTTACATAGGCACGCATTATTTGAAATCGATGGTGAGCAAAGCACGGAGGAAGATCCGAGAATTGTAACTGAACATTTGTTTACCATCTCAGAAGATCTAAGTCACGACCATCATTCAGTCCATGCATGCCGTGTGAATGTAACCAACTACCTTAGAGGTATTAAATACAAAGTTAACACCATGCACGAGTGGACGGATGGCTGTTCGGCCCAATATAAAAGCTGTCATTGTATGGGGGACGTCAGCTTTTCCAAACTTGACTTTGGTTTCACAACCATACGAAATTATTTTTAGACTTCTCATGCAAAGGGCCCACAAGATGGCGCCGGTGCCAATCTTAAACATAAGGCTGACATGGCTGTTTTTGGACGTGAGGTAGTCATTCAGAATGCAAAAGATCTCTTTGACTATGCCGAAGCAAATCTCCGTAAACCTTCGTCACAGCGTTTCCAATCGCAAGTTGTAAAGCTTAAGAGGTGGGTGTTTTATTACGAATCTCAACATGACAGAGAACGGCATTATTGAATGTTTAAAGAAGTAAGAAACAACCGCAACATTCATAGCATTTTGGCACATGACTCTGAGAAAAAACTTAAGACTTGACATCTGTCTTGTTACTGTGAGAAGTGCCTCAAATCCAAGTACTTAGATGGCAGAAACAAGGCATATGTCGAAAACTGGGTTGAAATTGAACTCAAGACCAAGAGGGTTGAACGACGTGTTACCCGAGCTGATGCCATTGAACAACGAGAAAGAATCATTGACTTGAGGAGGCTCACAACGGTTTCCAGCAATTCCAAGCTCTTAAACTTTGATGGGCCAGTACTACAAATCTTTACCAGTTGCTGCAACAATAATGATATCGACCAAATGTCCAATCATTGCTAAATAAGTTGTGGTCATTTTCATGACGTCACTGGTTACTATAGCAACAGTTTTACCTGTGAAAAACACCCTTATTTTTCCCTTTAAGTGCTTATAACTCAAAAACGAGTCTGGTGACCCCCATTTTGTATTATTGAATAATGATTGGCATGTTAAGATGCAACTTTTTGCAAAGTTAAAAAAATTTCTGTGGAGCAGTTTCAGAGCCACCTTAAATTTTCGAAAATTTAAGGTGGCTCTGAAACTGCTCTGCAGAAAGCTTGGAAAGGATGCCATCATGTCTTCTTTTTGACTCTGAACTTCTTTTCGCAAACTGCACAACGATGGTTTGTACCTTCACCCTTTACAGGAAAATGTTCCCCAACTTCGTGCAGGCGCCCAGGGATCTCCTCACCACTTCTGCGCCGTTTGCTTGCAGAAAGGCTGCTGTGTGTCCGGGGAAAGTTCCCAACTAGCTTTATGCACAGTTCTTCTTGAAAGCTCAGGAGATCTCTTTTGCACCTTCCTCTGGGAAGATGTGGAATAACGTGACCCTCCAAGATGTACGCATTGTAGATGGAAATCATAACAATCTTCAAAAATACTCGCAGATACCAGCGTGTTTGCTTTTTAGCTTTGTTTAGCGATGTCATCTGGTCACAGAGATCAACACCTCCCATATAGGTATTGCAATCTTTAACAATTTCTGGTTGGTAGATCTTTTTCGTTACCCATCGCCCATTCACCTTTTCACGTCTTTGCACCACTTCTTGACTTTGTGCACGCTCACCATCACTTCCTGAATCCTCTGAAGAATCTAGGCCAACCCAAACAGGAACATCAGGTGGGGCATGAATTGTACTAAGAAAGTATACATCTTCCTTGTCCTTCCATCTGAGAGCAAGACTGTTAAACCAACTGAGCCAAGCAACTTCCCCGCGCTTAGAAAGTTTCTCACATTTGAGTTCCTCGGATGGATAATTTTTTCTTGGCCTTGCTGTGCCAGCGCCAAAATTCCTCTTTCTTTCAAAAGTTTAAACAAAATAGGGCTGGTGTAGAAATTGTCCATATACAAGTGGTGGTTGGAATGGAATAAATCCTCCACCAGCTCCATAACAACAGCTCCTACTTTTCCAACATTGCCCACTTCCCTATCATTCTTTCCTGCATACATAGTAAAGTTCTTACAGTAACCAGATTTAGAATCACAAAGCATGAAAAGTTTTACACCAAATTTCACAGGTTTATCTGGCATGCGGACTTTAATCGTGAGTTTTCCCTTGAACGGGATCATGGCCTCATCTACAGAGATTTGTCTTCCACCATTGAACATAGCTTTAAACTTTTGAACGACAGTGTTATAAGAATGTCTAACCTTGTAAAGCGGATCTTTCTTCTCCTCTTCTGTCAATACATGTTCAGGATCGCAAAAGTAAATGTATTTCTTTAGTTCAAAGAAACGGTCTCGAGATGACAAAATATTCCTGACTCCAGGCAAATGAAAAATCTTTGTTCGTGACGCAGAAAGGAAGAAGCGCTCATCTCTTGGAACAACAACAATGTGATTCGAAATAATCAACATCGCAATAAACGCTTTCATTTCTTCTTGCGAGACTGGCTTCCAATTCCTCGCTCCTTTCGCCACTGCATTTTGGTTTGTAAACATAACAATGTCATCGATAGTTTGTCGATCAATAAAGAGATCAAAATAATCAGCAGCTGTAGCAGAATCTTGCATATTCCTTGTAGGGCCACTTTGGAGTTGAAAAACACTGGCGTCTTTTTCGTACCATCCTCGCATCCACTGAATATTATCAGGCATGTTAAAGCCAAAACCTTGGAAATGTTCATCACCAGAATCGCTGTCAAAGAGCTCTTCCAAATCACTGCTTTCAGCCTCAGAAAATATATCCGATCCAGAAGAATCTTCCAGAGAATCTTCGGAAGATACTTCTTCATCATCAGAAGACATTTTAAAATGGCGCACAAAATCAGCTGTTAGCACGCGGAGCTAAAAAACCCGAAATATGTCGGAAAGTTTGTATGGGAAGCAATGGCTTCCTTCACACCACATGGTCAATCTACCCCTTCCCTGTGCATTGATCAATGCTTAGACCCCCGTATTGTCAGAATAGCTTGGATCCAGGCTCTCAAAGTGGGTAACGTAAAATGGCTGGTTTACCAGCCACTGGGGTTATGCGGAGTATTACTTTTGGCCGGAAAACCGGCCAGTAGTGGTGAAAGGGTTAAGTCTTAAACCAACAGCACTTGGATTAACTCCATAGTATTTCAAGATATGAATTCGTTTAGAGAATCGCCACCTATTTTAAGAGGTTATAAAGAAAGATTTTTTTGTAGTTATTTCGAAGTTAACCTAATGAGCATTAAAAAAAATTGAAAGGATTCCGAAAAAATACTGCTGAGATTTAGCTTTAATTTAAGCTTAGGTATTGACCCATGTACTAGGCAAATTTAAATAAAGGTTTTATAACATGTGGATAACATTTTAAGTGTCTATAATTTTCCAAGTTCTGAGAAAACAAAAGCATGTTGTTCACATGCACCTTAATACAAGCTGAAATATTGCTTTTTCTTTTTACTAAATGAATGTCAATGTTCTAATTTCTTGAAATTTTACATACAGTTCAATGGTATCAACAAATACTTTACAAAGGATTTGGCCTTTTCAATCCTTAGTCAACTCTGTTAAAACACATGCTGCCCAACATTTTCGGCCCACCATCCTCTATTCGCATTAAAATTAGGTGGGGTCAGCCCCTTCCCCCAGGCCTCCCCTCTAAATCTGCCACTGCATCAACATCTAAAGCAAAAAAAGTGTAAAATCTATACATCTTGTCAAAAGGAATTGTTCTTTTCTTAGTGACTGGTCCAACATTTTGTCCATTCCAGTAAATATCAGTGGTCAGCCTTTTTTTAGTAACATAATTTTACTCACTGATCATGTCATTACAAAGCACAATCTTACCTTGAAAATTTTAATTTCTGCGGAAATCAAGGCTCTAGATTTATTGCCAATTTGACACTGTGCATGATACAAACAATAAAACTTTAAAATATTCCTTATTATTTTTTAGAAACTCTCCCCCCAACAGGGTAAGTTGGTGCTTCAATGACTGTAATCAATCTTGTCACCTTAACATTCACCCAATGAAAGTATAAGAAATACCACGCCTTTTACGCTTTTAAGAGTTTGAACTAAATTTTTTTTATCATGTTATTTGCCATGCTCCCAAAATTCTTGTCGTGTCATTCAGATTTGATACCTTTCATGCTTCAAAATTTCTTCTCTTAGAAGAGTTTTTTTTAAAGTGGTACTATGATCAAATTTTCACCCCTTGCAATTTTAGGCGTTTTAAAGAGTATTTAATGAAAGATTTAAAATGCCGTTTACCGTTTTCAAATACCTATTTTAGTTCCAGAGATATTTACGCTTAAAAAAATCGTTAAATATGCAAATTAGGGAACTGATGACGTCATCTACTCAACTCAGTTTTTAGTCAAGTACATTTTTCTGTAGAGACCAATGAAACTTGGCAGACTAATAGTTCCTCAGGTGACACACCTACAGCTGTAATAAAATTATGTTACCACGGCAACTCACTCTTTTCCAGTCCCCATCAATTTGTTTTTAATATTTCAGAATTTTTCAGTTCAGAAAAATTAAACCCAGGCAAGACGTCTGCCAAATCCATTGACATGCTTGCTAGATCTCGCATGTAAAGCATTATTTACAAATATTAATGGAGAATGCCAGAATTGGCCAGAAAGGCCTTAAGCACTGGGGGGATCTGGAACCCAGTATGTTGCCATGGTAACCAAGTTGCCAAGTTCATATTGTGAAACACAACTAGCAGAGTGTTACTGCAAAGGATCAGAGACTTTCAATACAAATTGGCTGAGATATCACTTTCTTAGTATTTAATCAGAATTTGGTTGAGTGTATGATGTCACTACTTTGCTAATTTGCATATTTTAAAAACTTGAATATCTCTGGAAAGAAAAGAGGTATTGGAAAATAGTAAACGGCATTTTGCTTCTCATATAGAGTACTTGTTATATATTTTAAAACGGTTGCGAAAGAAAACATGCGAATTTCATCATAGTAGCACTTTAACACAAACTGGAGTTATTTCTTATACTCTCTCAGGTGGTTATTTATTGCTGTAACACATTTTTGCCAGTCCTTGGCTTGGTCAAGAGAAGGATAAAAATGAAAATAAATACGTTTGACTTCTTTAACTTTGTCTGGATCAAGGGCCAATCGCCCTTGTCTTCTGTACACATTTCTGTTAATTAACTCATTAGAAGGAAACAGATTGAGGATTAGTTTTACAGCAAAGTTCACTAGAGACCTGGAAGAGTTTTTTAGTTCAATTATTTCATTCATGGTGAGTTGACATTCAAACCCTTCCTCCTCAGCAACAACTTCAGCTTCTGAATTAGTTACATCTGCGGTAGATATTTTTTGCATGATGTCTTGAAGAAGTTGAGTATTTTTGATGACATGGCTATGTATGTCTTTAATCTGCCTTCTAAGGATGGATGGGGGAGTGTTTGTGGGTAGAAAAAAGGAAGTAGCATCAGGTGTGGACGGGGTTGGGCTTGGTGAAAACGATATGGGTGACAGGGGTATACTAGGTGTTGTACACGAGGGGAGGGTAAGTGGGATTGAAATAGGTGTAAGTAAATTTGAGCTGTAGCAAGGAGTAGGTAGGGTGGGAGTAAATAAAGGGGGGAATAAACCTGAAGAAACAGCTGCAGCTGATGGCAAACAACTGAGAGTAATGGTTGTTCGGGACAGTAAATTTGGGGCTGAAAATTTAAAAGGGGTGAAGAAAGGAGGGGTGCTTGATGAAATTGGGGGCAAACAACTGGGCATACTGGTTATTGGGGACAAGAAACTTTGGGCAGAAAATAAAAAAGGGGTGAAAAAAGAGGGGGCTCTTGTTGAAACTGGGGGCAAATTACTAGGGGAACTGGGTTCAGGTGTAAAAACTGGAGGAGGAACAGAAGGGACATAATTGGTAATTGGGGACAAACTTGGAGCAGAAGACAAAACAGGAAAGGAGCACTCGAGCATCATGTAAACTCCCGCGAAACCCAGCAGCGACATCAAGAAATAGTTTCTTCCCATTCACTACGGCCTGTACTACAACATCGTGTTCCTGGTACTTGCTGAAATAATCAACAGCACTCTTCCTCTGTGCTCTGATTTTATATCAGAGCCGTCGATTGCTCCAGCAATATTTGGTAGCATTGACAAATGTTGAAAAGTTGCAATTGAAGCTGCCGTTTCATCTACTGTCACTGGGAGTTTAATAAAGTCATTTCTGATGTCATAGAGCGCATCAACAACATCTCAAAATGCTTCATGGACGGTAGTTTTTCCGATATTCATCGCCAGGGCTGTATTATCGTAAGATCCACCATGTGCTATCCGATATAATCCAATGGCCAAGACTTTCTCAGGTGGTATGCAGTCTCTAAAGCGAGTGTTCTCTTTCTGAACATAACGCCTTAAGAGCCTCAGTAAATCGTTGAATGACTCTCTGCCCATTCACATATGTCTATGGAACAAGGTCTCAGGAAAGTGACGCTTGTGCAGATGGATTTTGAACCAACATTCTGGAGGGCAAGGAAACATCCAGTATGGGTGAAAACGACGGCGATGGCGGCGCCTTCTGAGCTGAATTAAAACCTCCAAAATCCATAACAGGCGAATCCTGGCAACCAAAACTATAACTAATTGCTGATGTAACAAGAACAGGTTTTGCATGACAAGCAAAAAGCAAAAAAGCGCCATAAGAACATTTAGCTGGAGCATTTTTCATACACGCAAACTTCTACCGGAAACTTCGTGGGAAAACACACACCAACAGAAATGTCAGACATCTTGATGGTAAATTGATCAAGTTACTACTATTACTAATTGGCACCTGTCACAAAAAAAGATTCGCATCTTTACATGTGCGAACAGAATCACGAAAACAAAAAATTGGTGATTACAAATCGTTTTTTTTGCAAACGCTAAACTCACAATTTTGTCTTGGTGCGAACAGGGCCATACTCGATTTATCACTCAATTTACTGTAGTAAACACAGGAAAATATACCGGGTAGATGTGTAGTAGGCGGATGCTCCTCAGTTCCAGATGTTCAGAACGGTATAGTTCTACATGCTATACCGTTTCTTGGCGATGAACGTGCTGAAGCAAGGAAATGAAGAAAGAAATGGGTCGATGTTGTGAAGCAAAAACGAGCAAAATGAGAGCCGACCCAAAACTCATCCATTTGCTCAAAGCACTTCACCGAAGACGACTATATGCGACGCTTCACCTTTGCCGACAGTTTAACAAACAACCCGATCAAAGCAAGACTGAAACGGGACGAATAATATTACATACTTTTATTGATGCTCCCTAAAAAGGGTTTTTCAGCTCAATACAATACAATTACAAATACAGATTTAAATTTAAATTAAGAATATAAGTATAATTATAATTACAATAAATATGTCAAAAATATTCTAAATGTAAAAAATTAACCCCATAATACATTTGCGAAATGGTGCCTAAAATTCTTGGGGCATTGTAAAGACTTAATGTTACTATTTAAAGAGTTCCAGAGTTTTGCTCCTCTGTAGGCAAAAGAGCGCTGTCCTGTTGACAGGTGGCATAAGGGTATATCCAAGGCACTAGACGATCGAGTTTGTTTATCATGGACATGAGAACGTAGTTTAAACTTATCGACAAGATAGTCTGGGACAAGTTTGTTAATGCATTTGTGCATCATGGTTGCATCATTTAGAATGAGTCTCTCTTTAGTCTGTTCATGCCGAAGCAGAGATAAATAAGCCAGTTCGGCCAGTTTTGACTGAATTAAATGCCAAATGTCGTCTTGAATGAGTGGTAAGAATTTGTCAAATGTTTCGAAATTCTTGATTCATTGTACAGCCAAAGAAAATCTTGAGAAATAATAAAGCAGCCAAAGCCTTGTATAGGAAAGTATGGCGCCTAAATGTAATTTCAGGAAAGGTAGGGGATTCAAATCAAAAAGCCCTCATTGAAAGGGGTATGGATATTTTCTGGAACAACACATGTAACGTAATATTCAAAAGCTGCTCATTAGTCAGCATCTTCAGTTTCAAATCCAGCATATGCAGATTCCTCAGGAAATGTTTTCCTTATGGCATGGTAGCTGTATGCGGGCAAAGGTATTCGTCTGCCACCCAAATGTCTTTAATAAATCTATCAATCAAGTATTGGTAGTTCTCAGTTCTCAGTGACCCCTTGATGGCAGACTGCCTAGTCTGTTTCATCGCCAGATGATTCGGATGATTGATCTTCAGGTGGCTGATCTTCCGCTTTTGGTGGTACAGCTTTCATTTGTTTCCTCGTTTTCAGTAATGCTATGTAATACTGAACATTTTCTTTGTTGTCTATAGCATGGGTTAGCAATAAGTATTCCATGGCACTTAATGGGAACGTGGAAGAAGTTTAATATCCCCTAGTTTGCGAGAATATAATTTTTCTGTATCTGCTAATAATTTCCCACTGAAAACTTGATCTTCTTAAATCAATAAATACTCGAGAACTCAACAGGGATCTCATCACAATTGGATCTCAAGTTTGTCATAGCATAAACCATTGAAGGCAATAACGGTAAACGTATTTGACACGGTCTAGGGATCTTTTATCAGGGGAGCAAAGGAATTGAAGGAGGAGAGCGGGGGGCTCTTAAATTTTTTCGACTACCAAAGGGGCAGGTTCCTAAAAAATTGAGCCGCTAGCAAGGGGGATTGCTAAAATTTCAAGCTTTGAGTGTCATTATCTTCTTCCCCCCTTGTTATATTAAATGCACTTTCCCTATTATATGGTAAACGATTGCATCAGGAATTATTTTATTATTCTTCCATTAATAGTCAAAGTTTGGGTTGTTGTAGACTGGTCATGTTGTTGCTGAGCTTTCCGTCCCAATTTTTGCGTTGTTCTTTTGCCGGTTTTCACTGTCACACTGCATTACAGTGAATTGAGACTATTGGGTCAATAAAATCAAGAATATTACAGGTTGTAGATAACTACTAGATATTATGCTTTTACAAGTCTTGGGTTGGAAGTGTATTCCGTGCTTGAGTTATTTGTTGAAATATTCAACACAAATGTAGAGAGCACAATATAGAAATGCGATGTTGGTGCCCATGCACATGGACACCAACATGGCAACCAGCAATCAATAGGCATGTGCAATTCACTTCTTGCTACAAAAAGCACTCAGTTGTTCACCCTAATAAACAAGTCAACATTGACACAAACACTTCTCACAAAACTTCAACTGTTCAGACTGCTAAAGATCACAGGATGTGGCAATTTTTAAGCGTCAAGATAGCCTATAGGTGGCCATCTCGATGTCATGTTGCAAAAACTCTGAAATTGGAATGCTGTATCTGAAAGACGTTGGATGGCAAAAGTGATGCGACTCCGTTTCAATTGTGACATACCCTAGACGAACCCACTCAGTTTGATTTCACATTTTAAGAACGAGGAAGGTTTATATTATCATTGTGTCCCATGACTAGACTTCCGGTGATGCGGATTGACACCGAGCAAATCAAGACGAATCAACTCAGTTCGGGTGTATTGGACATGGATGGGAGGATTAACTGTATCTCCTGGACAGCCTTCTATCAAGATGAAGGGGACAATCGAAATGGACTCATTTTAACCCTCTTCATTTTCTTTTTAGCTCTTCTCCTCATGCCCCTATAACAAAATGTTCTGTAATTCAGCATTTGAAACATTCGATGTGAAAAGCAATGTAATTGGGACTAATTTTGTAAGCTGAGTAAAATAGCACTGCAACACAAAATCATGCAACAGTACTTCAAATCATTGGTGTCATGCCGTCGCGTCTTGCTTGAAGACAGCTGAAAATGAACGTGTTTTATTTTGTTTAATATGGTTACTAAGTGTATGCATTGAAAGCTCAAGCTTTCTCCAAGACAAAGTGCCAAATGCAACCATAAAAAATGAACCTTGAATATGATAAATGTAAACAAACATTCAATGTCGCATTGAAACTGAAATTTGCATAGCGCAGAAAACGTGTGGTGTCATCATGTCTGGCCCTTATTACGCCAAACAATCTGCTTTTAATAATCAAAAGTTTTTAAATCTGCATCTATCTGGGCACACATACATCGCATTAAAAACAACACAACGTTTTACTTAACAACAGCCTTTAATTTCTTACAGCCTTTTTTTTGAAAAAAAAAAAAACATCTTTCAACTTAAACTTAACTTAACATGCACCTCCCATTACCATGTCATGTTTCTTAACCTTAGTCAACTTTTTCGGCTCTAAGGCTACCTTTCCCCATGATCCTGGGCAATTGTGATTTACAAGTTTCCCATGATGACAAAATTTATGGACAAGCTTAATTGCAAAGTTCCCCATAGAACAACTTTCTCTTTGAGTTTCACTTCTTCCCTAGAAAAGATCCTGTCTTCCTCCCCATCCATCCCTTCTAATGCATTTGTATCCTCCTCAGGAAGAACTGAATATCCTCCTTGAGGAGAATCAAAAGGCTTGAGTCCCCTTTCTTGAACATTTTTTCTTCTTTGCCCACAAAAAGCAAAAGTTCCCTCCCTATCCCCACCCTGTACAAATTATTCCCTACATGGTAGCCTAATCTTGGATGACTCCCTCCCTAGTTCCCTACTGCCTTGAAATGAACCCAATACTTTTGACATAAGTGATGATGCAAAATTCTGTCTAGTTTCCAATTAATGTCTATGTTATCATTTTCTGTGATTTCATCGTTGAAAAGATCTGACAGAATGCTGCGATGGAACTCTGGTAATGGCGAGAACTGAGGAGGTAACATTTCTTGGCAGGATCCTCGACTTGTGGCAAAGGTGGCAAATCTGGCAGTGTGTCCTGTTCCTCGAGCAGGACAGACAAGTCGATTAAGGTGTCGTTGTCAACTGGCAGAGGAACATAGACTGTCAAAGAGGCTTCTGGAGCGGGTAGAACAGGCTCTGGTTGTTGTACTGGTGACGGCCTGCATAGGACAACATTTTGTTCATTATTTAAAACGAAATGGAAGAGGTAAGTTCGGTGTATATTAAAAAAGTAATATAATAATTGTCCTCGTGGTCAGTCACTCATTACTTTTCCATTTACAAGAATTACAAGGAGAACAATCCAATACTTACCATCCTTATCACATACGGGGCAAAATTACTGAATGCTGATTGGTTGAGACAGAGGGCATTTTTTCTTAATCACGAGGGCACTTTTTGGTAATCAAGAGGGAATGATTACTTGATCCTGATTGGCTGAGCGCGCGTCGTCTGCACTGAGTTGGTTTCCCGCTTGAAACGAGTTTGAAAAAAGTTCAGAAACGCAATGCATCCGAGTTTGATATAAATGCGGTTATTTCATCAAATGTGAAAGAAAATCGATAGGCAGAAATGAGTAGTGCCTTGGTGGAATAGAGAGAGGACTTTTCAATCTAAATTCGTTTGTCACAGCCCGAAAAAACTTCTGGACGATTGGCGCTGCACGGAGAAAAGAAATTATTCATGGCGGCTGAGACCACTAAATCGACACTGAAAGATAACATTTCTTCGTTTTGCTTGCTTCGCCTTATTAGAAACAGAGCCTGGAAAGGGCATAAATTTTGTTGGTACTTACAGTTTTCGCTGTGGAAAGGAGAATGTCAGGTTCAAGAAGTTATTAAAGCTCGTTCGGACACTTTGTTTATGACTTTCATCGATGCAGCATTTCTGCGCGGTCGGACGCCTCGTAAACAAAGGTAAATAAAATTTAAACTGCATTCAGGTTTATCTGTGAAGGAACTATTATGAGTGAATTGCACATGCTGTGTTATGCTTACTTTTACTGTTTCTCGGCATAAGTTGATTTTTTATGTGGTCATTTTCCTACGAGCAAATATTCTTGCCAACCGGTTCACGCCATGGCGGATCTCGTTTAAGTTTTCTTTTGTACACAATTTTGCCCTTTATGTGATAAACACGTAATCGCAATGTGCCCTCGTGCAATTAAGGATTAATTTCACTTGCATTTTCAAAGTTTTCCAAATTGCCCTCGTCGCTTCGCGACTCGGGCAATTTTGTGAAAACTTTAAAAATGCGCGTGAAATTAATCCTTAATTGCCCTCGGGCCCATGCGATTACATATACAAAGCCAGTATTTCTGCTTGCACTAACTTTCCTGCCCAATTTACTTGAACTAGCATTGTGTCGGTATAGACACAATCTTTCTCTGTGATAATTCACATTGGTGCAATGCCTGTTATGTTTTCAACCTAAAGTAGAACAAGGCTTTTGATGGCTTTTTGGCAGTTTTACGACAAAGTTGTCTAAGAGACATGATGTTACAAAAGGTTTTGGTTTGACAGGATCAACTGTGTAGCTCTAACTGAATGAGTTTGGAATAGCAGTGTGAAACCTGTGAGGCCTTTTACAGCTTGGAGTAAGGATAGCAGGGTCGATCATGATATTTCAAATGCATGAAGATTTCAAATTATCAGCAACCAAATTGGGGTATATGGGCTATGACCCTCATAGGCCATGATGCGGTTCAGTTTTTTTTCACTTCCATAAAACTTTTGAAAAACAAAACTGACACAATAAAACAAATAATACTCGTTTTAACACTGATTTGATGTTAAATTGTTTGTTCTGTAAACCTGTCAATTGTAACCGTTTTGTTACTGTTTTGGCCGGTGCTCTGGTGCTGGGGGAGTGACTTTCCCACCCTTGGAACAGGCTGTTTTTCACAGAAATTGGGGCACTAATTCCTGGGATGATCCTTCCCACACTCTGACATGTTGCATTTGTGGGGGTAGATGTGAGGGGTTTTGGCACAGGGAACCCCTGTTTTAGTTGTGGCAAGTACGGATTTCGGTCCCCCTAGAGGTACTTGTCATTGAGTGTCAAGACTGGATAACCCCAAGGTCAGATATCTGTAAATAGCAATTTTATCCAAAAAGTACTGTTCAATAAATGTAACATTGCGCAAAACCAATGAATATTAGATCAACATATTGACATACATATTATTTCACAATAAATGTCGTATAAAATTTGAAAGTTTCAGGGAAATTGAGTCAGAAATGGTGAAGTTATTAGAGTTTTAGACAGGCATAATGCACGTCATTTATTTCGATCGAGTCACCTTAATAATTTACTTGGCATGAAAAACTGTGAAAAAAACTTAGAAAACTATCACTTGGGAAATGTTTCCTGTGATTATTCAACAAATCTGTGCAGCACCCAAATATGTTCAAAATGTGATTGTTATCTGTCAGATACATGACAGATTTCCTTCGACATACATGTACATGTACGTACAAATGTAGGATGTCATGATTTTTAAAAAAACTTGTAAATTCAGCACTGCCCCAGTTTTTCCTAAGCTGTAATTTGTTGAAAATTTGTTCCATATTAAAACAATTTTCCTGCTTACTCTTGTGAAATATCCTCTGATTTTAGGCAACTGCAAATAATATGGAATTAATTAGTTTCTTTGTTATGGCACAGACAGCGCTTACCTAGTCCATATGGCTGTTGTTCAGTGGGCGACTGTTAGAACAAAAAGTGTTCTTCAACATATACTGAATTGATAGAAGGATTGCTATAACATTTAAACATTTGCAACATTTGTAAGTTCTGGTATGTGGTATTTACTTGAGATGTTGCTGACAATTTTGTCAGTGCATTTATCTTGGTTGTATATTTCTTTTAATAAACTGTAGGTTTGTGATCATCTGTGTTCTTGTTTTTCAGGTGTCAGGCCCGTAGGGAGGGGGGTACGATGGGTGTGTCCAGACACCCCACCCCCCTGCAAAACATTAAGTTTGCATAGTAAAGTGTTGGAGTTGGTGACTGTCTGTGTTAAGTTGTCAATACGCTTGTAAGTTGAAATGTCAGAAAAATGTTGTTTGTATTCTGTAGAGAACTAGGAGATGGGTACTAGTTCCCAACGCATGTTCTTGTCTGTCATTGTAAGTAGATCGTCATTGTTGTTCTGTAGGTCAGTTATGTGAGATGATGTGTGTGGAGTAATATTAGCTAATGTAGGATTATAAATAGAACGTAATATATAAGGTTTTAAAAATTCTTTAGTGTATAATTAAGTAATTTAAACATAATCAATAAGATATACCGTAAAATTCTGGTTATAGGCCCCCCACTTATAAGCCCTCCACGTTATAGGCCCATCTACCTAGAAACAAAAAAATACATCTGGTTATAAGCCCCCCCCCCCACCCCCCCCGGATACAAGCCCCCTCGCTAAATGTTGCTTTATTATGACTTTTTAACTTAAAAACATATTACGATCAACACTGTTGTCGCTCGTTTCGAAACGCTTTTTTTATTCTGCTTATAAGCCCTCCCAGATATAAGCCCCTCCGTTTATAAGCCCACCCAAAACCTCTTACGAAGTTGTATAAGCCCAGGGCTTATAACTAGAATTTTACGGTAGATTAAAGTTTGGTCTTGATTGTTCTTGTTGTAACAGTTAGGGATTTAACCTAGAAAAAGGCACTTTTTTTGAATCAGAATCAATTTGTAACCTGATACCAGCAAAAATTGTTACCCCATACTGGGCAAGACCCACTTCAACTCAAGAAAAGAAATCTTTCCCTGGAATGCAATTAACTCTAATTTTTTTTTTCATAACTATATAGCATATTAATAAATTGTGGGGATGAGCATAGAGCTTTCAAAAATATTAAAAACTCTGGTCCCAGCCCTCACTTAAAGTGATGCAAATTTTTTATGGCAAATTACCATCACATTTTTTTCACAACTTCTGCCACAGTAGAGCTACAGAAAAACCCTATGCTCATCCCAAACAACTCTTTGAGAGCAACATTTAGTGAAAATTTCAAGTCAATCGGTTAAATCCTCGGTGAGATATCTTTTCTTGAACGTAGAAAAACTCAATTCGGAGAAAAAAGGCATCAAAGTTATATTAATAAAAAAATATATTGACTGTTCAAATTTCTATGGACAGAAAGTATAAAAAATGATTGGAAATGTTCATTTCAGTCATCTAGAAGCCTCCTGCTTCATATGTTATGCCCTCGGCTTCCCGCAGGGCTTCTTCTCGGCATGTTCGCAACAGCTGCATTCCTTGGTGGCGCTTTTTTTCTTTCGTTGAGGCCTTGAGGTCTGATTTTCTTAACCGTCTTTGGTCCTTTTCAAGACTGGCCTTTCTGGTATGTGCTCCTGGTGAAACAGACAATCTCTGCATTATTCTTGCCCTACTGGCTGCTCCACTGTGGAAGTGGCAGACAGCAGAAGGAACTGAATGGCGGATGACCTTGGCACCGTGGTGCTTATGTTTTGGACAGCGTGCCCACACCATTGCGTTGATGCACTCATTGCGATTCTGGGTGGTGCCACGCACACACCTTTGAAGTAGCTTTGTTTCACTCAAAGCCATAAATGTGGGCTTCAAGAGATCAAAAAATACTTCAGGCAGGCATCCATCTGCTTTAAATGTAGTTGTTCCTGTGGCAGCATCTTGTTGCCATTCCATTTACACCATGAAGTCTCACCGACGGACAGAAGCGATGCTGTTTAGCAGCAGCTTGTGACTGAACACTGTGGTGGAGGATGGCAATTATATTTTTCTTCATGGTGTAAACAGCAACATCAACCTCTCTCTGTGTTGGGTTTGCCATTGATAATGTGTTTTGTCTTATGGCAAGTCCATAGTACTTTTGAAGGCGTTTGATCCAGCTCTCACTTAGTCTGCCCTGTTCACCAATGGGTTTGTTATCAGCAAGTTTTCCTTTGGTCTGCGATTTAAGGTTCATAAGATGCTTTCCCATGCACGTTTGTACGTGCCCCACACAATCCAGCTTTTCCACCTTGCAGTCATCGCCATATATATTTTCTACAGAGTTAAAAGCCTTGCTGTCTCCATCACAAACCATCCACTTGTATCGGATATTGTGAAGTTCGACAGATCTGCTCCAAACAACTGTGGCACCTTCAGCTTCCATTGCAGGTGAGCTTCCATTGAAATTAATGTCACACTCATTGGAGGCAAGATGTTCTATTTGCCACCCTTCAAACTCTTTGTCACTTTGGCATTGAGACTTCTACAGGGTACACTTGCGGCATTCTTTGGAAAGCACGTGATAGTCCAGAACCTCTCCAGTATCTACAGACATCACAAATACAACTCCATTCAGAGAGGTGAATCCTCTTTTTGCCCACGTTCCATCAAAAGAAACAGCTGCATCAACCACAGCATCACTGGCTTCACCTCCATTTTCTTTCAAGATGTGCTCTCTAACTCTTATCCCTGCCTTTTTCATTTTGCCTTTGGCTTCAGATTCCAAAGCCTCAAGAATGGTATCCACTTGTTTATAATATGCAGGTGGTGATAGACACGGCATATTCATTATACTACAAAAGGATACCAACCCTTCATAGCCACCTCCTGTCTCCAACGAATGGTAAACTGCACAATGATTTACATCAAAAGACTGTCCTATCTTTGTTATTGTAGTTGATGTTTTCAGCGGTGTAGCTTCAAGGCAGGAGTACACTCCAGTGAGAGATCTGCCATAAGCCCATTTCTCCCAGAAGAATTTTCCTTGACATCTAAACAACCTAACATGTAATAAATGTGCAAACCAAGGTTAAATTAGGTATGTACTGTTTGATATTTGCATTTAAACAGACACAAGATAAACACAATTGACAACTGTTATTTTTTTGTTGTGATCAATTAATAAACAAGTTATAATAATGGACAAGGAAAGACTACTCACGAAAAAAAATAATTCTAAAATTTAAAATAATAATTGAACGCCGTTAACATATGCTATGTGACACTAAATTAAAAGGAATGGGTAAAGGAAAGGTTAGCAGAAAAATATTGGCTCACGTTTCTCTCACCTTCCTCACACACATGTGCATTAGACAACGTGGAAGATAATTGCTTCAGGTCAACAAGTATTTATCCCTCTCCCTGTAAATTTGTTTCGCCATCAGAAACGTTCCTTGAATTATCTTCAGAGTTTTCTGGCCTCATTTTGAGTCTGGAAGCACTGATCCCTTGATCACTTTCAGCATCTGATGAAGTGTGATCAGATGAAGAACTCGCTGCTGGATCGGCGACTTCTCTATCTACTTGCGGCGTTTTTTTCGAGGGTTGTCCAATATACACGACCTGATACGAGTCGTAAATGGCATC
This sequence comes from Meandrina meandrites, assembly GCA_963693305.1. NCBI lineage: Eukaryota > Metazoa > Cnidaria > Anthozoa > Scleractinia > Meandrinidae > Meandrina > Meandrina meandrites. Next base: position 40,630,321 of record OY855903.1, read on the forward strand.
GGTCGACTTGTACGAGTCGTACGAGCCGTACGGGTCGTGAAACAGTGGTTTACGAGTTGTACAAGTGGTAAATTGCATATCATTAGTGAGACTTGGGGTGTATTACAAGTGGTACGAGTCGTACGAGCCGTACTAGTCGTGAAACAATGGTTAACGAGTCGTACAAGTGGTGAATTGCATATCATTAGTGAGACTTGGGGTGTATTGCAAGTGGTACGAGTCGTATGAGTCGTACGAGTCGTACGGGTCGTGAAACAATGGTTTATGAGTCGTACAAGTGGTGAATTGCATATCATTAGTGGCACTTAAACAGTGTATATTCTTCGTTCTTAAAGCGTGATAGGCCAAACACGCTAAACATAGTGTATATTCTTCGTTCTAAAAACATGAGAGCCCAAACACGCTAAACACAATGCATATTCGTCGTTCTTAAAGCGAGATGGCCCAAACACGCTAAACACAGCGTATATTCTTCGTTCTAAAAACATGAGAGCCCAAACACGCTAAACACAACGTATATTCTTCTTTCTTAAAGCGCGATAGCCCAAGCACACTAAACACAATGTATATTCTTCGCAACGGAGAATATACACTGTGTTTAGCGTGTTTGGGCTATCGCGCTTTAAGAACGAAGAATATACATTGTGTTAAGCGTGTTTGGGCTCTCATGTTTTAGAACGAAGATGTTTAGCATGTTTGGGCTCTCACGCTTTCTCACTTTCTCACTTGTAATACACCCCAAGTCTCACTAATGATATGCACTTCACCAACTGTACGACTCGTAAAACCATTGTTTCACGACCCGTACGACTCGAACGAGTCGTACCACTTGTAATACATCCCAAGTCTCACTAATGATATGCAATTCACCACTTGTACGACTCGTAAACCATTGTTTCACGACCCATACAGCTCGTACGAGTCGTACGAGTCATACCACTTGTAATACACCCCAAGTCTCACTAATGATATACAATTCACCACTTGTACGACTCGTAAACCATTGTTTCACCACCCGTACGGCTCGTGCGACTCATACGAGTTGTACCACTTGTAATACACCCCAAGTCTCACTAATGATATGCAATTCACCACTTCTACGACTCGTAAACCATTGTTTCACGACCTGTACGGCTCGTACGACTCGTACGAGTCGTACCACTTGTAATACACCCTAAGTGCCACTAATGATATGCAATTCACCAACTGTACGACTCGTAAACTATTGTTTCACGACCCGTACGAGTCGTACGGGTGGACTGTTGCCATTTACGACTCGTATCAGGTCGTATATATTGGACATGGATGTTTTTTTCGCTTTTCTCACGTATCTCTGCACTCCAGAAAAAGGCCTTCTTTTTCTTTTTTTTCTATATACAGAATTCTTCTTCCCTCCAGGCATTTTAGATGAAAACTTTCCTGATGTAAACCAAAATCTCGCTCCCTCACAATATCCAGTGTGTCAAAACACGCTTTGGTTGATCTGCGAAGGCCTCGGAGACAACTACATGTCGTGTAAGATATCATATTGCTTCCTCGTGGTTTTTATTCAGAAATTCTGGCAATTGGATGGACTACTGGCCTTCTAATCGGCCCACAACTGAAAAATGCTACTTTGCGTTGCCATGGTAACCATGAATTTTTTTTACTAGTGTACGGAAAACGTATCTCACACGCCCAAAACGGTCAAATTGGACTTTAAAACACATGTTATCGCGTTCTTTTATGTCTAAAGCTTTAGGTTTTTGAAAAAACAAAAATTGCCTTTTGGAGTCAAAATTTAGGTTAAGTTCCCCAGAATGAGAGTGATATGGTTTGTAGCGGTTTTAAGATCTGGAAGATTTGGAAGGTGTGCTTTTCTTGCGGATGATGGAACAGAGTGCATTGTTGACTTCAGAAAGTATAGTGTGGCCAAATGAAGAGGTATTTGAAGCGGCGGTAGTAGGAATGAAGTTGGTGCCCTTGTTAAGTAGTGACGTTGTGTCTGGTGGTACAGATTTGGTTGTGAAGTTGTGCACCTTGTTAGTAGATGACAGTTTGTCCTTTTCCAATTTCATTAATTTTGGCAACGTTTGCAAAAAAGGCTGTGTCTTGCATTGACAAGGGTGTTAAATTGTCTATAGGTGTCATGTGCTTTGTTTAGAAATTTTCTTAATCTGTGACCTTTGTGTGAAGAATCAGATGATTTCAGGAATGAAGCTCTACTTGAAAAGGGGGGTTTTTGAGATAGTTTAGTGTTTGTAATTCTAGATTGAAGGATGGCATTGTCATCTTGAGGACGTTTATTTCTGATTGTATCCTGCTGATGAATGCGACGAGGAAGAGGAACTGATGGAGGTAGAAATGATGGAGATTTTACACTGGAGTTTGTAAATTAAGGCTGAATTGTATTTCTTGATGCCAATTAGACTGCTGGATTTGAAAAGTAATCTTTTTTTGTTTGGTTAGAAGGAATGATGTTTTGAGTACCTCCCATTTCCAGGCTTTAGTTGACTTAGGTTTGCAGAATCTTGAGGTTTTTGTAGGTCTTTTAGTACTGTTACAGTATAGTAGTTCTTGGGTGAACTTGGTGAAAATATGCAAGCACATGCTTTTATTTGCTGGTTTTGACCTCATCCATCACCAAGGTGTGGCTGAGGTCCACCTAGAGACCTTGACCATTGATGGCGGTGGCATATGCATCAGCCATGTCATCAGAAATGACCCTGTTTTTTTGTTTCTTGGCAATTAAACCAAAGCAGAAGTTGTTCGTGAAATTTTCACCAGGTAGAATGTTCTGACCTTCCTCTTGAAATTCCCCACACATCAGTCACTGGAAAGCCCATGACCCTGGCTGTACAATATGATGAGTTTTTCTTTCCTGAAAGTATTCTAAAATCTACCATCTAATGCTCATGAGTGTCTTCTTCTAAAACGCCTTCCTTGTCTGATAACTTATTTTAAAAAAAGCGTGTTGGAGTGTGGTGAATTTCAATAGAGCTTTTTCGCTTGGGCAGTTTTTTTCTATTCTCCAGAGAATTTTTCTTTTATCAACATAAAATTTATTCATTCATATACACAAAACTATATGAAAATTTGAAAGCAAGAATTTTCAAGAGTATCATCATATATGGTCTGTAATGGGGCAACAAAACGCCGAAGTGTCTATTGCTAATTTATGCTGTATATAATTTCAGGGGTATAATAAGGTCAAATGAACCCCCAGGATGCAGATATGTTTACACATTGAGCATCAAGTGCATGCAAAATGTTGTTTATTAAATGTTTTGATTAACTGGATAAGTTGATTATGAGACTCACCTCAATAATGTATTGCCAGTCAATCTTTGCTCCTCGAGGCAGACCAATGGATTGTAGAATATTATACACAACAGTTACAGGCCAAACCAGAGTATAGTAAAATCAACAATGTTAAAAGTAACGAAAGTTCACAAGACTTTTATCAGCTTCTTGCAGAAACAAAAGCAACTAATCGAGTAATCCATTAGACACAAACACAACAATTCATTGAGTGTCAGTGACATTAGACAATCAATTTCTAGCAAACAGGGGAGGGTAGTGTAATTTATTCCATATGGAACCAAATAGCTATTGTCTAATCTAAAATGAGAAGAAACACAATGTAATGAAAATGGATATACTGAAACTGTCATAGATTATATATTACCCGAAAAACAAAAGTTGCTATGCAAGGATGTACTTGTGGTTAGTATCTATTTACTGCTGTCTACTTTGAATGGGCAGGCAATTGCGGAGGAAAAACCTAACCATTATTTAATGCAGCTGTCACAAGATCGACCACACCAAAAGCAGCAGGTGCCATAGATAAAACACAACAGATTATCCATATGGACAAAATCATCAAGAATGAGATGAAAATGCAGGGGAATCTCTTGTTGACTTCTTTGTCTTCCTTTTCCATTTCTTGAAAAAAATGATCTGCAATGATCTTGATCTCCTTTTTCCCATATTCTCTAAACTTAGGTGCACTTGGTTTTGGTAAAGCTAAGGGATTCAAAATGGCAAATGATGAGAGTACCTACAGGCAATCATTGAAGCAACTGGTAATGTTGTTTTTGAGTCCAGAAACATGAGCAGAAAGAAAGTTACCAAGAACTCTCTTGTTATTGTCTGTCAGGGTCAAGTCCAGGCTACCTAGTCTTCCCTTGTCTTTGACGTCCTCTTCAACCTTCTTCAGAGGTGACTGGCTACTCTTAATAGTTTCTAGGCTTGTCTTAGTGTGGTGAATTGCTGGTCCTACATGGGAGAAATTAAGAGCACCAGCTCTGAAGGTTTTGCTCAAAGCTGTCAGAGATGGCAGGACTTCTTTGAGAACATAAATGTTGCCCATAAAATTAGCCATCTTCATCGTCTTGAAAAGTCCCAGGGCAAGAGGATCTTGCTTTAACTCTGTAAAAGTGTGAAGCAAGGTAATGTATGTCTCATAGATACTGCTAATGCTCTGCTCCAAGGACAACCAATGGGTGTGGCAAGCTTTCCTGATCTTCTTTGTCACAATTTTCTTTGCCCTGTCTCTCAAGCTTAGGTCATAAAGCTCTGTCTGAACCTTCATGAATACACCAGTGCGCTTTGGGGAGGGCTCAAAGAATTTCCAAGTCTCCTTTAGAATGCCTTCCACTTTGTTGATGTACTTAACACTATCTCCTGTATCTGCACAAGCAAGGGCTAATCTGTGACAGATACAGTGCAAGTTCAACATCACTTTATTGACTGTTGAATTTTTTCTTCAAAATATCATGATTGTGTATTTTTGGGAGCAGTTACAACAACGCTTAAGTAATGCTGCTCACCGCCAGTTTAGGGAGGGCAGTAATCCCCAAAATCGCTAATAGGTGTCTGTGCTTCTCAACAGGGATGTGATTTTGGGCTCCTGGTCCAGAAGAGGGTGTCCACTTTAGAGACGGTTCCTCAAAAGGGATATGATATTTCGAATGCATGAAGGTTTCAAATTATCAGCAACCAAATTGGGGTATTAATAAATTGTCCTCTTTCTAGGATAGAGTATCATTTTCAATGCAAATTCTACAGATCTCGTTAGTGCAAGGTTCCAGCTGTAAGTGTGAAAATGATAAATTTCAACTGACATTGCAATTTGTGCAAATGTTTTTCCTAGAAATTAAAAGTCCTCTATAAATTTTTCAAAAAGATCGCAACCTGCCACAGTATTGAGTGCATCGAAGAATAGTCTCCTCCATCTGTACCCATGTCCAAAGTGATGTATCCATTCATGAGTGGCAGAAAAGTCTTTTTTAGGAAAACCATTTCTTTTGATCCCGGTGTTAGTCCTCTTGCAGAAATCTCTCTCAGCGAAGAGTAAGAACACATTAATGCTTCTCAGGGAATGAAGGGACCATTTCGCTTTGAATATTGATTGCTGCGAAATGTCCACACACCTTTTGATGTTCAACATTTCTAGATGCTTTGCTAGGCCAATAAATTTTAGGAAATCATTCGCAGAGATAGCAGTCCTTCTCAAGTTTATCCACTTTATCTGTGCGAAGAATCTTTAAGTTTGCAGATTACAAATGACAATGGAATCGCGGTGAATGTGATTGAAATCTCTTGCACAATGTGCTGTGATGTGCGAAAAATTGTCACCTTGCGACTGGAAGGGGTCTCTGTAGAGTTTCAGGCCGTTTCCTTTTGTCACTGTTCATTTTAAACACTGCTGAAAGCATGAGATGGATAAAAGGCAAGTTGCTGAAAGTTACTTTGCGATAGTTTTGATAAGTATGTATTAAAATTGTCATTACGTCAATTTCTTTACTGGTAGAGATCGAGTTTACAGGGTGGGGTTGTAAGTGGAAATGAAGGTTCACAAAACACTGAAAACAACTGCCTGAAGTCTGATACTTGCTTATGTAGCATTCCATTTACTACAACCTCTTGAGAGGTATTCTTGCCATTAACATAGTGATGGTTAATGGCAAGTATACCTCTCGGTAAGTGAGCCGTACCTGTTTATCATGTCCTTGATCAGTACAATAATGTTGCCAACCAAGCATAACTTTGATGGGTTGCGTGCTTTCACTAGCTGCCTTCTTTCCAAAGAGTTTGTTGTAAAGCCAGTTAATTTGCATCTCACAATAATTTTCTGTAGTGACAGTAGAAGCTTTAGTAAGACCTCGGAGCGAGAATCTCCTAGGGCTAGACCCAAGTCTCTTAGCTGCTCACCTGTTGCACATTTGACAGCTGTGTCATCCATCTAAAAATTGATGTATGTCATTATAGTTACAAATATGAGCAGATACTGTGGTAATCATTACAAATATTTTCCCATTTGTAACAGCAAATTAAATAACAATAAATTATTGGTGTATACTGCTTGTAGGTAGAAAGTTAAAATACAATACAGTGCCAATTTTGAAACTGAAATAACTCCTATTAGGTAGAAGTGATGTAGTTTACATTCCTTCTTGAATACTGTTGTTGCTCTTCAGTTCTTCAATAATAGTTTTAATAGTAAAAGTGATAATGATGATGTAAGTAATGAACTAAATCCAATCGTGGAGAAGAGCAGCAAAAGCTATCAAGTGCTATACACTTCTTTACTGTTGAGAGCATGATGATATGGGTTTGTTTTTTATTTGGGGATCTAAGGGAAGGGTCCATGGAGCCTTCCTCCCTCATGTTTAAAAATACAAGGTCAGAAGGGCCAGAGATTACCAGCAGATTACCGGTATGGGGGTCTTTTTTAGCAAAAAAGAGCCCCATACCGCTTGGCCCTCTTTTTCACAGGTCATTCCAAATAAGAAGAAGTCGTTCCGGGAGGATCAGTCGCGGAATAGGAAGAAAACCACCAGACAGCATTACCCATGAGTTCAAATTCTCATTTACCTAGCACAAGCTCAGCCTCAGACTACGCACCACCAAAGTCCTAGCAAGAACCGAGAAACACAACAGGGAAAGCCGTGAAGTGCAAAAGAAAAACCCCAGCACTTAATGACCAGGATGTCGACCCCTACATGAAAGGGATATGTGACATGTGGCGATTATCTATGGAAAAGCAAACCAAACGGTTTAACTGAAGCATGTTATTACAGCAGGCTGCCATACAAAGCCAGACAGAGCAGACCAGGGCTCTTATATCTGGACCAAAAGAGATTTTATAAGATTGTTTGAAAAGTAATTAAAATAGGTGTTTCGTTTATTGCTGATTTGGTTTTGCATTTGACATTTGCTTGTTGTGTTCCTGTTAGAAAGCTAGCCATCTTTAGATGGATTATAAATATTCTGGATAGAACAGTGACATGCAGTCAACTTTGCAGTGCATCTTATTGATTGTAAGGCAGTATTTGGGAAAAAGATGGTAAATCAAGCTCAATAAATGTGCATTCTATAAACAAAAAACAATTGTCACGACATTGTATTAGGGTACACCCTCAGAAAATAGATAACTAGCACAGTTTGGGCGGTAGCTGACCCGTCATGGTTTCATCATCATTGTCTGCAACGTTTTAGTCGTCCGGTTGTGGTTGATCGTTGTCATCATCATCAAATGCATCCCCTTGCATTATACAAAAATTATGTAAAATGCATGCTGCTGTCATACTTCACAGCACTGGAGTGTGACTTTGTTTAATTTTTTTGAGTAAGATCCTCCAGCGTCCTTTTAAGAAGCCAAACATCCTCTTGATAACTGATCACATTGCATGTAATTTTTTATTGAAGCATTTCTTCTGAGGCGAAAGTTGCCCTCTGTTTGAAAAGGGTTTTATTAACCATTTTTTAAAGACCCTTTGTCACTTTCCGTGATGCACTGCGCATTGTTTATTATGAATCTTTCGACAAACATGAGCCAATAAACCTAACGAATATGCCACAGAGCTAGCAAACACAATGGCATGCACATTATTACTGTAACGGCTCTAGAGAACGTAAAATCCTCCGTTAACAAATTGAAGGCTTACATTTAGCGACCAGTGGGAGCCATGTTTGGCCTGTCACATTTTATATTTTCATTTATATCATCTGAGCTTATCTCCTCAAGTTGCCTCTTATTTGAGATGACATCCGGTGTAGAAACTGAACTCAGCCGATGAAGCAGGAACTCCTCAAATTCGCTGTTGGTGTTATTACTATACCCTGCGAGGTCCTTGCTTTTCCTAAGGGTAAACACTGACTCTCGCAGCCAAACCTTCACCAATTTCTCTTTCGTTTCGGCCGCGGCATTATACACAGTAAATCTTGAAGGAATAGTTCAAACACATAGGAAAAGGGCAAGAATGGAAACGGTAGACTTCCAAAATACTTCGACACAACCTAAAACAAATATAAACAAAACGATGGACATGGATTTTCCACCAATAATTCACCAATAATGGCGGTTTCATGGTCCATGATTTGGCTGAAAGCCTGTGGTGCATCACGGTAAGTGACAAAGGGTCTTTAAAGGATAAGAACTGTCACCTACCAGCATTGGCCTCAACAGTCCCCCGTAAACCATTCTTGTAGGTTCTGGTAAAATCTCTTTGTTTTCTGCAAGGTCAAAATTTCCACTAAGTTGTAGCACTCTTGCATAGTGAATACTACTAAGAAAGCCTACGACTATATCCTGAAAAAGCAGCTGGGAGTCAGCTGTCCCTTGAGGGTCTATGTTATAATACTGTTTTCTGTTAAAGTAATCCTCCTTGTTCTTGGGCGGTGTGTTGATTTCTATGTGGCAGCCATCCATTGCCCCTACAATGGAAACTTGTATTCTTCTTCAAAGACGCCAATTGCTTCTTGTACTTGGTCTTCAGTGTAGGGGAATTAAATAAGTCTTTTTTCGACAGAAAGCCTCTTCAAACGTACTGAACTATTTATTCAGCGACCTTCTGCCATGCTAGCCCAGTCTGAGACATGGCCAGACTACAAGCATCACAATGCTTGGAAGTTGTTAGTGGGGGTAACCCCAAATGGTCAGGTGATTTTTTTGTCAGATCTCTGGGGCAGACGTGTGCCTGACAAACAAATCACAAGAGAGAGTGGTGTATTAGATTTGTTACAAGCAGGTGATAACTTTATGGTTGATCATGGGTTTGACATTTCCGGAATTGTACCTGCTGGTGTTACAGTGAACATGCCACCATTTCTGGCTGGCTGTGATCAAACGACAGCAGCTGAAACTGAAGAAACAATGAATATTGCCTCTGTCCTCCACTTCCACAGTAATCCCATCCTTGCTCATTTCCCTAACGAATAAATCAACAGCTTTCTGTTCACTTTCGAGTCCATACTGCACAGCTTCAGTTGTGAAGTTACCATAAAGTATTGCTTTTAATTTATTTGACGGCTCGACTTTTGCTTTAGCTACATTTCCAAAATTTGAGGCTGTCAGTACAGTTTTTCTTTTTTCAAACCAAAAGTTGTTTTTTGATTGTCCTCTAGTCGGCCTCTCAGTCTCTTGTATCTCCTCTGTGGAAATGGTTAGACTAGAGAGACATGCTCATCAATCATACTTTAGGAACGATTAGTTGCATGTCATAGCTGTTGGTGAACGCAACACTTTCCTCTTGCTCTTGTGACACCTCAGAGCAGTTTGATTTAATGTCATGAAAGAGAAAAAACGAGCTCGAAGGTAGACAGTTTTGAAAGTTCTTGCTGAACGTTTTGAACCGTTCTTCGTCTATTTTACGCTGTTGTGGCAGTCTTGGGTTGAACTTAATCACCTTTGGCTTTATGCGGATGTTTTTCTTCCCAAATCTTATCTTCCTTATTAAGATTTGGTCGAGGGGTTTGGCTGCCACGCTCTGGTTGTGTGGCACAACCCATACCGAAAGACGCAATGTGAGAGACAGTGGTTCAGGAGGATTTTGCAGACCTCGACGTGTGAAATCTTCTAAGGCAAATAAAACACCTCCAACATGATTGCACTTTCCCTTTCCATGCAAACCAAGCCCGGCGGACAGGTACAAGCTGCGTGTAAAACATCACACTGAGGTGTGAACTCGACGACAACTCTATAAGGTGTCTTTTTCATCGATGGCAAAACACTGGCTTTTATGTACATCTTGTTCTCGTGAGTTTTGTTTTCAAGTCTTTTTACGTTCCCTTCAAAGAAAAATTGATTAGATTTTAGTTTCTTATAATTTGTACTGGGCAAACTCCTTTGGCACGTTTTTGCGAACAAGCTCTCACTTTAGCTGTAGATTTTCCCAGGCCAAACTCTGGTCCACATAATCAATAACTGTTCCCAATGGAAAGTCGCCAAAGGCCAACAGCAACATGCTTATCTACAGATACAGGCTTGCACATTCTTGTTTCCTGTTTCATCAGATCACCATGAAGGATTTGGCAAAGTTCCTCAACAGTTTCATGTTCCATTTGAAAGTTGCGTTTTCGAAGGGTATTTAGCTGAGGTGATGCTAGCATAACATCATAACAAGGCCATGCCCATGCTCTTCTGCTTATGCATCAAAAATTATGTCCCATACGAAGAACACTCACATGTCTGAACCCTTCAGCAGACTTAGACTTAGGTTGACTAAAGCTAAGAAAGACTTAGTGTATAGTGTGAACCCAAACAGTATCTTTAAATAGAGATGCTCTTTTGACAAGATGTTGTCTTCATTGCTAAAACACATTGCAGAGAACAATGAAATTTGAATAGGGAATATTGCAAGCACAACAAATGTGAATGATCGCGAAGTGTTTGCTTAGTAACCATGCTGTCATTTAAAGAGAGAAGTCTGGACACTTGTCACATTTGGTAAACAACATGGCGCTTTGATTTCTCATCAGCTGTGCATGAATACAATGTTTATAAAGATGTTGGAAGCCATCAATTGGGGAAAAAATTGTTACTAAATGAGAGTTTAACAATCCTATGGATGAACGCCATACAAGTAGTGAGAGCAATGAAATAAACAGTCATTTGCCCCAGAGTTCTCTCGAATAGTGTGGTATTTCTTGCAGGTGGTGGTGAGAAATGAAGATTCTATGGCAGTCAGAGTTTAGCTTCTCAAGCAAAGTGCAAATAAACTCATAGCTACGCGAAAGCCATCTTCAAAACCAAGACCAATTATAGCCAAGTTTTCTCATTACCAGGATAAGGAGTTTGTTTGGTCCTTCATAAAGAACTTAAAAGGCACCAATATTGGTATTGCCAATGACTTTCCGAAAGAAATAGAAGAAATTCAATCAAAGCTCTATCCCGTCTTAAAGAAGGCAAAGAAAGCCAAGCAATCTGCATTTTTCAAAGTGGATAGATTGATTATAAACGGACAGGTCTATTGAGGTAAGGAAACGGAAGATCTTGAGCACTACGGCGCAATAATGTGAATGAAAATTTTTTGGAGGGAGGGCGCAACGGAAAGCACGCCATGGAATTAACGTTAATTTTGTTGACACTGTTGATGCGTAGGGACTTAGTAATTTTAATCTCTCGGCAGTGTTCTGTTAGTCGTGTGTATACTGCCGCTATTTCACTAATCTGGGGTCTTTTGGGGGTATTTCGTACAAGATAAGTTCTACTCTTCCTTCCTTCGTTATTATTGTTTGCATGCCTTGATAAGTGTTGAATTGTCCTCACATGCTCAATCCGCCCGAAAAAATTAAAATTGAAAATTATTTATGCCATTTTCTTTCTCAAAGTTATTTATATGTTTGGTTCCTTTTACAATCAATTCCTTTTGCACTCTATGCACAAATAGTACCTTAAGACTTGTATCACTAAATGTGAGGGGTATCAGTAATTTTAAAAAACGAAGGATGATTTATACTTGGTGTAGAAAAAGAAATTCAGACATAATATTTCTGCAAGAGACTCACTCGACAAAAGAAGTACAAATTCAATGGAGAAATGAATGGGGTGCCAAAATTTACATGTCTCATGGAAGCTCGAACTCACGTGGGGTAGCAGTCTTGATGAAAAAAGGCGTGGGTGTTACTGTTCATTCTGAAATCATAGATCCTCAGGGACGTTTCATTGTTCTCAAGGTAGAGTTCAATGATAATATCTATGTTTTAATCAATGTGTATGCTCCAAACAAAGATAAAGATATTGTCACATTTCTCGAAGCATTAAGAACAACCTTACAAACAGAAAATTTAGACGTAGAAGAAAACCTCATTGTAGGTGGGGATTTTAACTACCCGATCAACCCAATTCTTGACAAGAAAGGGGGTTCATTATTACCGAGAAAATCAGTTGTCGCAAGCATTAGCTGTTTTCAGGAAGATCTTGATTTGGTTGATATCTGGCGTATCAAAAACCCTGTTACTAGGAGTTTTACATGGAGTCAAAACTCTCCAAACATTTTTTGCCGACTTGATTACTGGCTAATATCTAATAATTTACAAGATCTAGTAATTTCAACTAGCATAATCCCCGCTATAAAAACAGATCACTCTGCAGTTTTTGTAGAGTTTGGAACTAGAGACGGCCAGATGAAAGGTTCCGGCCTTTGGAAAATGAATTGCTCAATTTTGGACGACGAAGATTATATACAAGATATTACTTTAAAAATTCCAGCTTGGATCGCTGATGGAGAAAAAGCATCATCTGACAATCGTATTATTTGGGAATGGATTAAGTATAACATACGTGTACATGCCATCCAATATTCAAAACGGCGCGCAAAGGAAAGAAGTGAACTAGAAAGTGTTCTACAAAATGACTACACAATTGCAAGCGAAAAGTATGAATCAGACCCGTCCGACAGCAATGCAAATCAAATGGCTGTAGCAAAGGAAAAGCTAGAGCTATTCTATGAACAAAAAACTAAAGGAATAATCATTCGTGCGCGAGCTCGCTGGCACGAGCATGGCGAGAGAAGCACCAAGTACTTTCTTAATCTAGAGAAGAGGAATTATGTCAAAAAGCATATGCGGAAACTGGATATTAATGATTCGACAATAACAGATCCTTTTACAATATTGTCTGAACAGAAGCGCTTTTATCAAGATGAATCGTTTAACATTATTAGGAACAGGATTGACAAAACAGATTTCCTCATCTGGGCTGGCCTTCGTCATGCTGTACCCCGTGAATTAAAAAATAATACGACTCCACGTACGATCTCATTATCTTTTGCCATCAATAACAACGTTTTTGATATCTCCAAGAAAAGATCAAAACATTATTATTCATTGTTAATAAGTGAAAAGGCCCAACTCCCTAGTGCCGTTAACAAGTTGCAAGATGAGTTTCATCTCTCCATTGATTCTCTGCAGAACGTGTTTATGCTTCCACATAACGTTGCACTTGAGCCTTACGTTAAAGCATTTCAGTACAAGGTACTAAATAATCTTTTATTTACCAATACAAAACTTTACAAAATTGGCTTCAGGACTTGTAATAAATATTCCTTTTGTAAAACAGATTTAGAAACATTACATCATCTTTTATGTAGTTGTCCATACTCGAAAACTTTCTGGGATGAATTTGAACTGTACTGGTTTTCCATTTCAAAGGAGAGAATTTCTCTTAGTAAAAAAGATATAATTGTAGGCATCATAACAAGAACATGCCCCTTACTTAACTATCTTCTTATCATCGCAAAACTCTACCTATGGGATTGTAGAAGGAGCCAAACTATTCCAAATATTAAAGCTTTTAATTTTAAAGTTCAAATAAAATATGAAACTGAACTCTACATTGCACGGAATGGCAAAAAATTGGAATTTTTAAGAGAAAAGTGGGCTGATTTTCAAATATTATAATTTCTCAATTTTTTTTTCTTTGTTCTTAGTGGAGGAAGAATGCTAAGTATTTTTATAATTCATATCGTAGTTATTATTTTTTTTGCATACCTGTAGAGAATACCCCTTCTGACAATTGTAATTATAATGTAAATGTAGTGTCAGTATAATGTTAAATTAGTTTTTTTTTTGTATTTGTAATATGTGTATTTGCAGCAATAAAAAAAGGAGGTGTGGTCACAAAAAAAAACAAAAAAAAAAACTACTGGTCAAGATATGTTGAGAAGACTCAAAATAGCAAGAAAAAAGTTGTCAGCAATTTTATAACTTGCATCTACGGTTTATAGGGACCTTTTAAAAAATGACGTATACTGCTCAACATGAAAACGAGGCTGATAACATTTAACATCCTTTACGACGTTTTAATGCGGAAAAAACGTTGCGAAACTTACTCGTTTTGTATAATACAATGTGTCGGACACATTCTATTCATTTGAGAGTTTAAAAGTGGTCACATGATCAAGGCAACGTCAAAGTGAGGCTCTGATTTGTTGGTCTGGAAAATAGACCTACCTAACTTTAAAAGAAAACTTTGTTTGTGTGATATATTAGTTTGCCTAGTTTTATTTCCTTCCTATATTGTACTTTTTGAGCAGTTGACAAGAATGTTCCTATATTGTAATTGTTCAGCAATTGACAACAAGGCCAACAAGCATTCTTTTAATGCCAGTCTTAGCACAGAGCCCTGCACGACCTCATAATATCTAAGCAAAGCAACATATTAGCACACAAATTTCACTTTCTATGGTCAAAGCTGTGTAGAGCACTTTTCCTGAATAAACGAGTGATAGTGTTATAGCTAGCAGATAATATGATGCAAGTCAACTACAGGTAACCACATATCATGAAATTAATATCACTGTCATCATCTTCTATCTCCAAGAGGTCATCCGCACAACAGTCATTATCACAGGCCTCGCCATCGGAACAGGTGCACAGATCAGTGCAGTGAGTCCCGCCTTGAGACACTGGGATCTATTGGTTGAGCATCTCTCCTTCGCACAGGCACATTTCACAAGCTGGATGATTGCCTCAGGTGCTGGCGGGAGTTTAGTCAGCACAGGAAACCATTCATCTCCTTTTCTTTCCCACCATAACTTTGCGGCGATGGAAGGTGAGGATTTGCTCCTTGGTCATTGTTCCAGACCATTGCCTGATAGTGCGCTCGGAGAATTGCTTCATTCAATGCAGTCTGGGTAAGTGGAACCCTCTCTGATTGTGCCAGTTTCTTTCTAAACAGCCACCATTGAAGTTCTTTTACCTCTGTTACGGTTGTCTTCGGAAGGTAAAGTTGGCACACAAACTTCTCAATCGCTGTTGGCGTTTCAGTTTCACCGAGTCTTCCTAGTTAGTTGATGATGTCTTCATCAGCTCCTTGGAATGTCTTCCAGCAGGCAAGTTTTCATTTTCCCAAGAATCTGCTCCGCTGATGGCATGGAGTGTGGGAAGTGCTGCTAACATTGTTTCACCAAGGGCTTGGACAATTGGTGCTAAATTAATCACTCTGTGGTTTTGACCCTTCCCAGTGACAAAGGACGTATTCTCGCACAGATCTAGATCCGTGTCTGGTGAGTGAATTTGGATTTCAGTTGCGCCATCAGCAGTCGTATAGAGAGCGTGCAGCATCATTTTTGTATCCGCCTCTTCTTGGATACTCTGAAGATGTACCACGTCTATTTGTGTTTCTGCACACATGCGTCCCCATGCTACAACGAATCGCCTTCCTTCGTCTTCAGCATGCTGCATGGTCTTTTCCAACAGGTAGTTTGTCAGCTCCATCTTTGTTCTTGTGTGAGATAGGAGCCTCTTCATTGACACTTTAGCAATTTTTGTTGAGTCAGTGATCTTGTAGTAAACAGGATCTTGGCCTCCTTGTCTAATCTCTCTGGTGGCTGCTTTAAGGCTTAATGGCAGGTCGTATCTGTCAAGAATTAGGCGGACCTCATCGCTTTGCAAGTTTTTCTCATCGATACGACTGTTAAAATGAGCAGCGAGTTGGGAACAGTTCTTAATCCAGTCCAGAATGATTACTTTCTTCTGGACTGGGCTTTCGTTTGGGTTGTTGGTAGCGATGATATAACGTCCATTGGCCTGGCGATGCCGTTCAGTGTTTAGTTTCTCGAGAATCGTCATCAATGAAATCTTGGATGAGCAGTGAAACATTGACCCGTAAGCTGCAAACAGTGATCTTGTGACCTTGATATCAATTTCCTGACGACTCTTGCACACCATCATCATCCGCTCAAAGAGAGACCGATCCTCTTGTAATTCTACCACTTGTTCCTTTGTTGAGACCTTCACCACTTTCATGTTGCTCTTCCAAGTCAGAAGCTTCCTCTTCTTCGTAGGGGACCAGAAATTGACCTTTCCTGACTTGATGCGCTCTTGAACGAATGTGTCGAACAGGTTCCTTCCTATCTTGCTCTGATTGCACAGATCTTCTTTGGTCTTTTCTGGCATTACCACTTTGATCACAAGGTTAAACAACTCCGAGCCTTTTTCCAAGAAGGGATCTGTGAAGTTATTGATTGTTGCAAGTAATTTCTCAATGTTCTTCTCTTCACGGGCAAAGACAGTGGCTGCCAGATTATGATGCTGTTTATGGATCTTGGGGGTCACTCCCGCCATAACCTTGGCTTGATCTGCAAATTTTGCTAGCTCTGGGGCGATGAGAAGAAACTTGTGATGCCTATTAATCCTCAAGAGACTTCCATCAAGCAATTGACATGTTCCAGACCATGGTCTGCTTGAAGTGTGCAAAACGGTACGTTAGCATTCTTGTTCACAACCCAGTTGCCCTGCAGAAACTGAGAATAGACTTCAGGATCTGATGTTTCAAGAGTTGCCATCTCTGCGAGATACAGTGGTATCATTCGAGCATAGTTCAAGTAATCGTGAACAAAGAAGTACTTCGTAAATGTCTCTAGGGCCTTGAGGTGTAGCATCCAATCTCCATTTCGTACTGCCTTGATAAAAGCAAACATCTCCATCACCTTACGCATGTACTGTCGGAACACAATGAACATGGGCTTCTTTTCCTGAGAAGCATCAAACATGGCCATCTTCTCCATGATGCACTGAGACTCAATCGCTTGTACCAATTTGGTATTTGCTTCCTTTACTTTGTCCTTTGCTCCTTTGGTACACGCATCTGCAAGCTTCTTAAACAATTTTTCTAGACTCTTCGACTCGTCCGGATAGCTTTTAAAGAAAGCGTTTTGATATTGGATAGATAAAGCCTGCAGTGTGATCAGGTGTGCTGTCTGTCCTCTCTTGACGTGATTTCCATTGAGGAACTGCTTCACAGTGGTGGGGCCATAAATATTTTACTCAGTCCAACACATATCAAGCCCACTGTTCTCAATGAACTTGCCGATTGAGCGTAGCTGCACCATGACTATGTGCAGTTCTCCAGGCCGGAGTATCAAATGGTTGAGATCATTTTGAGCCATCTGCAACTTTTTAGCTGGCTGATAAAGTCCCAAGTCAAGCGAAATGACCGTCTTCTTTTCAGGTCCTACTATCTTTGTGTTGATGTTCTGTGCTTGGGTCAGTATGGTAAGCAAAGTCTGCCACTCGTGTGCTGGTGCTGCAATCAAAGGCAGAGTTCCAACTCTGGTTACTGGCATCATATTGTTGATTAGGGAGTTATATGCTGACCACACAGGGACGTGACCACCTCTTGCTGATTCTTGTTCCTGCTCTGGTGTACAGCGATAACCCTCATCACCCTGGGCTGGCTCTTCTTGTACTTGGCTTTCAGGCTTTCTGGTAAAATTCCGGGAATCAAGCCAAGCAAAATCTTCCAACCTCACTGTGATAGGAATCTCACTTTCTGCAAAAATTCCAAATGTGGGATACACTGGACTTGTTGGCTTCTGGTTAGGCTTGGGGCATTCCAATAACGCCGTTACACTATCTGGAAGCTCCTTTATGGCACGACTCTGGTCTGCGTTTTTTTGTAATCCTACAAGGTAAATACGAATTTTAGTTAAAATTATTCCATCATTATGAGAAGCTGTGACAGAATAAGACAGATTGCTTACATGTACCGTAAACACACGCAGATAAGCTGCACCTTTTTTCCAAAAATCGTCGCTCGAAATCGGGGGTGCGGCTTATCTGTGGGAACATTTAGAAAAAGGTACAGTGAATTGGCACTTTTATAGAAGCCTTCATTAGCAGATCCTTTAAGCGGTTTATGCTCGCTTTTCTAGAACAGGAAAATGTCACACAACACAAAGTTTCCATTCCCCCTGTAATAAACTTCAACAGTAATCGATCCACACTTTCCTCTAATATTCGTGTGGTCAAACTTTGCCATTTAGCACTTAGATGACAAATTGATTACAAAACTCTCTTTGGGCAACAAGTTTTTATCTTCTACAGTTGGCTCTCACATCTATTTGTGGGTCATGAACAGCAGAATCTCACTCCATCTTGAAATTTGAGTAAACCCGGCCTAGTCCCAATGTGTTTGATCTAATTACTAAGCTGGTTACTATCTGATTACTAAGCTGCGAACGTTCCACAAACCTAAACACATGCGTTCTTGTTCATAAAAATTTATGGAAGAAATACCTGTCAACAAGTAGCAGAAAAAGATCAATCATATGTTGAAGGTAAAGGAAATGATGCTCGTTATATTAAAGTGCTAAAATTGTGGGTAAGACTTTGATGTTTAATTCCGTTTCATTGCCATAGTGAGTTACATTCGATGAAGAAGACTCTTTAAAAAAAACTTTTTTCCAAAATTTAAGTTGCTAAATTCAGGGTGCGGCTTATCTGCGGGTGCGGCTTATCTGTGGGTGTTTACAGTAATTCATGGCCTTTTGAGGAAGAAAATATCTCTTTCAATAAAACGAATGTTACTTAACTTGCCAATGCTGCCTACCCAGAATACCATTTGGTCACATCGTTCACGGTTTTTGATTTCACATGGTCAATGTTTCAATCAATCAGGTGTTTACGATTGCATAAAAATGCAACGGATATTCCTGGTTTGTTGATCATTCACGTTAATAGAAAGCATAAATAAAGTTCAAACATGTCAACCTTTGAACATGGGCTTGAGTCTCGATTAGCTTCAGCCAGCTTCAGCTGCTGTGTGACATGTAAACTGACATGTGATTATTACGTAAGGTATTACAGCTTACTTACCCGACACCTTGTAGGCACGTGAACCTTGGAGCTGCTATTTGATTTTGTTTCCTTATTGCCCGTTTGCGAGTTGTTCTTGGCTACAATTTTACACAAAGAGTTGACTTTGTTTCTAAGTTCTTGGAACTTTGCAGCATTTTCTTCATCGCGCTGCCTCAATAGCTGCCTTAGTGTTTGATTTTCTTTAAGAGTAGCACAGCAAAACTGTCACTCACGCTGATACTGTTGGAAATTCTCGACATCTTGAAAGAAAAGAGCATACGAACGACTTCTCACGCTGAAAGAAAGTCAGGAGCGATCGCAAACGACGCCAAAACGCTAAAACTAGCGCCATTGT
The DNA here is from genome assembly GCA_963693305.1 of Meandrina meandrites. Lineage (NCBI taxonomy): Eukaryota > Metazoa > Cnidaria > Anthozoa > Scleractinia > Meandrinidae > Meandrina > Meandrina meandrites. The sequence continues at coordinate 40,649,522 of OY855903.1, forward strand.
GCAAAATCAATATCGCACCTTCTGATAGGTCCATTTGAGTCTCGTGATTACAACACCTTTCCAAACTGTACCGAACTGTCGGAAGAACTGGCCAATCTGACGACGAGACACGAGCAGCCTCGTTCCCACAGTTATTCGTCCCAGGAATGAGATACAAGCCAGAGAAGCCAGTAAAGATCAAAAGAAGTACGCCAAGTGAACGAAGCAAAAATATATGATGTCCCATTACGCCGAATATCAGTTTTGTTTTGTGGTCACTGCAAGAATATCTTAGCAAGTTGACATTTTATAAACACAAAAGGCATTATTACAATGTCTCGGATAAAACCTGGCAACTTGCTGAAACCACTAGCCCAAAGGCAAACACGACTCGAAAAAAGGAAAATAAAATTTGAACCAAGGATAAAATTGAACCACAAATGTTGATTTTAGCAGCTATTCACCAGCAGATGATTTCTGCAGCTAAAAGCATGTTCTAATCCTCAGATGAGGTGTTTAATTCGGCATAACTTCAACAGTAGCAATGAATGCTAGGGGTGGGTAGTAGGATAAAACACGGGGGCCAATGCAAGAACAGTATGACCTTAAAGTTTGAAAACCTAACTGTTTTTAAATCATCACCCTTGCACACATCACTGCAGGGCCATTTCAAACACAGGCAAGGTAGTTAACATAGAAAGAATAAAAATCTTACAGATTCAGAAAGGCAATTTGAAGCACGTTTAGACTGATTGTCCGTATATAAAGTCGAACGACCGTGACAAGAACACTTTAAATTCCCAAAGAGAGTTTAGACGCATGAAGACTAATTCTGCGTGAAGAAAGTTAAAAGGTCCGTAATAACGGCGTGTAAAGAAGCATAAAGAATGTTAAAGATGCATTAAGTGTTAACAGCGAAGCTCATTAAAATAAATTTAATTCTACTAAAGACAGATAAGGCAATTATTTCACTTCTTTTAGAATTGCTCTAGGTACGTAGAAAGTGGTGATCTGTATCCATCTTGATCTTTATCCTTTACATAAAGAAGCGTAAAGAATGTTAAAGATGCGTAAGGTGTAAACAGCGAAGCTGATCGAAATACCTTTTATTCTACTAAAGACGGATAAGACATAATTATTTCTCTTCTTTTAGTATTGCTCTAAGTACGTAGAAAGTGGTGAACTGCATCCATCTTGATCTTTATCCTTTATGTAAAGAAGCGTAAAGAATGTTAAAGATGCGTAAAGTGTAAACAGCAAATCTGATCAAAATACCTTCAATTCTACTAAAGACGGATAAGACATAACTATTTCACTCTTTTAATTATTGCTCTAAATAGAAAATGATGAACTGTATCCATCTTGATCTTTATCCTTTACGAACATGTAATATCCCTTATGCAGTCTTTACGTGTTCCCTGCATTTATGTGTCTTTACAGAATGCGGAAATCCTCCGTAAAGAAGAGCCCTTATATTTACGGTTCTTTACGCAACAGTTAAAGATGCTTAAAATCATGATTTCATGCTGTGCTTACGATTACATTCAGGCTCAGCGAATGCATTCTTTAAATCAGACATCGTTAAAATCCTCCTTTCCTTCAAAGTGATCTCTGTCGTGGTTAAGTATTCTATTTTGGCTGTGATCTCACTTGACAAACTAGTGGTAGACTCAGCAGAAGACAACGATGGCTTACGTGGTACATGCATAACATTGCTGGCCCAACACTTCTTGTGGTACTTAAGGTCTATAGCATGTGCATCACTAGCATCGACAGCTGTGCTTAGTTTCATGTGCAGCTCATCATTCCAAGACAACTCCACAGCGGCAAGTAGCGATTCTCCAGCGGGGAAAGTGCTGATGCTATGAAGGGTTTCTTGATAACCTGGATGGCCTTCACAAAAGAAACGCGCCCCTCTGTTATATGGTGATATTTGTGAACAAGTAAGTTGTGATGGTTCCTGCGTTATATCCCGTGATTTACGTCTAGCCTCATTTGGACCTTCCAGCTGCCTCTCATATCTTTCCTTGGCCCTTTTCAGCATTCCAGTGTGAACGGCATCTCGATAACAGTTTCTGTGCCATGAAGCTTGTTTGTTCTTAAGGTCATCAATTGAAACGCTTTTCATCTTGGACCACGTTTGGGTGTAGCGTGTGTCGCCACAAGTGGCCCATTCTTTAATCGATGTGACAACTTTCTCATGCGAATTCGGATTTTCAACAAGACTATTGTTTTTACCTCCTGACAAATGATGCAGCGGCTTAAATCAGATCTAACCTTTCAGAAGTTTCTTTTTCCAAGCTACTGGTATTTGCCATCAGGTTTTCTTCCATCAGCCACAACTACATGGTTTGCAAGTAAAGATGGCTGACCTTTAATTAGATTAAAAACACCGCTCACCATTATTGTGCTCGTACTCAGACCTTCCCGGACGTGCAGCATGAAAGTCAACTTTTTAACTCAAAACTAGTCACTAATGTTGGTAAGCTGCCATGGGTGTAATTGAGTCTAGTCGGACGTTAATTAAGAACTAAATTAATCACCCAGGTTTTAACAGTGAAATAATATAACGACTAAGCCATTCCAATGTAGTCTATAAACAGGTGTCCGAGTTTCTATTAATCCTATATCCAAAATGTAAGCTATTTGAGCAGTCTTATTTGACGCCAAGACACTGTTCTGGATAAAAAAAAACAAGCCTTGGTTTCATGTTACCTTGATCACGTGACCGCCTTTAAAGTCTTAAGAGCATAGAATGTGTCTAAAACATATTATACATTATGACTAAGTATTGCCGTGTTTTCCCGTATCAAAACAAATTAAAGAAGTATAATGTTATCAGCCTCATTTTGATGTTGAGCGGTATACGTCATTTTTTAAAAGGTCCCTATAAACCTTCGGTGCAAGTTATAAAATTGCCGACAACAATTTTCTTGATTTTTAGGCACTCCTTAACATATCTAGACCAGTGGCTTGCTTTCACCACAAAATTCCCATGGGACTTTCTTTTGCTACATATACGACATGACTTTCAGATAACAGCAGCTTCAATTGATGTTACTCCCAAATATTTCATTTTAATTTCATACAAATATTCTGACTTTAAATTGGTGTACGACGATGCAAACCTTGTCTGCCTGTTTTAATGATGTTCCCCTCAATTCTCTTTTCTTTTCTTTGTTCATGCAAGCATGGTACTCTTTGACAAAGAACTGAATTGTAGGATTCTTTGAAATGTCTTGGGAATCCACCACAAGACTGAATATTAAGCAAAATTTATGTTTTGAAGGAGCTCATTCATTAATTTAGTCAAATCTTTGGGTACAAAATGTACAGTTTTCATTGCCTCATCCCTCAATTAGTCAATAATGTCAGCTCTATGAATTGAAGTAAATACTTTATTTACCCTTGGATTGTAGAGTAGCTCTAGCAGAGCTAATATCCAATAATACAAAGCTGCCTTAGTTGAGTTTAAAACGGGCCTTACTGGTTCTGTTGGTACTCAACAACATTTTCTCATTGCCATCAAGCACATCTCCTAAGCAAGAATTGTTTGGGGTGTCACATAAAATTGAAACTTCAACATCATCAGGTGACGTCACCATAAACGTTGCTGGTGTGGCTTCAACCACATCTTCCGCATGGCCAGTGTTTTGAAAGGTACCATTACACTGCAACATTGAACAAATTTCCTAAGTGAAGATAGAATACAGGAATATCTAAGAAATGCACATCACACAAGATGAAAAATGCTGTACATGTAGCCCCACTTGTTTCTGGTAAAATGATCTTTGGTGATCCTACTAATACAGTGCTGACACTGCTAAGCAAGCAATGTTGGCAGTACATAATGCACTTCTAAGCATTGTGTTAAAATGGGGTATACACCAAGAAAACAAACAAAATCTACAAAAAATCGGATCCTGATCAAACAAGTAGCAGGTTTTGGTTGAGCAACAAGCAGCATTGAAACACATGTATATGAGGCCTGACAACACAAAAAGGGTCTAAGAGCATTCCACATGACTGCTGAAAAAAATTCAATTTTTCAATTCAATGGCCAAAGAATAAAATTTGGTCATTCAACAGTATAAATATCCTTCTCTTCAAACTGGAATGTTTCATTAAACTGTTGCCATGGTGACTCATGGGGGGGGGGGGGGGGGATCATTTATTATGTCATTAAAGAAGGTGGATGAGACTGGTGAAAAAACCTGAAACTATATGTTGTATTTTCAAGAGACTAGCACATCAGGACTTGCTTACATGTATTTCAAGGGGGTTTGTCACACATTTTAACAGATTTTTGAACAGCCAAAATTTAGATTTGTGTCGAAGGAAACCAAAAATTAATAGTCCATTTTTCTTAACAATTGCTATATTTGAGCACTGGAACTGTTAACAAGCATCTTTAGCTGCAGGTGGCAAGGATGGAAATGGATTACAACTTGAAAAGTTTAGCTAAACTTTTCAAGTTGTTTCTGCACATCTACAAAAAAATCAATATTTATAGCCATAGTTAGATTTCTATCCACACATTAAGGTTATATCTTACTTTAGATGTTCCAAGGTAGTGATTTTCATGGGTAATAAGTTGCCTACCACTAATTTCACAACAGTTTAGACCAAAAATCTGTGAAATCCTCATGGCAGAGCTCCTTTAAACTGTAGCAGCCTCAAGTGCCAGTTTTTACTGGACAATCAGGGCTTGATGCTTACCTTTTAGGTGACTAGCCCAGTGGTTAGTGACAGCTTTGATTTTATTTGACAAAACCAATTTTCTACTAGCCAGAGGTCAATTTTCTACTTAAGCCAGGGGTCTTGAAGAGCCAAAAATTTAAAGCAATGTATGAAGCTACACAAACAGAAGAGGCTATGGAAATTTTTTACCCATTTTCTTTATCGTATAAACAGAATGCAACAAAGGGTATTACATGCTGATTAAATGTCAAGCAGTAAGACAAAAATATCCATGTTTTGACAGTGTAAATCATGTAAGTCATCTATGAAAATATGTGTACCCAATTAATTATCTGTTTAAACTTGATACAATAACCTCCATGTATACGTAAGAACAGACGAAAGTGACTCTGAAGTTACTGTTCGCCGATTGGGCAAAATAATACAAAGGATGTTTTTTGCTCAATCAGGAGCCATCATTCACAGAGTCGTTTGGAAATAGTCTGGAGAGACTCGTTTCCCAGGGGCTCTTATACTTTTACAGAAAACTTTCGCCGCTACGATTTCTGCCCGGTTCACTTCGTTTTGCCCCGACTACCTGCCCCTGGGTCTCCGAGGATGCTCATACTCGGCAATTTACGTGAATGGAAAGCTCACTTCATCTTATTATAAATGGGTCATGAACTACTTTCCTTCACATAGAAATGACCAGTGACACAATCTTGAGATAGCATTGGGGATGAAAAAAGTTGCCTTTCATGTTTTGTTGATAAATTCAAATCTTCAACCAAGCTGAAATGGTGGTGAAATTAAGGGTGCACACTATGTTTGATGCATACAAGCTACAATGGGTGACAAAAGTAGTTGAAGCCCTTGGGAATTTCAATAATTCCATTATTACAATTTTCAGTGTTGCACAGAAACAAAGCAATTCTTGCAGATTGAAAATCTAACATTGGTTTTGGGGGCACAGTAATATTGATCTGGCAAGGTGATGTAGTTCATCAACCAATCAAAATGGGGAACTGAGCGGACTTGAGCAGATGTTTCTTACAAAGTGAGTAAACATCTGGGCTCAAGATTAATCATTTTTTCTGTTCTAATTTTGCAGCCTTTTCTTATCTGACATCTACATATGAGCTATGATAGTACATTTGCACTCATGTCTAAATTTTTTGGCAGGATTTACATGGCCTGCATGAGGAACACTTTCTGGTGCCCATTCTGAGCTGTCTTCCATAGGTCTTTCAGGTGAGACTCCACCCCAGTAAAAATGTGCTGGTAGCGGGTGATTTTGCCACCGACAACAAAATATCTGCCACACACTTAATTGCCCCCACAGGGTTTTGGCCTGAAGGCAACTACTACTATTCATTGCTCCTATTTATTGAGACATGGTTTAAATTCTCGGAGCCTGAGTCAAAGGAATAGTGACAATTTATTATCTGGTCAATCTTAGGGACTTGTCCGAAATTAGCAGGGGGAGGGGGAGTGTAAAATGGGTGCCTCCGTCCTTGAAAGGGAGAGATATAAAATAAATAACCAGTGAAAGAGCTGGTAGGGGCACATATGAATTTGTGATCATAACTTGCCATTTTGATTTGATATTATAGTGTGACCATTGCATTTAATTCATCCTGAACTATCCTTTAATCAAAATTGATTGCCATCATTTTTACAGGAAAGTGTCAGCCAGCAATTGAATTCATCTTTAAAGGTAATTGTTATTAATTTTATTGTTATGTGTGCAATTCATTTAACTCAATCAAGTTTTACCAGATTTAGTACATTTATTTTTTCCTCATGGCCTGATTTCTAACTTGATTTTTTTTACTCTGTTTATTTATGTGTTAAACATTCTCAAGTAATTTATTGTCCATGTCAACCAACTTAAAACACATCTTAAAATGTGTTAATTTGCTCGAAAATAATGCAGAACTTATAATATAAGATTAAAATTAAAAAAAAGTATTCAAATTTTGTCAATGGGATGAAAGGTTTTCAGTAACTTTTTTCATCGCTCAAATGTTCAACAAAAAAACTATCATCTTTAAGTATTAATCTGGAGAGGCCGTGATGAGGGGCAAAGTAATACCTCTTTCACTTACAGTACTCAGAGCTACACTACTGTAATGGCAAAAAATTGAGTATAGTGAGCATTTCTTAATGGTCTATTCCTTACATAACAGTTATAAAGTTCCACAAATTTTATTTAACATTGGCTACATGTATAAATCTCATTAGAATTACATTGTTACGTTTTACAGAAAAAGGCAATAGAGGCTTGCAAAAATTCTGCTTTTCTGGATTTTCTAGATTTCCAAGGAGTTGTAATCAATAAATTGGGGGGAGGGACATTGAATAATTAGTCTAAGCTAATTACCTACAATTTGGCCAGGCTTACCAAGGTGTTTTTCACTTTTCTCAGGTTTCAATTGACTTTGATAGTTGGCTGATGGGGGCTTACCCCTTGCCAACTGGCAGTCACATTAGAAACCTCAAGCTTGGCATCTAATTGTAATTAGTGTGTAGTGGCTAAGGGCCATCTACAGAATAAAGACATTCTGTAGTTTGTTTCTCCAAAGTTTCAGAGGAAGTTCAAAAATATCATCAATTGGACAATTCAATTCTTTGATTTCCTTAACAATATAACTTAGATTTCATTTGTTTGGGCTTCTTCAATATTAATTATCTCCGGAAATCATGGTATATTATGGCTGACAAGAACAGCTCCTGCTATGGCATTTATTGGAGTTATAATCTGTGCACGGATTACATCATTTCATTGCTCAATAGGAACTCTCAACCTCCCCCTCCTCCCCCTGCTAATTTCGGCCTCTTTTTGTCTTTACAGGTCTCCAAGGTTTGGTCTTCAGTCAAAAGACAAGACAAAAGTTTATCTGTACAAGAACTTTTTTATTCCATAAAGCAACATTCAGAATAATAACAATAATTATAATAATAATCCCATAAACGCATGTCCGCTTTCAAATAGTCACTATGTGTGCCCCCACGTTGGGGGCAGTTTCCAGTTAAGGCCGTCTTTATTTTTCATTGGTAACAACACGTTGAAGTCAAAGTAGTTTTCGTCATAGTGTTTTTGAGCTTCTTGCCAATGTGTCTCTTGGATTGCCCTGCTTTCGGAAACTTCATCTGTGCTCGTTGAATTGTTAATTACCATTTTCAGGCTATCGCATTTGCTGCAAGTATCTTTTCTGGGCTTTCGGAAGCTTAAATTGTAACTAATGAAAATTTTTCTGAACGAACTTAGACTAAGGGGAGGCTTGGCAGCTGTCCCTTTGAGCTGTAAAAAATCCTTGTAGATCTTCGTCAGGTTCAGCGATGGCTCAAGATACCTCTTTTCTGGCGCTTTATGTCTTGTGTAATGCAATATCTCTGGTTCGTATGACCATATGTGCTGTACTACCTGTGCAAGGAAAGGAAATTGGAACCGTCAACAATAAGCTCAATCGAAATACAACAAGAAACGTACTGTCCCTTAATTGTGCGTGTATTGTGTTTTCCTCATTCACTGGATGCTGCTGTAACTGAATTTAAATGTTTTGTAAACTAAATTTGATTTAAATTAAATTACGTTAAATTTCGTTATTGTAAGTCACACGTTTGACCAATAAAAAATAAGTGTAATCAAGCCGGCCTCATAAAGAGCAATATCAATGCGTTCCCATTATCTGATTTACAGCAATTTAATGCACCTATCAATGTTAAGCGCCAGGGTGGTGGGGGGGAGGCGGGCTATCCATGGGAATTTGACATCATGAAGCTCTCCCAGGGGAGGGATTTTGACATCTAAAATGGTCTGCTGGGTTAGAAATTTAAGTGGATATATGGCAAATTTGACATTCGCTAGGTGCCCAGGGGTGTGGAATTTGCCTTTGGCTTCCAGAAAATGTCAAAACCCTCTGGGTCTGACCCCCCCCCCCCCCCCCACCCTGGGGCTTAACATTGACAGGTGCATAAAAGCCAAAGAAATAATCCCTTCACCACCTCCCTCGTATTCTCCGGATTGAATTGGAACTGGCATGCAATGGAGGCTAACGCGGATGAATATTGTTTAAAAGAGCTTCAGTGTACATTAGCATGCACTGAAAGCTAGTTACAGTTCTATCACAGGAATACAAATATCGTCTATCGAGAAACCAAAAGGGGTGGAGGCTTTTGATTTGCAATTTTTCCTGCAGTCACGGTCAAATCAGAAGACTAGTCGCCTTCTTCTGATTGGATTACGAAATAATGAGAAATTTGTTAATAGTGAAGATTATTTACAGCTCTATATCGCTATTCAATAGCGCCTTGCAAAATTGACGATGAAATGATCTGTCCAAAGAAGATAACATACCTCTGCTTTCAGTCCAGGGCTCAAGCGCTTTTGGTTACTCTGTAAAATTCTTTTTCCACCGCTCCGCTGAATGGCCTCTGCTTTTTAAGCAACACTCTAAGTCGTTTCTTTCCTACTCCGTAAATCTTCATAAATGCTATTTTGCATACTTGTAGTTTCTGATTTATGTTTCCAATGGTGTAATATCGGATCACAGTTCTAGGATTACCCACTTGGTTGTCCCTTCCCGCATTCGCCGTTTCCAAACGCGCAGCCTAATGTTCGTTCTGTGCTTGGTAAGCCATGCGGTCGAAATCGTTTTTTATCTGCATTACCACATCTATTCCCATATTCAAAAGACAGGTGGTGCCACAACATTCCAACTGCATTTCACGAACAAAGCGAAATGGTCTATTTTTCCTTGGTCTTATTTTCTTCTTGATTACTTTAGGAATAGGATCTCGGCGCCGGCGCCGGCGCGTAGCAAGGTCGTCTCCTCGTTTTCTCTCCCGGTGGGAAAGCACTTTTTGTTTCTCATACTTATAGCGAAAACCTTGATCCATAACGACGAGAAGAAAAATTCAACTGCATATGGAGCAGAAAAAAGATTTTTTTTTTTGTATTTTATTTCTTTTTTTTTTTTATTTACAGGTATAGATCGAGAACATACAGAAAAAATTACAAAATTTACAACATTTACCTTACTTACAAGCTACAAAGAAAGAAAAAGAACTACACTACACTATACAAGGATTACGTATTCAACTTAAACTTAAAATTAAAGAGTGATTTCGGGAATCTTAGAAAAAACAAGAATGAGATAATAGCTACTGTTGTATTAATGGGAGTAAAGGTTTCCATTTTTGTGGGGGCAAAGCCCGCACATTGGCGTCGACTGAGGGATTTATTTATTTATTTGTGCGTGGGTTTGCTTGTGTCACGTGGTCTTCTGCGAAAGAGCCTGAGGCCGGAGACGGGAAAGAAAATGAGAGAGAGCCTGGGGATGAGGTCGGCAGTGCGTGTCGAGTAGAAATCGGCCATACTGGATATTGGCGTGTCGTTTCGTGTGGTTTCTTTTTGTACTGTTTAAAAACCGTAGCTGGAGATTCAAAAGACTATGGGGATGTCAGTTGAACAATATCAGTCCAGGATCGGCAGTCATGACAACTTTGTTAAAAAACAAAGCTGGTCTTGTCACGTATGAGAGAACAATTTTGGAACGTGATGTTTATGTTGTTTTATTTGAATGTGTTTTACTTACCAACGTTGAAACAAGTTGTTGGACAATACAAAATGTGGAACGAAGTGAAGTTTTGGTTCACACAAATGACATTCTACAATATTTATAATCGATTGATTATAAGACAAGCAAATGATGTGGAGGAAAATCCAGGCCCTACAATATTTGATATCATTGACCCAACAACAACAGTATGTGCTGACTACAGCCAAGGAAATGAATTGCTCTTTGGAGAAAATGCTGGTAAGCAATGTGTAGCAATGTCACTTAGTGCTATTATTTACCATCATATAGAAGATGTTAATTTGTGGACTTCTTCAACTTTGAATAATATTTTGGGTATTGGAAATAACCTGTACACTTCTATAAGATATTCTGTGCGAATAAATGATTATTTGCTCTTAACTGATGTGCCAGGCATTGTTTCACTTTTTGACAAATTGTATACATTACAATACAGTGAGTCGTTAACAGGAAGTGTGTTTATGACATCTAACGATGGCCCGTTTATGTCTCTTCAAAATTCACTTCAAGAGGTTTTTTCTCAGCAAAACTACAATTGTTGTTTGCTAACTATTGGTATTAATACAGTTGCAATTTTTAAAACTTCACAGCAGAGTTTTAAAATTTTTTACTCTCATTCAAGGGATTTACATGGGATGCCCCATTCATTTGGGACTTGTACTTTGCTCAGCATTGAAGGACTTGAAAACTTCGTATCATATTTGCAGTTGTCATGCTTACAAACAGGGGTTGTTCCTTTTGAAATCAAAGGTGTCTTAATCAGTGATAGTCAATCTGATGTGGTACATGTTCATGAGAATCACAAAAGAAAAAGTAACCCAAAAGAATCTGTTAACTTAAAGAGAAAGTGTTCAGATGAAAGATATGAAAAACGTCAAAAAGCGTCCTTTTTTGATCTTGCTTCAACTGCAAAACAGGGTAAATTTCGCAAGTAGAAATTACTGTGGCTACTAAATTTGGCGATTTGCAAAAAATTGCAAAGATTATTTCCCGCAATAAATAGCAGCCTTAAGGTAATTGAATGTACTAAATGAATTCACAAAAAAGAATCAAATTTGAAATTATCAAGCCCCCACACGTACGCATTGCGGACCTATTTTTTGTCATGGAAATGGGTTTTGTTGTTTTTTTTCGCAATAAAACGTTCGGTTTGAAACGTCTTTTTAAATTTATCAACTAGCAGTCTTGTACATAAGGAGCCCTTATTTAACTTGCAACGATAAATGAAATATTTACTTTCAAGAAGGATGTAGTTGACTAGATTGCTTATATTATCTGTATCTAAAATCCCAAAAAGAACATCCTTAATATCAAAGCTAACAGTTATATTTAAAGAATTAAGTAACACCTTTAAATCATCCCAAAACATACACACTTTCGGACAATGGAAAAAGAGATGTTCTATGGTCTCCAACTCCTCTTCACAAAAATCACAGAAGGGAGAATGTACTTTTTTAAACTTAAACAACATCTTGTTTGTGTATAAGATCCTATTTAATATTTTATATTGGAATTCTCTTAATTTAGTATCCAATGTTGTTTTGAAGGGTAGTAGATATATCTTTTCCCAGTCTAACTGGGATGCGTGCGTGCTGAAAGCTTCGTTATATTTCTTTTGCGCTGTTGGTATACTGGATATCTTGGAAACAAAACTGTCATATAATGACTTCGATTTAAGATTTTGCAAATTGACTTTTTTCCCTTGAATACGTAAATTAAAATCAGTTTGAATGAGATCAGAAGTTTCTGACGAGATAGAGTTTTTATTTATTTTCAATACTTTGCGCCATTTTCCTGGAAAAGCATTAAAGAGACTGAAAAGTAGAAAATGTTCAACTGGCGAGAGAGTTGAATATAATGGTTCCTTGTTCGACTTGAACTCTCCCCGTATGTCGTAGAGGTCTCCAATTCTTACGATTCCAAGATCAATTAGCCTACTGTTATAAATTGACTTGGATTCAATGCAAATGAACTGGTTGTTCCATATGACTTGATTTGCTATTTCTGAGGATGAGGAGGGGTTGTCCTCGTTTAAAACGGTCCATGTCGCAATGCATTCTTTATAAAATTCTGGAAGAGTTATCGGTAGTTTAGTGTAATTAAAATTACAATGAAACAAGAATTTCCCCCCTACTTTTTTAAGATAAAAATCCAGAAAAAACTTCCAGCTAGCGGGATCAGTGGAAAGATATCTTTTGATACAAATTATTCTTTGGGCAGAGATCATTGACTCAATGTTGGGCATTTTCAAGCCTCCTTGATCAATAGGGTTAATAAATTTATTTGTGCGCTTTATTTTATCTTTTCCCTTCCAAACAAAAGAATATAATAAGCTATTTATTTTTTTGATAAACTCTTTTTTGTTTGAAATGAGAACAACCCTGTATAAGATCTTTGGTATCGCGAAAGATTTGATCACTTGGATTTTTCCAAGTAGTGTAAGTCCTCTCCAGCTCCAGCCCTTCAACAGTCCTCTCAGAGATTTCTCGATTGATTCAAAGTTTAGCTTATAAAACAGTGAGTGATTAAAGGTAAAGTTAACCCCTAAAATTTTTATGACCTTACTTATTTCATTTACTAGATCTAAGCTGCTTACTTCCATATTTCCTAGTAGAAGAATTTCCGTTTTGTCGCGATTAAGCTTCAATCCGGAATATGTACTAAACAGATCGATAATACCAAAAAGATTGCGATGCGAGAGTTTGTCCCTAACAAATGATGTCATATCGCTTTTCCACTGGACCCTTCAATTGGCAAGTCTGGTGATGCATGGTGAGGAGTTGTCTAAGAACTTGTTTACACAAAATGTATGAACTTTTTGCATGTTTGTTTTATTTTCCTGTGGTGACCTCTCAAAATAACTGACATAAGTATATACCACACAAGTGAATAGTGCTTCCCGCGCACGCTGATTGGTTAACTCGGAGGTGATTAGCAAAGTACTATTCACCTCCGAGCAGCGGAAGAGAAACAAAATGGCTTCGTGCGTCACTTTGGATACCGAAAGTAATGTTTTGGTCCGCTAGTAATTCAACTTGTGTGGTATATACTAAAACAATTATTCTCCTTAGTGTCGGTAAAAGTGATGGATATTTACCTCGCCACTTTGTGGCTCGGTAAATATCCACCACTATTCACCTCCACTTTGGTGAATAATTGTTAATTATTGCACATCTAATGCAAGACTTGATGCAATCATGTGCAAGGACTGTTACATAAACTTCACTGACGAAGTACCACACCAGACAGGGTTCTGGTGAACTTTCCCCCCACAGACACATTTTTTTTTATTTTGTGTTTCCTTCAGGGATGTTTGTTTGGTTTAAAACCCTCCTCCCCCTTGTATCTCCAGTTAGACTTTATAGTTTACTCTTTTGAGACTCCCCCTCTACCTCTGTGTTAGAACTTCCAATTACCATCCTTGGGGTGAGTGTGGATTACATTGTGAAAAAAAAATAACGTCAGATCCAGCTTCAAACAATTTAATTAACCTCACGTCAGTTCTGGGTGGGTCTGGACGCAGTAGATCCTCTCCTTGGATCTGTCAATGTCAAGTTTGAACTTACAAGGTGAAGTTTTCTTTAAAAAATCTAACTGCATGAAATTTACAGCAATAAATGTATAATATATAAGAATGTAGACAAATTGTGATAAAACATTTTCCTTGTGTAAAATGAATAAATGAAATGAAAGAAGATACTTGATTATTTACAATGTTTTATTTACATGTATTTAAAGAGTCGTGCCACCCAGGAGGCTTTGCTTACTAGGGTACATTTTTTTTTTCAAATACAAATGTATCTCAAATGCTTTGCAGTAAAACTTGGAAGACCTCTGGTAAACACCTACATTATTTACTGTAAAGCCATAAAATATTTGAAATCATATTCGTGAATAAATTTTGTTGTGGGATACATTTATTAGATAAATTATCAACTTTATCAAATACAGAGGACTAGCATTCAAAGCATTCTGGGTGTCACTGGGTCCCATTTTGGACTGTTTTAGTTCTATGTTACATCACTTTTTAGAAACTAAATTTTTTCATTGTACTGGTAATCTTTTTTGTTCTGTGGCCACCTACCCAACTTTGAAACAACAATTGACGGAAAGAATTGAAAATCATTGATTGGTGGAACATACTGATAAAAAACATTCTTAACAGTGACCACCTTGACCTCCTCATTTTGCAGGGCAATTGTCACTTTTGGGACTTTTGGGCCTGGGATATACCCAATTGGTTTCCACAGCTTCTCTCCCGATGAATCACATAACTTGACTTGGAAAACTATGGCATTTTCATCCCTCCTGTTTGTGGGTTCAAAATGTAAACGAATATTGACTTCCTCCTTTTTCAAGAGTAGTTCTTTGCACCGTCGCAGGTGATTTTGAAAAGAGAAGGGGGGTCTGGGGGTATTCTTTGGACCCATTAAATGTAAATAGACAAAGTACAGAAATACCATTTCCCTTTTGTTATTTCTTTATTTATTTTTATACTTTTTTCACAAAGAGCGGACTTCCAAGGCTCGTTCGTGGGGGGGGGGGGGGGGGGGGGTGCGGATGCACCCGTCACACTCCCCTGGCTATGGGCCTGTCTCTTCACCGTCTCCAGTCTCTTTGGCCATAACCTATGTGATTGAACAAAAGAATACATTAAACACCCACACACAAACAGAAGTAAATGAACATCAGTAACCAATTTAGGGCGATTAATAAAACATGTTAGAAAGAAAGAAAAAGGATCTCAGAATAAGAAAGCTGGTCTAGGTTTAAGATAATTTATGTTTACTTGTATATCAACTGCCAGATGATACGGTGTACCTTTTCAGTTTTTATTTGAATATTTTTTCAGTATCTGTAGTGTATTGAACCTCTATTACCTCAAGAATGAAAACCTCTAGCATTGTATTAAACCTCTAGTACTGAATAATGTACTTTAAGGAGGCTCACAACAGTTTTACCACCGTGGGAAGCCTGGGCTCCAACGCGCGCGTCACACTGTTTACACGAGCGAAATTTAAAGTCTGCGAAAAGCAAAACAAGGCTTTTTTCAAAACTAAAAACTAGGCTTTTTTTGTAAAAGATTAGTTTTGGCTAGTTTTCGAACAGTTTCGCAAGTTAAACATTTTTTCAAAGCAACAGCGTCTTTTCCCCCGGCATTTACGAAAGAAGAAAACAAATTACAACCGGCTCTCAGTCACCTGGCTGTAAAATATGAGGTCGATGCTGCAATCGATCAAGTAGGATATGGAGATCACGGAAAGTATGAAGAACACGAAAACAGTCAAACTTTTAACTTTTGTTGGGCCCTCGGCTTGGCCGCCGCTTTGCCAATTTATTTATTTTTCAAGTCGGCGATGGTTTAGGCTGCCGGAGAAAGCGACGACGAAAAGGAAAACACGGCATGTTCCAAGGACATCGACTGCTACAAAGGTTGCTTCGCACCCAAAGAGCTTCAAAACCGTTCGAAAAATCTGGCAAAAGCCAATGTAAAACGAAAAATTGTAGCAGACACTGAAGAACAATCCACTGGAGAAATGGTTGAAATACCAAAGAAGAGAGTGACGGGATCGAAACAGGTAATATTTTTTATTTGAGCGGCGAGCATAAAAAGTTACAAATTAGTTGTTAATTAGTTTGATTGACCAACATGTAAACCAATTTTTACAGCAAACTGAAGGCCAGTTGAATTCACCACTCACTGGTACACGGCTCATAGACCTGAAAGTCATGGCCAATGATCTGAAATCTTGTTTTTACTGTCATGCAGGTGAGTCAAAACACAACAAAACTGACTTTGTTTTGACTAAAATTTCAATAGAGACCACTTTTTAAAGGGAAAGGGTACCTTGGGCAAAGTCTTGATTACAGTAAACAGTAACTTTATTTTCCTGAGATTTCTTACAGATTCTTGGTAGCTCGCAGGTAGTCAAGCTTTTCTAGGCAAGCCACTACTATATTGAATACAACATACTGCTCAAAAAGAAAAGGAAAACTACAAACGTACACAAATTACAGCTATAAAATCAAGATCCGATGTTGCATGCATTTCAAATAATGTTGACTCAACCTAATTGCCCCCCCCCCCCCCCCCTCCTCCAAACTACCTCCACCAAGTAAACAAGACAGTATTCACAACAATTGCAAACACTTTTATTTTCCATTGCAGCAATTGGATTTTGTTGTCTTAGTCAACATCTGTCATGTAATGCTTGAAAACTTTTTTCAACAGCAAACAGTAATCATCTGTTTTATACATGTATAAAAAAAACCAGTATATGCACAACACTGAGACTTGGAAACATTTAATAAGTCCCCTTCCTCTATTAAGCACCTATTCTCATACCACCCCTCCCCCAGCCTCTGTGATCCTAAAAGTTAATAAGCTGCAGGAACTTAAACAGGACATATGGTATTTTCTTTAGAATGTTATTACAACATGTCTCAGAGTCTTAAAG
The DNA here is from genome assembly GCA_963693305.1 of Meandrina meandrites. NCBI lineage: Eukaryota > Metazoa > Cnidaria > Anthozoa > Scleractinia > Meandrinidae > Meandrina > Meandrina meandrites. Next base: position 40,666,242 of record OY855903.1, read on the forward strand.
CATGAAAAGTGATTTTACTTTGAAATAGCTATTACACTGTTAGATACTTTGAGACACTAACACCAATGTTTTGTTTATTTTTGACAATTATGTGCTAACTGTTAGATATTGTTTCACAGGTTAGATAAAATCACTTTTTAATCATGACAGAAAAATTAGGCAATATGTTTGCTGAATTGGGTGGCCTGTTGAAATATTGCATATAAATAAATAAATGAAATAAAAATATAGGGTCACCAGCTTTGTTTTTAAGATAAAAGCGAATGATGGTAAAAAGTGGGTCGAGTATGTTGCTATGTAACATGACAGTGCCACCTTAAATTATGACTCAAATATAGTAAAAGGCACGGTAGAGAGTTACTTTAAAATATTAACAAAGCCAATCAAGACAATCCTGTTCCAAGCATAAAAAAATTGGCACGCTTGTTTCATGTGTCTCAAAAAATGAAAAACTGTTGTGAGCCACCTTAAAAACACACACAGCCTTATTTTTTACTGAGCACACTGTTTATAAGAATTTGACCAGCTAAACCCTGAAATCAAGGTTATCATAAGCGGGTGTTTACGGTATGTGAGCCACGTGGCGAGGAATACATTCACGAAAAACATAAATTCAATACCTTTTCGTAGATAGATAGATAGACAGACAGACAGACAGACAGACAGACAGACAGACTTTATTAATGTGTCAAGGCCACATAGCCTGGGAAAATCCCATACTAATTTGGGGACGCAATTAACAGATATGAGCAGACTAATATCGTATTTACAACATGCTTTTATAGAAAAATAAAGACATATAACCTTCTCAAGTTTAGAGATCTCAATCAATACATCTGAATAACAGGACGATGGCTGTAAAGTATCCATGAGTATGAGTGTTGACAACTAACCGGTCGTGTTCGAAAAGGTGAGAACGAAACGACCAGTATCTCATCGAAATATTCGAACAAAACAATCAACATTCACGGCCGCAAGCACTTCTCTTTAACCGTTTAGTCTAGCATATTAACACACTTAGGAACTTATTAAATACAGCACTCGACTTGACTTCTATGCTTCACTTCAGCGAACTTCTCAAGCACAGCATCACAATGCTACGGCGTCCATCTTGTAATGATGAGATCACGTGTCCTACCGATTTTGATAATATACTTTGAAAGCAATGCATCATGGGATATATGCAAATCCCCCCCCTTGGTCTTGAAAGGTGAATTTAAGGACATTTTCCTCCTTGGGGGTGCACTGGTGTAATTGTGCTTGTTGACCTTCCTGTGCCTCCATTGATCATGGTAAGGGCAACAACATGAAGCAAAAGGTGGCATGGTGGATGGCACCAAAGCACCAGAGACACTTAAAAAATAAAATACAATATACACTTTTTGATGCTATATAAAAACTATATATAAACATATTTACAATTTATCTATGATATTGATAACAGCAGACACGTAAAGATTTTAAGGAAAACAACCAATTTTTTAAGTTTACAAAACATGTTTCGACAGAGCTTCTTTATTCTTCAGTTGAATGCACAAAGCGCAATCACTGACATTGACAAGTGTACAGAAAATCTATCACTGAATAAAATGTGAACGCAATCTATGATAGCGTTCCTTTTGACCAATCAGAATCCGGATTTTGCAATCAGGAACTATATTTCCCATTCCATTTAGAGAGAGAGCCGATAGTGCTCATTCTTTTCGGAAGCCTGGGAAACTTTAGGAAAGCTGTTACCTTATCATACAGGGCAACATCGACTTGACTTAACCCAACCATACCTCTGCAACGCTTTAATTCTTTGATCTCCTGCTCTAGCATCTGATCTCTGAACATCTTTTTGCATGAGACAACTATCTTTTTTTCTAAATGCACACTTTCAGAATTCCGCTTCTGTCATGACACACTACAGTACTCGAGTGCCTCTCTCCTGTGCCCGCTCATGAAATTTTAAATCTACGCTGAATTCTTGGACAAAAAATTGTCTGAAAAGTCCAAACTTTGAGATTTCTCAAGGTATGCCAAATTATGGTAATTACATTCCACTCTTTAATGTTGAGATCAGAAAAGCAGAGCAGAATGCCCTCAATTTTACAAAGAAAAAAATGGAACCAAAATGCACTGTTAAATAAACTGATTTCATAAACAAGACAGAATCCCTTGCAGCAGATTTTGAAATGCAAACAAATGCTTTGTGTGTACGACTTGAATCCTTTCAGCTGTTCTGTTGACTGGGGCCACAGGGTCATTGCCACACGTGAAAAATTCAAATCATGCACCACATTTTATTCAGTCATAAATGTTCCGCACACTTGTCAATGTCAGTCATTGCGCTTTGTGCATGTACTTTAAATAAATGCACAGTGATTGCCTAAGGTGTCCCCCGTGACCATAACCCTAGATTCGTCAACATTTTTTGGGGGGGTACCCCCAATTCACCAATCAAATCTTATGAAAAAAATAGGGTTCCAGAACAAAAATTATAAAAAACGATAATTTATCCAAATCTCAACCACAGCATATCATTTTAATCGTCATAAAATTGTCTTTCACATACAAATCTTTTTGACATGGTTTTCTGAAAATCACCATGGCAACCATGTTACCAAATAACATTTTTTCGAAAAACAAAATTCTCATTTGAACTTCACCCAGAAGCAAGGTCATCATAGAAACAAATGCTGGAGAAATTATTTAGCTTAATTTAAAAACCTTAGTTATTAGGGATTAACATATGTCAAAACTAGAGCATTTGAAAACTCATAAGAGGAAAATTTTCATGGTTTGTTGACCTTACTAATGTCATATAAAAGTGTAACATTTCTCTCGCAGTAAAGACGCAGTTGCTGTTGATGATAGAAGTAAAATACCATATTTACAATGTGAAAATCTGATATACATGAACAATGATTGTCTTGAAAAACAATATTACAATATTTGCCTTTATTACAGGGGGTTATATTCAGGGGGGGGGGGGGGTGAGATCTGTCTGAACAAACAATGCAATCTTTCTCTTTCTTACTGGGAGGTTGAATAATTCTGTGTTCAGAGGGAATGTGTTGGGGTATCAAGACATCTCCCACATGAGTTTTGCAGAGTTCCTCCACCAACTTACACATGAAGTGAAAACGACTCAACTTTGCGGTATATCGCTGGTGTTTTGATTATACAATATGTACGAACACACAACCATTTGATCAATGATTCCAAAGAAGCATTTCTTCCAATATTTATGGAACCCTTTCTCTCCTGCATACTGGTCAACTTTCTGATCCAGGAGATCCACCCCTCCCATATGGTGATTGTAAAGCGAAATAACTTTAGGCAGTTGCTTTACTTCTCCACTGGCAAGTCGATGGTCAACCACTTCTGCTGACACACCCGTTGAGAGCATGAGACAAGGCTTCTTTTGGAATTTCTTCTCTTTCCAGGTAAGTACTAACAAGGACCCTTTTCTGGCATATATGCACTCCTGTACCTTGGGTTTGGCTTGACGAATGATCACAGGCACCCCTTTCCTGTTTGGTCGCAGGGACCCAGTTAACATCACCTCACTTTCATGCAAGTGTTGTGCAAGAGTTGGACTTGTGTAGAAATTATCCACAAAAAGGTGATGACCCTTGTTTTTCAGGTTTGCCTCAGATAAATGATTCATAACAACATCGTATGAATGTCCATGTTCTGATGCTGGGGCATATCTTCATTTGCCGCAGTACACCATATTGTGCATAGGGAATCCAGTAGAAGATTCTGTGACAGTAAAGTTTGACTCCCCATTTATGATGGTGTTTGTTTGGTATATACTGCATGAGTTCTATTCTATTTTTCATCCCTATTAGGCTTTCATCAATGGAAGTCAGTTGTCCAGGTACATAGTACCACTTACAAGAATTGTTGAGTCCATCTAAAACAATTCTAAATTTGTGTAAGGGATCATATGCAGCATTGTCACGTCTGGCCTCTGGTCTGGTATTGTCACAACAATGCAAAAAAGATGTTATTAGTTCAAATTGTTTCCTTGACATAACCAAGTTGAAAAATGTGGTATTTATGCATGGATTTGATTTGTTCCAGTACATTCCAGTTCTCTTCATTTTGAGTCCTTCATGATGAGTCCCATATTTATAACAAGCCCAATATACTTTTTCAGGAGTGACTTAAAAAATTCATTGTTTCAAACCTTGGCAGTCAACTTTTTGGAGACAAGTCTGTTGCTCCTAAAAACTGTGCAGCATATTTCTTTGTTTCGGTGACAATCTTGCCAAGAATCTCCACGGTTAAAATCAACAGAAAATATGCAATTGGAGTTGAGTTTGCTGCAGGCATGTCTCTTGGCCCTGGATTTCTCACAATAAGGGACAGGAAATCAATGTCTTCTTCTGGAGGATAAACACGGGACCAAATCTGCATTGGAACCGTGTCATTTTCATCCTCACTTCCAGAGAATGAATCTTCACTCGCTGAAGAATAATCGCTTGCAGAGTCATGAGATAAGTCACTCGAATCCAATGCAGAAAGAGTGCTTTCATCAGGAACATATTCGTCCAATGACCTGTCCGCCATGTTTGTTTCAACATGTGCGTGCGTTTGTGCATGCGAAAATAAATTCCCAAAATCTCTGTACCTGACGACGATTTCTGTTCGGAAACCCTACAAAACCAGGGCGAGATCTCAGGGCAATAAAAGAATACTGTTTATTGGTTTGTTCTAGCTATTGATCTTGTTCTTGACCAATTAAAACACTCCTTATTTTAAAGGCCGATCACATCGGCCTCGGCACATCTAGGTGTTAAATGGCCGGCCGATCTAATCGGCCATCAGCGTATCTAGGGTTAAGGTTAACTTTCCATCTTTTGAATACAAAAAGGGATCAACCCACCAGCTTGTACCTCCTCCTCCCCTGGAAAGTACAAAAGCACAGAAGGCCATTGTTTTACCCTTAAGGATAACCAGAACTCTACTGTTGTATGATTTCAAAGAAAATTGAACCACATGACATCGCTCCTCTATCGAGGCACTGGGGGCACAAAATACAAAGACAGCCCATAAGTTTAGGTTTCAGTCTGACGACTATTTTTAATTTTCTAGTGTGTTCAACTGGAAAGTGTTTACTGCACATATATTTTTTTTGTACAAACAAAACCGTTGAAACACTGAGGAATTTATAACAAAAGGTTAAGGAGCACCCTGTGAGCAGAGCCATTTTTAACTTCTCCCCAGGTAAGAATTGAGAAGAAAAAGTTTACAATGGTATCAAAGGAGCAACACAGACCTCGTACACTCACCACACCTCTTCCTTTGTACAGGCTAAAGGCTGGCATTTTTCCGCTTTTAGTACAAAAGTTGAAATATTCTGAAATGAATGGAGAACTCTGCAGTATGACATAAAAATTGTTCTAAGACAATGTGAACAAATTATTTTACAGCAAAACGCCTACTCTTTAATTTTCAAGATGTTGTTTTAGATCAAGCCCCAGGGAAGTCTTGGAGTGAGCACTAACTTAATAACACGTTAACCATAAACCGTATGAGTTTTCAGAAGATTTGTAACAAAATATTTTTGCCATCTACCTGAAATCAATTGAAAGTCTAACTGATATCATAAACAAATGGGAGTTTGAATTCCTTTAGATTGCTTTTACATCACAGTCATGCAGTCTTCTTTCCCTTCACTGGCCATTTAAAGGAACCCTCCACTGTTTTACAAGTATTCATCAGAAAGAAGAGTAGAGTTCCAGGTTAAAAGAGTACTGTAGGTCCAGGTGATAAATGGCTGATATGGCAAAATCTGCGACATGATTACCAATTCATGCAGCAGAGCTTGGAGCGAGCAACCACGATACGTCATCAATGCCCACAGTCCATTGCGCACTATTCAAGATGGCGGCCGCAGGAATTACAAAGAGGCTGAGGGGCTCGTCTTTGAAAATCGATTAAAAAAATCAGTTTGCTAGGTAAGGCATTTTTTTAATATAGGATCTACTAACGAGCACATTCGGAACATTTTAAGCAATACTTGTAAAAACAGTGGGGGGTTCCTGTTTAAACGTTCCTGGACCTATAAAGACAGCGTCAATACCCCTGTTGAGGAGTGATTTTACTTGGGACTCCACAAAAGAAATTGTTGCCAAGATAAAAAAGTATTGCCTATCTTATGCTTAAAACAAATGCCTAAGAAACAGGGCAGCTCCTATTTTTAGAATATCGGGTCAATAAACGTAATAATTGATACACATGTTATCATTTTTATGACACAATAGTTTACCGTAGCATAAGTATAACTCTCTAAACACACCCTTAATTTTAGCTTTAACCGCTAATAACTAAAAAGTGAGCTCCATGACCCCTATTCTTTGTAGTATTGGTCCGCAAAGTTGAGGTGCTGAAAAATGCAGGAAAATGTTTTGATCCAATTTTATAAGCTCTCCCTGTAAAATCCACTCACATATATTCAAATGTAAAACTCGTACGGTTTATGGTTTAAGCGTTATTAAGTTAGTGCTCACTCCAAATTTTGTAGTTTTCCTTAAAATTGAAGTTGTAACTCTTGCACGAGGAGGAGATTTGAACTGACTAAAGACCCAACAGACCAGGAAAAGAATAATAAATTAAAAAAAAAAGTCTTGTACTCTGAGAGAGATTGGGATTAAATTACATAAATATCAAGCAATCATTTGCGGAAATGAATGGCTTAAAATATAAAATTTTGCTTACATGAAGCTTTTAATGACATCTAAAGTAATAATACATGTAGTTTATGTTTCTGATCTCTGCAGTCTTTTTCTGCTAAAAGTTAATTCAAACCTTTTAATGTGCATTTGGTATGTCATGTTAATTTATTATGAAGTGATTTGATTGAGGAGCATTGTGTGTAGTTTTGTGGAGTTGCAGTATACTTTTGTCCACTTTGGGAATGTGTAAGTTGTGGTATTTATGTAGGAATTTTTGTTCTCTTTTGTCAGTTTGTAAGTGTTTATTGTATATTATTGTGGTCTGTTGCATCTTTTGTGTGTAGTAAAAGGAAGCCATAGGAAGGAATTGTCTGTAATGACTTTATCCGGATAGTCAAGTGCTTTCAGCCGTAGTCGAAATGTATTATGTATATGATTGCAGTCTTCAATAGTCCTGCTCAGTCGGCTGTATTGTTTTGTTTCAGTCTTGATGATTCCAGAAAAAATGCGTTGTGGATGGTTCGATGAAAAGTGTTGGTACATATATTTGCGGTGTGGGTTTTGGAAAATGTGATAGTGAACGTCTGAAAAAATGTCTCTTGTATTCATGCTGGTGCAAACCAGTCCCAGCACAGTATTCAGATCACATGTACACAACTGTAAACCCCAACTCCTGTTCAGCAAATAAGTATTCATTAACTTTTGATACAGATCTCTACTGAATCTTATAACAATACTTTGCATTCAATTTGTTTTCATTTCACAAGTAGAATCAAATATTCGTGTCTAATGTCTATTTGATTCGTTTTTGAAGAGTGCATATATGATTTCTCTTTTGTTTGGTGATTTCCTTGATTGTGTCATTGCAAAGGTTTTTGGTGTTTTCTGTAATTAGGTGGTTAATTGAATCTTGGAGATTGGAAACATTGCCAGATGTGGATTTACTAGAAGTGGTGATGACTGATTGGTTGTTTTTGAAAGTTGAGGTGAATAACTTGGATTGTGTATGATGGCGTGATTTTGTTCCGTAATGTTGCATAGTCTGTTGATAGTGAATAGTGTTCTTTCCTGTTGCAGGTTAATTTGTTGGGATTTTGTACTTTCCAGTTCCGTTGTTTCTTTGTTCTTTGTTTTCTGAATATCGGTGATTTAGCTTTAGTTGTTGCTCTTTTGCATTTCTTTTTCTGCTTATACTCTGCTTTTCTTCTTTTGTTTCCTTCCTTCTTTTTAGACTTGTTGTTGACGATCATATTTAAAAATTCTTCTTGTGGTCTGGTTATACGTAGTCTGTAGTTGTAGTGAACATATGATAATTGGAAACTTTAGATATGCAGCACAGTATATTCTGGTAAGGTAAGGTAAGGTAAGGTAATTTATTTTACGTCAAGAACACGGGGAGTGGTTGCCCAAGTCTCCCGAGCCATGGGCTCATGATAAAAGTGTTTGACATACATGTTAAAAAAAGATTTAAAAAACTATATATTAAAAAATACAATATTATTATACTATTAATATCTTAAAAATATGCGTTAAAAATACAATATTAAAAAACGATAAAAATACAACATGTCTATAAAGGAATCATTTAAAACAAGAACTGCATTGGCAGCCACCAAAGTTTGTTGTATTAAGATGATTGATAAAAGCTGGAACGTTTGCTGCATTTTTTGCTGCCGGCGGTAACTGATTCCAAATTCTAGAGATGATATAAGAATACGAGCCGTGGAAGAATCTACTATTGTAAGGGCGTTGTTCTACGTTTAGCCCGCTGCTTCTAAGATTGTATGGCGTGACCCGGGGCTTGGTTTTGCTACAGTAAATCAAACTAAAATAAAGCCAAAGGGAATAACTGAAGAAATGTATTGGTAAATAATTTGATGTGGGGTAGAAGAATTCAAATTTAATGCTTTTAAGTAATGCTAAATTATTGCCAATATATTTGTTATCATGTTGATTTCCATCAATGGGACTTTATGAACTCACATGCAAAAGGCTTAATTTACATTAATGGAAACTGTTCACTTCATTACTTCTTCGTAAAATTCCCATAAACGGCAATCTGGTACTGGTATTAGTATTTCTGGTGGTTTTGAGGTTTTAAATTTTTGAAGATTTTTAGCTTCAACTCCATTTTGCCGCTTTTCATGCTGTTTTATATAGTTTTTTGTAGTTTTATACAACATGTAACATTGTCCATAATAAAAAGATGTCAATGGTTTATTCAGGTTTATTGAGCTTACCTTCTCAAAATTGTTCTCGCAGCTCCTTTTATTCCTCTTCACTCTCTAAGAACTGCTGTAGTCATTGCCAAATTCCATGGCCATGTGACTTGGGCATTCGTGGTGGTGCCTTCGTCAAATCAGAAAACGATCGGCCAGATTGATGTTGTAGAAAGCAAGCGTGTTTCACTGGCCATACCATTGAAAGTCTGGATTTTTACTTACCATGCTCGACACTTCCTCCTTTGTCTGTCAGAAACTGCCGCAGTTCCTCCAGATATTTATCCTCGATGAGGATGGAGACTTATAACCGTGGCAACTTCCATTTAAGGTTATGCAAATATACAGTGGGAGAAAATCCAATAGTATCTAACTGAATGCAGCCTCTTCTGAAAATTAAAGAATTGATAAAATAACAAACATACTCCCTCGCTTTCTATAAACTTGCAAATTACAATAGAATAACGATCAATAAGAAGCATTTGAAATGACAAAGCATTTACAGAGACTTGCAGCTTATTAATATGTTCGTTCTTTACAACCAATTTAATGGAACAGATTACTGATTTGTGTTGTTTCTATGTTGACCATCAAGGAATAGGAAAAGCCAATGATGGATATCAAAATAACCATTAGAGTCCAAATAATCGATTAAAAACTTAATTTGCCTTGCTCTTTTATCTGCCTTTTCCAGTGTAGCCCAATGTTGAGATGTTAGAATCCATTCTTCTATTTCACGTGATGAGCCTCCATTTCCCAGAAATAATAGCATCAGCTCAAAGGTGTCTGCATCACCAATGGTTTTCTTCCAGAACAATAGTTGAATGTCCTGTGGCCAGGTGGACAGTGGATAAAATATATCCACATTCAGCAGTGTAGGTAGATTGTGAACATTCATGAAGTACTTATTTGTAGCTGCTTAAATAACTGTGAAGTGAGAGAAGTTATGCAAGTAACAATTTCTGTTATGAAAATCACAATGATAGTTAAGATTCTTTTCACCTAAAACAATTTTTGCGCAGCGTTAAGGTTAAAATTACATGTCATTTCGAGCTCTAAAAGATTCATGTTTGTATGCAGATTTACTAGTGTCTTAAGGATGCGCAAGTTCTTGTGATACATTTTTAAAGTAAATTTTCAATTTCTCAATCCTATTTCTTTATATATGTATATAAAGAAAATTCTAATTAACATATGGAGGATGCGTCAAATGTCTCACCAAAATCACATAACAATTTGGACTTTGATAAAATTTAACATTTTTGTCTACGAAAACTTTGATTGACAGACTTAAAGTAGTATAAATTGAGTAAGAGGGTTTTCCAAATCAGAGAAAGCACCTGCCAAAGTAAATGTGTCAAAAATCTAAAAAACTGTTTGGAATGAAAATATTTTGATAGCATTGAGACTAGTAACATTTTTTTGGATCTTTAAAAAATATAGTCCAGAAATATGTATGTAACAGGATTTGGTGAAAAGACAGGAAACTGTTTTTGAGAAACTGTTTGTCTTGAGTTTGTCAAGATCCGATCTTGAAGAACATTCCTCATCTGACATTTTTTTGTATTTTGTTTCATCTGAGATGATGTCAATGATTTCGCCTCTCCATAAACTGGTTCCAGGATTGTAATCCTCTGTTTTTCCCACCATTCCATCTGTGCATTTTTCTCTTGCTTAGGTATCAGACATTAAACACAGGAGAATGTGCACTTGTATATATCGGAAAATTAAAATACCAGTTCAGTAAATGAAAAAATGCCATAAAGCATAACCCAAAGTTGACACACACCATTTCAATAACAGCGAGCCCGTAAGAAACTGGTCAGCGATCTCTATACAAATGGTGCTTTCAATATGGCGGTCCTTTTAGTAAAACTCCATGAAGCTGTGAATGATTACAAGAATGCTAGTGAAGACGAAGCTTTAGCAACAGAAACTGGGGGCAAGCTTTTAGTGTTGTGTAGAGCAGTTATCGAGAAACACACGTTAGACAGTGAACGGGCTTTCAAATTTCATTTAGCTCAGCCCGCAAGAATGTTGGCAAGGATTGTTCCTTTTTGGCCCATTAGAATGCTGAGAAAAATGAAGCGAAAAACACAGGCTTCCCGGCCATGGACTGTCAATTTCTCATGGAATTTACCATTGGAAGTGTTTGATTGTTTCAAGGCTGTCGCTTTAGCTTCTGTTGCTGATGGTGTGGTTGTCAGGAACACATGTGCTGTCCATGAAATACACATAACGGATATAGGAAAGATGAAGAGTCTCTTTTTCTCACTGGCAAATAAATATCGAAAAGGAACAATCCATGAGAGCAATATCTTCCTCAAAAAAGAAAAAGATGGTCCTTTAGCCAGATGATTGTCACTGGTGACTATCCAGCTAAATTTACATATTAAAAAAACTCTGAAATTGTAAGGTTTTAATAATGTCTGAGGTTTAAACAATGGCTGAGTGAACTTTTTGATACATTTTTTGTGTTTCCCTCGTTAGTTTTCTAAACTCTGTTGCCATTAGGGCAAGCTGGGCTGCCAGCTGTTTGCATCTTATTTGGTCTTTTAGCAACAGTTCTTTGATGTGTTTCTTCTCCTTTTTGTTTTGTTTTTTCAGCTGTTTCATTTTTTGAATGAGTTTGCTTTTCATTTTAATTCTTTTTTGTAACTTGTTCTTCTTTAAAAGTTTTTCCTTCTTTCCCTTTTTCTTTGTGCTCTGCAAACAAATTAACATCCGTCTACTATTGGTAAAAATAGCCTAACAGTGTATAGAATGTTAACATTTCTGATGAATATACACTTTAAATAGTGAGCTGACTATTAAAAAATTTTTATATATGCATACCACACTAAAAGAGCAAAGAATAGTCCTCTTATCGTCAGGAAGCCAGAAGGACTACCTGGTTAATAGGTAAAGCTCCAGGGTGGGGTTGTTTGAGTAACTTGCACAGGGGAATGGGAATGAGTTGGAAATTGCAAATGAGCTTAACACTTATTAACCTACACGTTTCAAACCATTTGGTACCATTTGGCTGGGCTCTACGTGTAGTTTGCCCTTTAGCATGGCATGATATAACTATGTTCGTAATAGAGGTTGGGGAATACCTTGTCTTTTGTCTTCCTTCTTTCCCGCTTTCAAAGCCCAGTACGTTCTTGATGAGATCATCATCGTTGATTTCTGCCATCTTGACGGGAAGATTGAGCCAAACACAGGATATTAAATTCGGTAAGTTGATTTTTTAGCTTGTACAAAACTTTTTTAGAATTCTATATCAATTTTGAGTAAAAAATTCCTTACCATTTGTGCAAAAAACCCGGTTGCAGCCTTCTGTTGCTGAGAGACTTAGATGGTAATATGGCGTAGTTAATACGACATGTGTTTGAAAATCTATTGTGAGTGAACGAGAAATCGTTTTACCTTTTGCTAAGTGGAATTTTTTGCTCGTGGTTTAACTTAAGCTGGTTACATATTGGTAAGGGCCGTTAAAATGGCGAAATACGGAAAGGTAATGCGATTTTAGCTGACATGAAAGTGAAATGAAACTGACATGAACAGTGAAATCTACAAGAGAGTGGTAAAATATGTTCCATAGTTCCATTTTGCTTTGAAAAGGTTTTCTAAAATGTCTTTTGTGGAAGGCATGAAGTCATGGAAGAAGAAAGTTTTTAATGCTAGGGGTATAACCACTTTACTATAAGAGCACATGAATGTGACTCTGAAGTTACTGTTCACCGACTGGGCAAAATAATACAAAGGATTTTTTTTGCTCAATCAGGAGCGAGCATTTGCACAGTCGCTTGGAAATGGTCTGGAGAGACTCGTTTCCCAGCTGGGGCTCTTTTACTTGTATAGAAAACTTTTGCAGCTACGATTTTTGCCTGGTTTACTTTGTTTTGCCCTAACTAACTGCCCCTTTGTCTCTGAGGATGGAAAATACAACTTTCATTAAAAAACGCTTTGTTTTCACCATTCATGAACATGGAAAACAAGACAGTGTTGAATCAAATTACATTTCACACGAAATTTGCATAGATTTAAACTTGTATATAAGAAGTAGTTGAGACATTTATAAAATGAAAACTCACTCTAATAATTTTTGGATTTCTGTGTATTAACTATTTGAGAGCTGTTCTCATTCACGAAAACAAAGGCTTTTTCATTCAACTGCTTGTAATATTCATAGACATAAAATCATTCAATGTAAACGTACAATCGGGTCATATACTACATACGCCGCACGCACGCACGCACGTAGCACTGTGAAAATGCCACAGCAAATGTTACATGTAAACACAGTACAAAACTTGTGAAGATGTGAAATATTGTTTTAATTGTAACTCCTTTAAATTATACTTTTTTCTGGGATTTAGAGCTATTTTAAATGCAGTAGGAAATGGAGAACTTGAAATTTACTGAATAAAGAATATGAGACCGGATGTATGAGAACACCCATGTCTTTTTCAATACAACAGTTACAGATCATTTCAGGTCAAAATTCCACAATTAAGCGATGTGCATACTTATAGTTAATAGGTGAATAACATGGAAACTTCAGTATATTTTAGTATGATTGAATTTGACCAGTCAACATGACCGGCAAGTTGAATGTTTGACCGGTCAAAGCCCCAATTAGACAGGACATTGTCCGTTGGCCGGCCATTATTTCCATCCCTGGGCATGCCATGCGATTTGAAGTAAGCTGTGTATTTGACTTGGTTCAAACCAAGGCAGATCCAGAAAAAATCGCTTAATACTAAAAGGAACAAGATCACCGATGGTATTTAAAGGAAAGCCATGGCAAAGGTCTTACCTTGGTGTTTGTGGGTTATCATCCGCAACAATATCTAAGAATCCCCTCGGCTAAGTACCCGATAACTGCCCTGGAGTTTAACCATTGATTTTGATGTCGAAATTTGTCATGACCTGAAAACCTTCTTTTTCATAGCCAATGATGCCATTGTTAGAAATGAGCTTCTTAGGATCAACATTGACCACCTCTTTCACAAAGCCATCTGCTGCAGCCATTTTCAACTCTAGCAGAAGGCTGGCTTATAAACACCGCAGCACAAGGTCTTCTCTTATACTGACCAGCGAATCACGTAGATTGTACGTGATTGGCTATTTTTGCCCCTTTCCCCAGGAAGTTGATAAGCATCTGTCAGTTGAGATCTTCTCTAGAACTCACCCATTTGTCACTTTAAGATTCCAAGTGATTTGCTGTTTACAGTACGACACATATTTACAACAAGGAACTTACACTATTTACAGTACACTAATTACGCTACTTACAATGCATTAAGTTAACTCCTTACTAATAAAATACATGAATAAAATAAAAGTAAGGACAAAAAACAATGAAACAAATTGAAAAGACCAAGGAAAAATAGGAAACGAAAAAGAAAGAGAAAAGTATAGAGAGGCCGCAATCCTAATGTAGAGGTCTTAGAAGGAAGAGTGCAGTTAAAAAGAAGATTAAGTAGCAATAGAGGATTATATTAAAACTTTTCTTGTCTTCATTGATGACAGAACAGAAGGCAGGGATGACTGACATTTATCAAAACCCATTGAATGTTCTGCTCTCCACAGTAAACACCCAGTTAAAATTCTGTGTCTTGTCAAACTCAGATCTCGGCTTCAGATTAGGAAGGAGGGAAGAGCAAATTTGAGATGCAATTTGGCAATGCTTTCACAGTTCTTAATGTTAATAACAAAAACATTGACGTTCTGGATTGGACACTAAGAGCCTGTTTACAAGATTCCGTAATGGCTTTTATTCTGGAATTAATGAAGTTCATTCTGCACGTAGGTGACGAAATCGACCTTCACAAACAAAAGCGTTTGCGCATGGGCGAAAACAAGACATTGCAACTTTTGCAAGAACATTGATGGCCATATCTGCAATTTTAATGAGCAATTTGACCATAGGGCTCCTCATCAGGCTAAAGAAGAAGAAGAATCACGTCTATATGGCCTGAGTGCAAAATGTGGCCTCCGTATGAAGTTCGATTACAGTTTATATTACACCAGAATAAGATGTCATTCTAGAACGAAAAGTTTGTTCCGCTGAAAGTAAAAATGGAATGAACTCATTCCGGATTGACTTCTGCGGAAACAAAATTTCGTCTTGGTATCATGGTAACATGAAAGTCATTTTCAGAATCATGTCAACAGGCCATTTATAACTACACTGAAAACATCCTAAACAGGCCTACACAGACTTCCCTATGTGGTTTTACAGCAGCGATGCATGAGCCTTTAAAGTTTTGCTCTGACGAGTATGTCTTTGAGCGATTTACCTCTTTTGTATGATATGATCGGAGGTGTTTTGTATATTGTTTTCAGCAGTGGCTGATGAAGCCAAAAGTTTTGGAGTGGAGCCCCATGCTGACATATGGCATCTTCATACTTTTGTAGCTCTACCCGTTGTAGAAAAGGGTTCAAACCACAGTTTTGTGGTCGATGTTGACAGCGATTGTAGATAAAATCAAGAACTTCGTTGAAAATAAGGCAGAGTTCAGTTGGGTTTCGTCCAAAGCTTGGTACCATGTCAGTGTAAGGACAACCTTTTTTAAGAAGAGTACACATGCCTTCCACGCCATCACATACCGTTCTTTGTGAACAAATTGTATGCAATTTAACACCACCTCCCGGATCCCACAGTCTACACAATACAGATAAAAAGATAAGATAACACATCTTTAATAACAGAATGTAGACCATGCTTATCATGTAGACCATTGGGAAATTTTATTTAAAAAAGGTTAAGCGGTTTACCCTTTCCCAAATTTATTGAGTTGAGTTCCTCCTGCCATTAAATGTTTTAGATGGTGTTATTTAGAAAAAATGGTGTGATTAGAGGCTTGAAAAGTTTTTGTAGCACAAATAACTAAGTGTTGCCAAGTAACTACTCGCAACTTGAACACTAGTGTGTGACTAAGTGCTTTACAATAGTTAACAGCAGTAGTAATAAT
The DNA here is from genome assembly GCA_963693305.1 of Meandrina meandrites. Taxonomy (NCBI): domain Eukaryota; kingdom Metazoa; phylum Cnidaria; class Anthozoa; order Scleractinia; family Meandrinidae; genus Meandrina; species Meandrina meandrites. The sequence continues at coordinate 40,682,094 of OY855903.1, forward strand.
CAAAAACCTCTAAATAATAAGAAGCTCAGTACTTTGTTTGCTTTCCCTTTTGTTTTGTTATTAGTTGTAAGCATTAGTTCATCAAAGTGATTGTATTGTCAATTACGTCACTTTCCATAGTGTAAAGAGTGCATTTCACTCTTTCCGAAAATTGTTCATAAGTCTCGTGTGTTAGATTTTTTTGTATTGCCTGTCTTTTCAATTCCTGTTTTACTATATTGAATATATATTCGATGGGATTCAAATCGGGTGATCTTGGTGGTATAGTGATCCGGTGTATGAACCTTAAGCTACACATCCCGGATCAAGTCCTTTGTTTCTTTTTCGTCATATATTTTCATGATCTTGCATCATCCGCCTTGTTCTTTTCATACCAGAAGTTACACCATCCAGGTAAAAACATACGTTGCACTTCCAAAAATCGTTTTCAAACGTCTGTACCCCTGGCACAAACTTAACCCTTTTCGCGAGACGCACATAACTCAAAATGCCTTTTCTTCTTGCCTCACAAAACTTATATCCCATATGCTTTAAGGCTCTTTTGAATGTGATCAGTGACACGTTACACTCTTAGCCGATGGCACGAAAAGTTACCTTCTATTTCACGCAGTTTTAAATCAGTCTTTCGTCTCGTGAAGTTACTTTGCGGGGTCAACAACAAAAACAACTTTATTGCACCCTTAATTAATTTAAATTACAAAACAGACAAGAATAAAAATAAAGTGCATGCCTGCCCAAAATAACCATCATTGGCTAATAAGGCGGGGCAGACATCCTTAGTGCTTATTACAAAAGTTTTTAAAGGGGTCAGGTGTACTAAAGAGTTAGTTAACAAATACACAAACACAAACATAATCTAAGTTTAGTTAAGAACTTTAGTGAAAAAAGGTGGAGAATAAAGTATATGGACAGATTAACTAGCAGAAGGAAGGAATTTAAAATTAGAGTTATAAGTAAATAGTTGCGTTAATAGCTTGCAATAATGTTTCATTTGAACTTTTTCTTAAATTGTTTAAGTAACAGAAGCTTAATGTTATCACTGATAGGTCTACCCATTGATGCCTGGGTCAGATTTCAAGACAATGTTTATTAAAAGTCAGATAAATAAACGGCCAAAATATCAAAAAAATATCGGCAAAAAGAATTCAAACCAATATGTAAAACCAACATGAACTCGGAAAATTGAATAATTTTCTTTGCAGTGCGACGAAGTTTCTACCACAGGGTAACCATTGTGCAGCCTCCAGAGGAGGGGTGTCGTTCCTCAAAATGTTTGTGGTCCAGTAGCGGATGTGGCCAACTTCGATGTCTTGTCTCTCAAGTTAATTTAATTTTTGTGTAACTGCCCGTTGATCTTCTGGTTTATAGTAAAACAGTTCCAAGATTGTGACACAAGGCGTAAATGACTCGAGCATGCATGCGCTCACTTTGGTGAGTTATTAAAATTTAAAATTAATTTAACATTGACATTCTCTTTTTCTGATTGTACAAATTATATTTTTTTATTATCCTATCTTTAGTCAACAAATGTGTAAATTTCCAGTATTATTAACTGCTCTATCCATTGTAAGTGAAATCTGAAGATGATTATAAAATAAAGATTTTGACAAAATTAAACTCTTAATGTGTTTGTACTTTATTTTACACACATTAACAACACTGATAAATGCCTTTACATTTTTTAAACCATTTTCTCCAAAACTTTTGTTTCACATTCCAGTTGTCCTTTCAATCTTTTCATTTTCGCCTGGAGTTTCTTGATCTTAATTATTTGTTTTTGCCTCATAAGACTCTGCTCAAACTTCATTGCTGCCTCAACGAGCCCCCTTTCTTCCCTCTTTCTGATGGCCACCAAAGAGTTCCCCAAAGACAGCAATTGCATACCCTGTCTCATCAGGGACTCAGAAGGTATGCAAGGTTAATTAGTTAAGGAGCTGGGGAACCACACAAAAAAAAGTTGAACCGCAGGGGAGTGGGGCGAGGGGTTTGAAAATGTAAGTGGGATGAGAAACTCATTAACCAACATGTTTCAATGCCATAAGGTACCTTTGGCTGAGCCCTATGTACTTGCTGTCATTACTGAGAGTGTTTTCTTAAAAGGGTTAAGGGGGGTGACTCTTAACTACCAATTTGTTTCTAAGGCAGGTTTCTAATTGCTTTATTTTGGAAACAAAATCTTATACAGATAAGCTTTTTGCACGAGTTTGTTCTATTGAAGATTCCTCCAAGAGTTTCACGTCACAGTGATTTTTAACGCGTCACGTGACCAGAACAGAATAAACCCTAAAACTCAAACGGCAGATAAATTTTAAAATTAAAATGAGCGTCAATAGATGAAGAACGTGTGCTGCGTAATGTGATGTATCGTTTTTGTGAAATTCGCATTATTATAAGAGTTATGGCGTAATAAACACTCAACCTTCGCGTGAAGTGTTTCTTTATTGAGTCAATGTGCACAGTCCATGTCAGCTAATTGTTGACTTTATCTCCAAGGCAAGTGGTATAGTTAACCAGGTCTTGGAAAGGCATGTATAATGAAATTGCAAACAACCACATTACGTTACGCAAAGCCAAGGTTAGAAAACAAGAGATGTCAAATTGGTTAGGAGCACGAGAAGACAAGCCAAATATTATTAGATCAATAGTATTTCCATTGTGGTTGCATCCTAGGTTTCATCTCGGTCTATTTTGATAACAATTGCATCCTTTGATGTCCAAACAACAAAATAGCAAAATTTCCTTCGTGAAAAAAAAACATTTCACCCTGCACCTGGTCCAAGTACACACCGAGCACACACACACACACACACACACCCTTTCCATCCTGTGCCTTTTCCAAACAAAATGATTTAGAAGTAGAAGGGCACTTAGCTTCCACGACAGTTTCATCGTCTACAATTTCATCAGGGGAGGCACCAAGGATTCCCGAGGGATCTAACCAAAGGCCAGTTTCCTGGACAGAATTCCATGTTAACCTTGTGAATGCCTCGAGTGCTTCTTGTTCATTGTTAAAGTGGCTATGAAGTAAAAACGATTTATTGCTTATTTTTAAGGATTTTCAAAATAAAGACGAATGGCGTTTTCCTTTTTGAAATATCTCTTTTCGCTTTAGAGATATTTAGGTTTTTGTATTATGCAAGTGAGGAAAGTGATGACGTCATTAATCGTTCCGCAAAAAGATAAATCACTTAATCAAACATATCTCTTGGAGTATTAAAGCGGCGTTCTTCAAACTTGGCACCATCAATGTTCATCATAAAAGGCACAAGATGGGACCCGTTGCACTGTTGCCATGGCAACAGTTTTGCCGCAAAGACTTATTTCTATTAACACTGACATTCCCAGTTTATTCTTAACCAAAGGTGATGCACTCCCAACAAGCTAACGAAGATAGTTAAGCTAAGATGGGTACCACGTGTGTCCCACGCCAGACCCACTGTTCATTTTTAAAGTGCTACAAATGGAGATATTTTGTTTATAACAGGAGACTGGATCCAAGACTGTTACCATGGCAACAGCGCAATGGGTGCCATCTTGTGCATTTTATGATGAACATTGATGGTGCCAAGTTTGAAGAACAACGCTTTAATACTACAAGAGATATGCTTGTTTCATTGATTTATCCTTTTCTGAAACGATTAATGACGTCATCACTTTCCTCAATTGCATATTATAAAAACCTAAATATCTCCATAACGAAAGAAGGTATTTCAAAAAGGAAAACGCCATTCATCTTTATTTCGAAAAGCCTTAAAAATAAGCAGTAAGTATTTTTTACTTCATATGCACTTTAACACCCCACTGCACAGCCTTTACTTTCGATAGATCATATTCAGCACGGAGACGCTTCAAAAGAGATTGGGTGACTTGTTTGGCCTTAAAAATGCAACCAAAGTTACTGGCTGTTAATCTCCCCTTTCTGGCTAAATGCCAGCTGGGATTGTCTCTTTGTCCAACTGTAATATCACTTATCCTTGAAATGTGCTCTTCAGGAATCTTGGCCTGTTGAATGAAGCAGTCAATTTGTTCCTGATACTCTCGTGTCTGAAGAAAGTACTGGGAGAAGATGATATCATCGATTGTTGGTATGGGGAGCCTACTGACAGTGACTGGCTCAGGGCTCATAAGCCAGCAAAGCCCAGTACACTTCCCATACTGTTGTAGGTCTCTGTAAAGGGCAGACCGGTCAGATTGCGTAGGTTTCCTTGACAGACAGGAATATTTTTTTTGCTGGAGGAAACATAACTTCAACAGCTTGCCAAGAAAGCGGTGTGTTTGATTTCCGTTTCGTCCACTGGCAATCGATATCTGTGTGGCTGAGGTTGTGGATTCCATGAATAAAAAGTGCAGCTGCATGACTTCACTTAAACTTTCCCCTTGGACATTCACACTTGCTGGGCTTGATAGCGTTCTCACTGTCCAAGTAAATCAACCAAATCAGCAAGGAAAAGAAGTAGGACATGAAAAGGAAATTTTAATAATGTCTTAGGGGTTATCGATTACTAAACCGGGAGCAGGTTGCACGGTCGTGCCCAAAGTTATCATAGCTAACACAGTGTAAGACAAATCAACTAACAAGCTAGGTTGCAATGTTGACATGATGCCACTATGATATATATACTACCTACCTTGATGTCATTCAGATGGGGACATGTGTGTTTCTTATACTTCTTATTCCTCGCATTAGTTTCCTCTTAATGCATTGTTTTTTGTTAACAAAGCCAGTTGCATGCTTGCCTGTAAAAAAAATGCAGTGTTTTTTTTTTGTGGACAATAACACGTCTGCATACATGTTTAAAGTATTTCCATTCCAGTTCAGTTGTTATGAATCTTTTCAAGATAATGGATTTTTTGGATGAAATTGTGTTATACAGCAGAGAAATATATGTGACATGCGGATGCCCGAGGGAACAGGTTTTTACTTCATGTTTGTTTAAGATTGTCAGCATCGGGGACGGAGTACGTATGTAATGGTTGCCAATGGTTAACTTGTTCTCAAAGCTGCAGACTCATTGTAGGTTTTCTTTGAGGCTTCACCTTGCGTTTACAATACATCTTATCATTTGCAGAATTTAAAACAGTCATAAACAAACCAGCTAGATCCTTGCTTTCCTTTAAACGACATGTCGAGATATGAACATTTACTCAGAACCTGAATAGTCTGATTAATACGTACCACTCTAGTAAATGGATCTTCCTTATGCCTCCAAATCCTATGAATACTTCCCACAGCTTTCTGGAAATCGGACCATTTACATGTGAACAATTGCTTTTAATAATTTTTTCCGCGAATCTTGTGTCAGCCATTTGGCCATTCAGGGGAAAATCTTATCAACCTAGCCAGTCTTTTTGCCAGCTAACGTCAGAAATCACAACAAAGTGACTAATCATTTAACATCTCTTGTTATAAATTACGTTAAGGTAAAAGAAAAACCTTTGTAATTAAGTATTTTCAACTGCATTGGGTAATTTTCTCACTTTTACTCATTTCGCGGGAGTAGTGCAATCATTCCTGTCGTCAGCATTTTGGCAACAAAGAAATGTGTTTCAACCAGGATCTTTTGTCAGAAATAATTTATTTTTCTTTTTTTATTACCAACAAGAAGAGTGAAGACAAATTTACGCCCTATTTTTAGCCACCTTATGCATGTGTACAACTACATAGTTCTAATAAAAGAACGCAATCTTTCATTAGAAATATACATCGATGTTTTGAATCCTTTGATCGCAATATTCTTTGTCTCACTAAAATCATTTATCCCTGAAAGAATTATGGCACCTTAAGATAGTAATATCAATGGGCTTTCTCATACCTTGGGCCTGTCCATCTTCATATTTGTAACCTTTGAAAAGAGCTATCCGCTTAACTCAAACGCCACGATCAATGTTTACTTAACATTTGTACTTCCCGGGTTTACTTTTCATGATGGCGTGACCTCGCACATTGCGATACACATCGTACACGCGATCTCTATAGCCACAACTACAAGTTAACCATTTCATTTTGATTGTTGCTCTTAAGTAAATGATATCATTTTCCTTGGTAAGGCGCATTACATGACAATCTACATTGTTCAAAGCAAAATGAAGATCCATTTACAAGGTGCAGAGATTTCGTTCTTTTTCATTATCTTGTAAAATTCCATTTTTAATATGTACAAGGTATAGTCTTTTGAAAAGAATACCAATAAGTGAACCTAAGAACTGAGAAAACAGCAGTGTACAAAATAAAAGGAGTAAAGAAAAAGGGGGAACAGGAGAAGCAGATGCAGTTGAAAAGATACATCTTTTGCTTTGCCCTCATACACTATTAGGGCCGTACCTAGGATTTTTTGTCAGTGGGGGCAAACTCCACACACCCTTAGTTTTATTAGTTTTTTCTTTAGTTTTCCTAGTTATTTCAGTTTTCCCATCAGGGGCAACTGCCCTTTGCTAGGTACAGCAGTGACTGTGCATGAATTGCAGGTTTTGTGCTGGTCAACCTCCAGAATACCGAACAAAAACACACAAGAACGAACTTTTCTTGGCTTCATAGCCTTTTCCATTTATAACATTTTTATGTACATATGTGTCCCAAACTCATATGTAATTATATATCTTTCTTTCAGACAGGCCGTAAATTGTTCATTGTTGTCAATTATAACACAGTTTCTTGAATTTCCTGTTTTCACCGTTGCCATAATACATCTTCTTTAGCCCCCCAAAATTTTTGCATAAGCGTTGTTTTTAATTTCTGTTGTGATTTACAATGACGTACAATGGTCCCAAGAGAAATTGAAAACAATGCTTATGCAAAAGTTTTGGGGGGTAAATAAGATGTATTATGGGATCATGAAAAAGTGAATACAATTTTAATGGTGCAACCCCTGGGGAATTCTATATGAGAGGGGTGGAGATTACACTTCCCCATAACAACATATATAGTAAAAACCCGTGAGTAAGAAACGATTGTTTTTCAGATTAGCCTAAACAGGTTCTTACATAAATGGTTGTAAACAAAAATTTAGGCTAATTAGGTTCTTAATAGGTTCTTAATTTCTGAAGAAAAAAATTCAATGTTGTTGTAGAGATTTTAGTGGTATTTGACCTTTTTCTTGTATAAGATTTGCATACCACATAGTGTTTATGTCAAAATGAAGCAATAATTCACATCATATTTCCCCAAAAATAAACATTTTTAATCACATTAAGAAATTAAGAACCTGTTTCCAAATTGTAGGCTAAATAGGTTCTTACAAACATAGGCACGCTAAGCGTGCAGGAGTTATTTTTTTATTATTATTTTGGGGGGATGGGTGGGTTGGTATGAGATAGTGTGGGTTTATTGGAGTGTTATTTTGTGGGTTTGGTGTAAGATTGAGTTTTTGTTCTGTGTGGTGAAATACTTGCGTTATTAATTGTTTATGGGTCGTGGTGGGTTTACTTGTGCAGAGAAAAGTGTTTAATGTGTAGGTAGTTAGTGGAAGTGTAGGGGCTGTAGGTGATGTACTTTGGATATCCTATAAATGGGGAGTGCTGTTGTCATTTTTCCTGTTGGTGTTCTTTGTTCTGCGCCGCACTATCGGAAGGTATGGTGGGAAAGGGTATGGTTTATATGAGGCGAATGGAATTATATTTTAGTCCCTCTGAAATTAGTTGAGATCGGTTGAATTGAGTGAGACGCTTTTGTTACTATATCGTTAGTAATGGTATATGTTTAGTCTGTTTTATAGTTTGGGAATTGATTGTTTATAATGTTTTTAGGTTGAATTGAATTGATGTTTATTGTAATTGATTTGTTTGTGTTGTTAGGGTGGTACGAGTAGATGATTAATAAATATATTGGAGTACGGGTTCAGCAGTGGTGAGGTTGCAGACTAGTTGTGCTGAAGATTTAAGGGATTTTGGTGGTTTATAGTCGAATTTGTTTGTAATTGGGAAGTTTATTTATTTGTGTAAACATGTAATATATTTATGGTGGCAAAGAAAATAAACTTGAAAATTCTATATTCAGTGTATATTAGTTACATGGTAGATGGGCAGGTAGAAAGGTCGGATGGAATCTACTGGGATCACCTGTGGGGGTGAGATGAAGTGGGATCATAAAAAAATTAAAGTTAATAAGGAAATGAAACTTTTATGTGCAGAAATATTCGAAAAAAAGTCATGTAATAACTTCTGGCATGATCAGTTTTGACTGTCGCGCAATGAAAAAATAAATTGGAAACCACTGAGTTACAGAAGGTATGAATTTTTCATATTATGGAAGATAAATAAATAAACAATTTCTTCAATTTCTTCGTTTGCGAGTTATTTGCCGAAACTTTGGACGCAAATTTATAAAGAGTTATGAAGGTTAGCGTGGGCACAGGAAGCTGACACAAATGGAGCTACTGTTGATCGCAGTGTCGATGTTTCAAAAGGGGAACCTTGCTATTAACGTGTACTAAAGCAAGGAATATTCACATTTATGATGAAAATAAACGTTAAGTTACGTCGATCGTTGTGCCTTGTCGTCCTTGCAGCTCAAAAGATAGCCTCCTGAGCAGACGTTTTAGAGCTCGTCATGCGTTTCCTCCCCAGAAACATGTGACGAGCCCTAAGATGTCTGCGCAGGAGGCTACTCAACACGGGGAATTTTAGCGGTTTTCCGGGTTTTGTGATGGTGTTTTATGTATAGGATCACAAAAAGCTAGTAAATGGTTAAAAGTGGCCGTTCTGAGCTACCTGGGCGACGAGGCATAACGATTGAGGTAACTTAACGTTTTCAACATAATGTGAATATTCCTCGCTTTAGTTCATGTTAAAGGAAGTTTCGGTTTTCGCGTACAGTGCTTCATAATTTTGAAATCAATAGTCGCTCCATTTGTGTGGGCACCTGTGGTATGGGTACGGCATATTTGCGATGTCGATTGTTTCGTCTACAAGGCGATTGGCGTACACTATCACGCTGGTATACTTTCTCATGGTAAAGTCTGCATACGAGCATAGTGGTCCATCAGACCACAGCTTTTCCCGGTTTCCGTAGCATGAAGCGAGTAGGAGTATTGCTACTCCCCTCTGGATGGGACGCTAGTCCATCGCAGGGTTACCCCCAGCAGTAAATTCGCCGGTACCCATTTATACACCTGGGTGGATAGAGGCACTATGAGAGTAAAGTATCTTGCCCAAGGACACAACGCAGTGCCCCTGTCAGGGCTTGAACCCGGACCGCCTGATGCGGAGTGCAGCGCACTAACCATTAGGCCACCGCGCTTCCCATATACTTTCTCATAAACACCATTTATTGACTTTAGTATATGTGAAATGTTCAATGAGGTTAAAACGGAAAGGGAAAGTCTTTTTTCGAACAAAACAGCTTCGTGAACGAAGGTGCAATAATATATATTTTATTCTTCTTACACCTTGTAAAAGGAAACATTTAGCCGGCCCACGTTCTGGAATGTTGTTTTCAAATTAACGAGAAGATCTTCGGGAGGGTGATGTAATCTTATAGTGAGGATTTTGCTTGGGTGGGTGCGAGTGGCGAAAGCATAAGCGTCTAGGGGGGATGTGGGGGTATATATGCTCGGGAAATTTTAGAAAATGAAGTTGTTGAAGTCGGTAGTTTTCCTGTGTTCTGAGAGTCATTTTAATCCTCCTTCTAAGAGTAAGCAGACCTTTTTGGCGCGTGAGGGGTTGCGGACGCACCTATTGCATCCCCGCCCCATGCGAACGGTGCTGTAATGGCATAGGGTAGGTGTATTTTGGTGGTATTGGCTATGGGATTTTTAGGGGAGAGTAGTTTTTTGGGGAGTCTGTGAGCGGACTATTGTTGCTACTTCTTGAACTATTTTGCAAATCAAAGAAGTCTTTAGTGAACAAAACAGAAACCATTTGATATTTATTTAAATAACAATTGCGTGAGGTAACGTATATTACGTTCTTTTTTCGTAATTATGCTGAAGGGCGGGGGGGGGGGGGGGTTTCAACGAGATGGAAAGTGGTAAATTTTCCGTGTTTAGGTTTGCTAGGTATGTAACAACAAAATTGAATGAAACGGTGGACAAAAAATGTAACGGAGTGCAATTTGCAGTTAAATTGCAGAATGTTCAGTTTTGTTGAACAGCGTTAATCATTTCTTGTCGTCCTCTTCGTGGAATTCGATGTTCTTCACAATATTGGAAGTGTCACTATAGTGGATGGTTAGGTTTCGCAGCGTGAATAATTGTTCGTAATTGTTATCCTCGGTAGAGTTGATGGTGACATCTGTGGAGGGTTGCATAAGCATTTCTTGAAGAACTGGGGTGAACACCTTTAGCCAAACGAGGTCATGTTTACTGTCCCGCACTGCAATGTGCACTGACGCGTTGGTAGGGCACGAAGAGGTCGGTTGAGCTGCATTGCAGTTGGAGCACTTGAGAATGGTGGCTTCAGGGCATGGTTGTTCGATTAACAGGTTTTGACATTTGGCGCATGAAAGCCACAGTTTGAAGTTTTCTGCAATGCGAATTTGGTCGACGGAGATTGTTTTTGCGTCAAAGATGCTGTTGAACAATTCTTTCGTGGGAGAGGGAAAGTGTTCGTCGCATGGGGTGATATTGGTTGACGGGGTAGTGGTGAGGTACTTGTTGGAGTCGAATTGTTTTATGCGGACGTGGCTTATGTTGTAACTGTTTTTAGTGACCACTTGTTTGATGAGTTCTCCCCAAAGGGTGAGGCGTATGTTGCCAGTGTTGTCCGTTATGGTGCACCGATTCAACATGGGGATGACAAAGCCGTTTTTCATCGGCAATTCGCGTATGGAATCCGTTTCGAGAGTTAGAATGCCTTTGACAGTGGTGATATCGTTTTCGTTTAACAGCCGGGCGTCATGTATTGTCGTCATAGGTGGGTCGTTTTCTGCAGGTTGGGTGTTGTCGTAGTTGAAGGTTAGTTGGTCGTTGTTTAGTGGCTCGATGCGGGATCTTTTGCTGACTATAACATGCTGCTCCGCAGGATCGAGAAGACTTGGCTTTTCTGTGATGTTGAGGAGGGTGATGGGCTGTTTCGAGTCTTGGTAGCCTTCAAGTAGGGGTTGTTTGCTGGCATCATAGCAGACTGCTCGTCGTTTACGAGATTCGTTGACTTGTAGGGAGAAGTTAAAGTAGTTTGTGGCTCCTGATCTGCTTAGGGTGGTTTTGGTGATGTTGTGTACGTAGCCCTTCAGAGTGAGTTGGTTCATATTTTCGTAGTCTTCTTTACGCTCAGGTTGACAGTGAGAAGAGCAGATGGCAATGTTGTAATTTTTCATCGTAGGAAATGTTTTGTTGAGCGGTGTGGATCGAAATGCACCAATAGTGATCAAGAAAAACAGAGTGTTAAAAAGAAGCCAATGGGAATAGAGAAAAAGGGGCCAATAAGAGAGTTGGGGGAAAAAATTAGGTTATGTTGCAGGTAAACATCGAGGATGCCATCACGTACTTGCATGTGATAGTACAAAGGTCGACGTGCAAGTGGAGTAGTGTGATTGGTCAAATTAGTCTCAACAACGTGATGGGGGATGGAAATGGCGTCCCCATCGCAGCCGCCGCCCCCTGCCAACGGTCCTGTAATAGCATAGGGTAGGTGTATTTCTGTGGGATTAGCTATGGGATTTTTAGGGGGGTCTGTGAGCGTTATATTGTTGCTATATGTTTAACTATTTTGCGAAGCAAAGTAATCTTTAGTGAATAAAAGAAACTATTTGATATTTATTGAAACGATTTGTTAAGAATACAATTTGCATACTATCTTGGTGGGCGTGAAATACGTAGAATAACAAATGTATACAATCGCGTGAGGCAACGTATTTTACGTAGTTTTTTCTTAATTACGCTGAAGAAGGGGTTTACAATGAAATGCAAAGTGGTAAATTTTTCGTATTTATGTTGGCTACGTATGTAACAACAAAAGTTAATAAAACGGTGGACGAAAAATGTAATGGAGTGCAATTTTCGGTTAAATTGCCCAATTTTCAGTTTTGTTGAACAGCGTTAGTTAATCGTTTCTTATCGTCTTCGCGCAATTCGACGTTCTTCACAATATTGGAAATGTCACTGTAGTGGATGGTTAGGTTTCGCAGCGTGAGTGATTGTTCGTAAATAATTATTATCCTCGGTAGAGTTGATGGTGACATCTGTGGAGGGTTGCATAAACATTTCTTGAAGAACTGGGGTGAACACCTTTAGCCAAACGAGGTCATGTTTACTGTCCCGTACTGCAATGTGCACTGGTCGTTGTTTAGTAGCGCGATGCGGGATCTTTTGCTGACTATAACATGCTGCTCCGCAGGATCGAGAAGACTTGGCTTTTCTGTGATGTTGAGGAGGGTGATGGGCTGTTTTGTAGCCTTCAAGTAGGGGTTGTTTGCTGGCATCATAGCAGACTGCTCGTCGTTTACGAGATTCGTTGACTTGTAAGGAGAAGTTAAAGTAGTTTGTTGCTCCTGATCTGCTTAGGCTGGTTTTGGTGACATTGTGTGCGTAGCCCTTCAGAGTGAGTTGGTTCATATTTTCGTAGTCTTCTTTACGCTCAGGTTGACAATGTGAAGAGCAGATGGTAATGTTGTAGTTTGTCAGTATAGGGAATGTTTTCTTGAACAGTGTGGATCGAAATGCAGCAATAGTGAACAAGAAAAACAGAGTGTAGTTATAGTTTGTTGCTCCTGATCTGGTTAGGCTGGTTTTGGTGACGTTGTGTACATAGCCCTTCAGAGTGAGTTGGTTCATATTTTCGTAGTCTTCTTTACGCTGAGGTTGACAGTGTGAAGAGCAGATGGCAATGTTGTAATTTGTCATCGTAGCGAATGTTTTGTTAAGCGGTGTGGATCGAAATGCACCAATAGTGATCAAGAAAAATAGAGTGTTAAAAAGAAGCCAATAGGAATAGAGAAAATGGGGCCAATAAGAGACTTGCTGGGGAAAATTAGGTTATGTTGCAGGTAAACATTGTGGATGCCATCACGTACTTGCATGTGATAGTACAAAGGTCGCCGGCGAAATGGAGTAGTGTGATTGGTCAAATTAGCCTCAAGAACGTGATGGGGCGTGGAAATGTCATTTCTATAGCCGATCACGTTCTTGTGACTAATTTGACCAATCACACTACTCTATTTCGCTGTCGACCTTTGTACTATCACATGCAAGTACGTGATGGCATCCACGATGTTTACCTGTAACATAATCTAGGTGTCAGCAAATTTGCTTGGATTGTGCAATAACAGGTTTTTCAGGTTTTGAGGAGCAATGTGATTGGTGGTTTTAAGTCAAGTCACTCTAAACAAAAGGGTGTTTACCTGAAAAAGTGATGAGAAAGCAGAATTAGTGCGGTGGCGCGTTGAGGAAGAGAGGAATATGAGCAGTCAGCTTCGTGTTAGAAGATACGTTCACAATGTTACTGCTACGTCGAAGGGCAGGGGAGGATCGGTGTCTTGTTTTAATTTTACATTGCAGGTTGACGAAAGGCGTAAACGACGGTGTGTGTGCTTCGATCCTAGTAAGCAGAAGGTTCTGAAAGGGTACGAAGAGACCAGGGAACCAGTGAAGTTTGTGAACGTTAGTGGCAATAGTGGTGGAAGATCGGTAGAAGAAGAGATAGTTGTGACGAAGAGGTCTCATGTAGAGCCGGCAAATAACAGCGATATTGCTTTTGAGTATGACGTCAGTAGAGAAGAAGAGGGCAACGGAAGAGTTACCAGCATAGGAAGCGTTAAGTGGGAGGCAGAAGGTGAGATTATTTCTGTGAAAGGATGTTTGAGTGTTCGTCCGGAGTATGTTCGAAATGTTGTCAAGAAAGACAGGTCTGCGGTTGCAATGCTGAACCGATGCGCCGTTTCAGACGACAGTGGCACCATAAGTCTAACGTTGTGGGGAGATACCATCCAGCAAGTACTGAACAATAACTGTTACGTTATTGAGCATGTGCGTGTGAAGAAGTACGACGTGGCTAAATGCCTGACAACTACTCAAAATACAGTTGTTAGTCCAACGGAGGAAGTGTTTGCGGCTCCAAGTGAAGAATTTTTGGAAAACCTGCTCGACGTGAAGAGCATTTCCGTTGAGAAGATAAGTTTTGCGCAAGGCCTTAAAAGGTGGCTGTCATGCTGCACATGTCGTAGACAGTTACTTAAAGTTACGGGAGGTCCAGAGATGCTTGCCAAGAGATGCATTTGCAAGTTGGGGTTTTGGTGTTATCTGGGATAGTGTCTGTGTGGGAAATTTTAGGAGGTTAATGTGTGTTGAGATGAAAACAGACGTTGAATTACTGTAAGATAAAGAATATTTGGAAATTAGTTAAAATTTTGGTGTTCAGGGACATTTATAGAAGAGATTACTTACGCTGATTTGTGTCTTGTGGGACACCGGCTGCTGCGTAAGAGAAGATAAGATGAGGGAAAAAGATATTATATTTGTTTAATGGATGTAGCATATATGCATATGAGTAGAGGTGTTGATCAAGGTTAAAAATGGAATTTAAAGTTTAAATATGGGGGTGTCAATTTTTGGCAAATGTGCAAGTATATGGGAGTTGCGTCTTAGTGTCAAAAAAAAAGTCAACATTATTTTTGTTTTGAATCAAGTTGCTGTCTAAACATTGAAATATTTGCTTCAAGAATGGAATACAGAAGCAAAGAATGAAATCAAATTTTCATCAGTGAATTTGTTAATTCACCCATGAATAAATTCACTCAATTATTCAGCTGTTTTGACTATGATGCATTATGATGACATATATTTTGAATAAAATCATTTTAATCATGAATACAGATTATAATAAACTAACCTTCACATATTTGTGACTCAGTTTCCTGTTAAAAATAAGAATAAAAAGAAGTTATTAGTGTACACGAGAAATCTATAAGGGTTGAATCGTATAACTCCCTATGATTCATATTGTACAAAGTGTTTGCACATTCATTACCATTAAGAGGCATATTTGGAGAATAACAAGAAAAAGTCAACCAACCAAAATTGCAAAAGTGAATTAAATTGACAGTGCATATTAGCTCACGCTAAATAACATGATCTTGTTTTTGAATAAGCTTGGTTGAATAAAGTTAAATTTGGTTAAATTTTTTCCATTTAATTGTCATTGAGTAGTCTTTGGTAATTTACTTGGATACACTCATTGGATTTCTTTTGTTTCTGTAAGTACATGTAATTAATGGCATTTAGGTTTGAATTCAAGTAACTTACCACAAAAATGAAAATGTTGTTGCGTGTGTTGTTAGTGTAAAAGGTATTTGTCTACAAAATCTTTGTGTTTCCGAATATGGTACTTAGCAAAACTGAATATTCAACTGCTGCGAGTGTGCGCTGCATGTTTCAACCCATTATAAGTTTAACTGTATACTATAATTATGTTGAAAATGATATTGTTTGTTCTATTGGATATTAATGTTAATTTTGCCTATTTGCAGGAAAAAACTGTTGCCTTTGTATTTTAAGTTTGGTTACCCTACACAAGCTGATGATTTGGAAGATACAATGGTTGAATAGAGTAAGTATCGAAGTTGGTTAGACTATGGGCCTGAGTCTACAAGTTCAGTCCCTAGTCAAGACCTTGGCTACAGTTTTTCCCTTTACATACTGGCCTAGGCTCTTCAAAAGGGTTTTATTAATTTTGTACTTTTTGTTGAGTAAATTTTTGCATTTGATGATAGGAGAACACAATCCTAATTAAATCTTGTGTAGCTAAGAAAAATCAAGGTTTTGTTTCTTCTGCACTTAGCCTCGCTTTTGTTTCTTCTTCATTTACCGTCGCTTTCGTTTCTTCTGCAATTTGCGTTGATCTCATGCGATAATTGTTGTCCGCCAGGGACTGGTATTTACGTGTGCAGTGAAATTATTTTTGTTGACGTAAGCAGATTGCAGACAAATTGTTCCTTGTCCATGTGCTTTTTTCGTTCCATTGTTGGCCATGCTTTTTTTCTGTGCTTTTTCGTTCAATCCTTGCCCGGCAAGTTACAAGTAGTACGTTGTTCTTCAGTGGTGAGCATGTCGAACGCACTGCATAATCTATGATTACTCCTAGTTTTATGCTTGTTTTTGCAAATGTTGTATATTATATTACTTCCTCTTGAAAAGTTGATGCCATGGTAGATAAATAACATTCTCACAGACAGCTGGGAGCCATGCCAAGCTGAGCAGTGTGACCTTATTAAAACAAAAACTCTATTGCAACAGCACAAAAACTGGCCAAGAAGAAAAATCCTCAATCAAGAAAGACTAGCACAAAAAGAATACATTGTAACTGATTCTAGTGAAGGAAATTACACTGAAACTTTAGGGTGTCAGGCAATGGTGGATGGGAAACACAAAGTGAACCTTGAACATCTCAGGTGAACTGAGCCCCCCCCCCTGCAGTCAAACCCATACTCGAAGCCGTGTGCAAGAAAAACCTTTTCCGTGTCTTTTGTTCCTCAGCCAACAGAAAACCACACTTCACACACACACAGCTGGGAGCCATGCCAAGCTGAAGCATGCAAAGAGACAACGCAAAGAGCACAGAATACAGGCAAAAACAATGCATAATGAAAACTATGTTGACAGTGAAAGTGGAGAAGCTTGAAATGAGAAAATGAGCTCCTGGAAACAACATAAAAATAAAAGTGGGTCCGCAATGCGTACATATGTGGACTTTCATTTGGTTTTGATAACAAATGAGTAGATGAGCCAATGTTAGACCTTTTTAAAGACGTTTGCTTCTCGTTTCTGGTTTCGCAATAGACCCCAGCGCTCTAGCGCTTCGCGCTCTGTGAGCTCGACTTGTAGGCAAGTCTAAGTATCAGTCAAATATGAGTTGACAGTCACTGGAAACTCGAGATGATAAAAAACTTATCAATCAACTTTTCTTATGATCATGAAAGAAAAACACACCTTGCAATTTACCCTGAGGATTGCCTTAAACATTGAAATGCTGTCCAATTTAAACTGTGTCAGAGAAGCGGAAAACCTGGGACAAGACCCAACAGTATCTCTATATGATTATATGAAAAGGACGGAGATGTTTGTCGGAGAATTTGATCTGCGTGAAGGATAACATTACAAACACTACAGCAAGGTTGATACAAGGTAAAAAAGTAGAGTTTGTTTCTCGAAAGCCCCGGAGACCTTTTAGTTATCTCTATTTTGAAAACAGAGGAGTGTATAGGCCTGAAACTTTGTTTGAAGAGAACTTCTGTTCATGTTAAAAAATATCATAGATTAAACACCTCTGTAATCATAAGGTTTAAGATTTTGCTATGGCTTTCCGGGTGCGAAAACTTTTCAGGACCTTCGAGAAACGGACCCCAGAATTGACATAGCACGGCTGCAACCGTGGACAGCTGTCGTGTTGGTGTCTCTCTAAGTCTACTTTTTCACGTAGTATTCGTCTACTGTATTATTTGTAATGTTATTTTATTTTTTCGGCTGATAGAATCTTTTGTATATCCCACGTTAGCAGCATTATCGTTGGCGGTCCCTTGCTGTTTTGAGTTTTACTTTTCCCGTAAAGGATGGCAATCTGGGTGTGGCTCAACTTTTTTTTAGCCCCCAAGCTAGAGATACCATTTTAAAACACAAACAATTCAAATGAGAGCTACAGTCACTTTAAATGGGTAAAAACATTGGCAACATGTCCTTAAAACCAAAGGAAGATGTCTGTAAGGACCATTCATATGACAGTCTCTTGCGGGGGGGAGGCGGGGGGGTGGGGGTTCTAGAAATAGACAAATAAGATCTTTAAATTGAAATTAGAACAATAAAATTAGTTATTAAGAACAAAAACAAAATCTTACCACTAGAAATCAGGGATACTAATTTCAGTCCATTCATAAATAAATATTTCGCGGAGTATGTAGACTGTCTTTGTTTGCGTGTCATTTCATCTGAACGCTTGTGTAAACAACACCTGAACTCATTAATTAACTCATTTTCTTTGAATGCATTGTTTTTATGTATAAATTTTCCGTAATGGCTTTTATCGCCTTTCAACAAGATTTCACTAATAATTTCTTGATGCAAGAAGGCAGATGAATACTTTTTTTCAACCTAAAATTATCATCGTTCTTGAATTACTTTCCGAGTGGAGTCGGTGAGTTGCGAACGACACGTTATATAATTGTCAGTAATTTAGTTTACCGCACGGTTTCAATACATACATTTTTCGGTTCAAAATAAGTTTTATGCGATTCACACTTACTTTTTACCAGCAGTTTTGAATTCGACATCAGTCAGATTGCGTTATTCAAATTAAACTTGGGAGAAATCCAAGACAATAATGAATGCGGGAAAGCCCCCGGAAAACAACTTGATTAGTGAACTTGTTTTGTTTTGACTCGTTGTGTATCCATTCAATCGTTCTAAAGATTCTGTGTGGCAAAGCTGAAACAAAACAACAAATATCCAGATATTTGCTAAATAATGCTAATCAACTATTTTCAATTGTATGCGAATCAAGCGAATACAGCAACTGAGGTCCAGTCGAACACAAATAGCGCGCGAAAAGTGTGAAAATAGCGTTACCTTTGCCTGCAGTTCAGTCGAACGCCATGCAAATATAAAGATTAATGAAAGTCAAGTATTTAGCATGCGTGATGCTTTCTTTGTGGCGTCTCGTGGGCAGTTCATTTCCCGGGTTCACGTCCAACTTAACATTAACTCCCTCCAAAACTTCGGATTTTCCGAACACCCTCGAAAGCTTCCGAAAGCGCTGACACGAGTTATCACGGAAATTGACGTCCCAATCGGGAAAACTGCACGATCGCAATATGTGGATTTTCACACTTCGTGTGAAAGTCCACATAATGAAAACAATGTTAATGTCCATTTTAAATTGATTTAGTGACAAGTAGAAGTACGTCCAAGGTCTCCTTCAGGAAATTGTTCCGATCCTTTCGACTGCACCAGCATCCATGTCTCTGGAAGAGTCTGTCCACCACACCAAGAGCTGCTGCTACAGAAGCTTCTTCTGAACGTAGGCTATGGAGTCCAAACTTTGGGGGGTCCAGACCTATTTTGCAAAGCTCCTTCTTGACCAGCTCCATGGCCTGATTATGAGACATAGACTCCTTCTGCAGATGGACTTCCTCTTGGTATTCAATACACGTAGAAATAACAGAGAGCCCTGAGAATGGTTTCCTACTTGCAAGAACTTCTTGACAATTCCAACGAGCTACAAAAACCCAAGATCCTTCACGGAAATGATCATTCTTTCTCTTCTCCAGGAAAAGTGCTACATGGGAATCAGCGAAATGAAAACTGTTCACTGACAAATGGTGCAGGTCATCCCATCAAAGGAAACCCCCAAAAACCCAGGGAAAACAAGGGTAAGGTCACTGACCACTTTCCTAGCCAGAGCAGAAGAGAGTGGTTACTTATGCTTTGCTGGCTTAGCAAGAATTCACCTGGCAGCATCGACCACTGGCTTCACTACTAGATACTCACTTGGCTCCTGGTAACCACTCTTTCTGTGCACCCAGCTCACACCGTACACTGCAGAATTAACCAGACACTGACTAGGTTTGCTGAATGAGATACACAATGTACAACGTAAACACCACACGATTGGTTGGCAGAAAAGCAACATTGTGAGATCTGGCCCAAGATTTCCAGGATTTCTACGCACACAGATAGGTATTGACTGTTGTAGCAGCCCAATTGTGAACCAATACTACTGGTAATGCCATTCCTAGCCGTTGCAATTCTGGATGTTCAAATTGATGCACATGAAATTTGGCTGGGGAGCTGACCTCTCCTACCAAAGGTGGTACAGCTGCAATACAATGACAAACTTCATAAGAGCAGGAAAAAATCCAGAAGCACAGATTTCTGCAAAGAGAAGTAGATCCAAATGTGTGTGAACAGTTTGCACTCTGAAATATGGGTCTTTAACAGATTTCGATTTTCCCCACAACCTCTCTTCTCAGCAAGTAATGCTTTTTATTTCTGGTGAGCCAAAATTCAGGATCAGTGGCACTAGCTTTGGCATGCTCAGACTCTTGTAGTTGCTCACCTCATTTTGCAGCTGTTTTAACTCTGTTGCATTGGCTTGTTGCTGCTTAAGGAGTACTTTTGCCCACTCTGGTGGTTTTGTAGACGTTAGTGTAGGCGAGCCAGCTCAGCTACTTCTCCTTACTACACTTGCTTGAACAACCAGGGTTAGGGCTCTTGTTGTAGGGCTCTAGCCTTTTAGAGGCATGTGATTTTGACAGGAATTTTTCCTTCGCCATTGATACACAAGAAAAAGGTAACAACTTGACAAACAAGTGACGAAAAATAGTGTAGAAAATGTTCCGATCAAAAACAGGTGTCAGGCAACGGCTGATGGCAAACACGAAGTAAACGTTGAACGTGTCACATGACCCAAAATCCCCCATGCACTTGAACCCATACTCCCAGCTGTGTGTGAGAAAAACGTTTTCTGCCTCTTTTGTTCCTCAGCCAGTGGAAAATTACACTTATGGTGAGTACAGTACCGCTCAAATGTAAGTTGACACTCGAGACTTGCTCCTCGAGACTCGATACTTGAGATTCGAAGGTTCAGTCCCTTGAAGTTCGAGTCTCGAGTTTCGAGTCTCATGTAGTGAGGAACAGGGCCTTCTCCAATATGCAAACTTGAAAAACCTTTTGAGGAAAGGACTAATTTCCTTAAACAAAGAATAAAAGCTGTTCACACATCATGTACAAGAGTTTAGTGTCAACCATGAGCAAAAAATGGTGTCTTGTGTCTGATAGGCGTGTGGAGTGTTTACTTACCTGCATACAAATCCGCCCTAAAAAATGGTTATAGGCGATATATTTAAAAAAAATTTAATGAGAAAGAACTGAACTACAAACTGCTGTGATAACCCAATGCAAGTATATTTTTTTCAACCACACGTGTTTCTGGGACAAGTGAATGTTTAGTTTTCGCAAATAAATCTTAAAGTTTATCTTAAAAGTCAAGTTGATATTTCAAAAAATTTGTATTGTATTATTTTGTAGTTGAAATAGATTGTAGCTCTGCAGCTGTTTCCAAACCAGGAAGCTTGTCAGGACAAGCAATGCAAAATAACGCAGTCATTTGTGTAGTGTCGTCATGTCACTTGAAAGAAACGAACATGTTGAATGTTTTGTTTATTTCGTCAAAATTGAACTGATTCTACTCAACCTCTTGCCTTTATTTTAATACGTATTGAATGAAACTTGTTACTTAAATGTCAAACATAGTAGAACCCATGGTATTTCACAGGAGAAACAAATACAGTCATTTTGTGATGGTGCCTGTGAAAAGTGAGCAACATTTGTATATGTCAAACATAATTCGAAACCTGGGTTTCCATATGTAAGACAAAATCTATGTATTGAAGACAATTAAAGTGCAATTAAAACTATTTGAATGAAACATGTTTGTGTTAACATGAAAGATTAAGCAATCTATGGTATTTAAGGAAACAAAAAAAAATAAAGCCCTTGCACAGCGCCATTAAAACGTAGGCAAAATTTGCATATTGGCAAAGTAATTTGAAACCTGGTGATATTCCCGCAAAGGAATTTGAGTGATCAGCGGAGTGAACTTCAAGCCAGCTCAAATATTTCAACCGAAAACATGGCACATTCATCTTTTTATCATGTTTTCATTTCTGTGGTGTATTGTTTTCAACTCAAATGCCGGTTGTTGCAAAAGTGAGTAATTTGACAGACATTGTAAACATTTTTTGGGTATACTTTGCACTGACACTGTGTACAATTTATATTAGTTTTCTCAACTTGAGAGTTGAGACTCGACCTCGAGACTCGATACCTCGACACTGGAAACTCACTGGAAACTCAAAATTTTTGAGGATTGAGTTACGAGTCTCGAGGATTGAGGCTCAAGGGACTGTCGACTTACATTTGAGCGGTACTGTATGTACTAATTAAGTCACCTTGTGTAAAACTATGCTAAGTGAGTTTTTGGAGTGAACACTTTGTTTGGGTACAACATGATACTTTTGTTTCTCTGAAAAATGCTGTAACATCATAGTTTTATTTTCCTTTCAAACAAATTATTTTGCAGTATTTTGTTAGTACTGGTTAACTTTTGCTACTGAAAAAGCATTCTTGGTCCCTGCGACTTTGCCTACAAAATTTTCCTGAGATCTTGCCAATGTTACTGAGATTCTCGATGAGATTCACAGCAAGTTTTTGGCCTGCAAGATTTTGCTGTCCTGAGAATTTCACTGCTCATGTTGACCACACCTGTCTTAATTTTGCACAATTCTTGACAAAAGCAGCTTTTTCTCCTGATAAGTCCTTCAGTTTACAGCTGTTAATTTTGAACCCTGACGTAACAGTGCCCAGCTGCAGATGCAGTAGCAGTGGTTCACTAGCTAAATACAGATGACTATAAATTTTGGCTGGTAGATTGTCCTCATTTGTTACCCATCTTGGTCGTTTAATTTTCACCTCAGTTTATAAGTAACATAAGTCTTCACTCGACATCTTTTGATTTCAACAACTGACATAAGTTAAAGAAAGACAATTTTTATTTGGTATACATTTTTGTATTTATTTG
This sequence comes from Meandrina meandrites, assembly GCA_963693305.1. Taxonomy (NCBI): domain Eukaryota; kingdom Metazoa; phylum Cnidaria; class Anthozoa; order Scleractinia; family Meandrinidae; genus Meandrina; species Meandrina meandrites. The sequence goes on from OY855903.1 coordinate 40,704,591, forward strand.
CCACTATATTGATTTTGCTTGATTGGGAAAATATGCATGGAACCAAGTCATAAACCCATGATGCAATGCTATCAAAAAACAATTGGATTATTCCAGAAAAAAATACACACACACCTGATGGATGGCAAACATTTTTGACCCCCCCCCCCCCCCCCCCCCCACCTGACTGGATTTCCCAGACCGCTAGACCCGCCTGCCAGCCGGATTTGCAAGCTCAAGGACCTCCCCTCCCGCCTGGATTTCCATTTTTTTTTTTTAAAAGCTCTAACTGGAAACAACAGGCAATAGAAAAGACGCAACATTTCATCCAAAAGATCCTTGTTTACTAGAATTTTCTAAGCTTGGCGAATATTGCAGATTTTGTGGGTCAAATTTCAACATTGTAAATCATGAATCGATCGTGTTACGTTTAAGTGATGTCACACTCCTCTCGAAAATGCCACTTGCTTTTTTCTGTACCACAACAAATGTACAAGATACTGATAAGAAATTTGGATGTGTCAAAAATTAAAACACTGTGAACTAAGTCCTCAAGGTGCTAATAAATAAAAACTATAATTTCAGTTGTCGGTCGCAAGGTGGCCTAAATTGCCGCGTGTTTACAAGATCGATTTCCCATTGTTAGGACTGTTCTGACTGTAAGTGTGACATTTATGTAAGCTTATTAATAAAGCCTTTCGAACTACAGTAATTTTAATTTTTGTTACCTTTATGGGTCTGTAGGTCAACTGGAACTCTTGCCTTTCTTTCAAGGATTCAAGTTTTCATGCATGATGTCCACGTTCTGGCTTCCATAAACTTTTCTTTTAAGATATGTAGCGTAAGGCATGGATAATAAATATTAGCCTAGATTAAACTGCTTGAAATTCTTGTGGATCCGACGAGGATGCTTAAATGTGAAGTACTTAAAGAACTTAACAATGCCGAAATAACTTATTTATCAACAGATATCCTTATCTTGTGAGATTGTGTTGAATCTGTCATAAATTCTATAAACAAGTTCTTCACCAGGTTCTTGTGAAAGAAATCGTATGCAAATTGTGCATACGCATGTTAGCCAGCAAAATGAGTTCTGGGGTTGGCTAAAATAAATAGAAAAGCACAACCTGCAGCCGGCCCGATCGTCTTCTCTTCGCATAATTTTTTGAGGATTTTGCGCAGGTGGGCTGGGTACTGAAAAAATGCTCCAGGTGTTGCATGCTTGGTCGACAGTGTTTTTCCTGATTGTAAGGCTGTTGTTGTCCATTTGTCGCGCTAGTTCTTCATGAAAAACAGTTCCTATGATGATAAACTTAAAGCATATGAGGTAAGAACTCGATAAACTGGAAGACTACAAGATTTTTCATTGCAAACGTCTTGTTTAAAGTGGTTAAAACATATCAATCAAGCTAAAAGTTACCCTAAAAGTTACCTCCGAGTAAGAATTTTTAGGTTCAGACCCCCCCCCTCCTCCCACCTGGATTTCCCGAGCCATGAACCCCCCCTCCCACGAGAATTTCCATCTTGTCATCCGTCAGGGGGGGGGGGGCATGTATTTTTTTCTGGAATAACCCATTGCCATTACAATGCAATTTTTGTTAAGGATATTAATAGAGCATTTCTGTTCTCAAAAGCAGCTGAATATCCGTTGAGTAAACTTTATGTTTTTTTGGCAGGAAAAACTTTTATTTTTGTACTATACAGTTACTTTGTCTTGAGATTTTGGTGGCATGGTGGATGAAAAACATGGTAAGTACATGTTTATGCTTATTAAATGACCTTGTGGAAAACTATGCCAAGTGACTTTTTGGGTTGAATATATTTTTTTTCTCTTTTATAATAAGGTAGACTTTTTGCCTGATAATAATAAATGGATCGAGATGCAGACATTTCTTTGTCAAAATTACTTTGAAATGATGCCAAAGTGTTTTCACCCAAGAAGTTACTTAGCATAGTTTTGCACCCACCCATAGACAACAGTTTTGGAAGAAAATCCAATTTTCTTTTAAAACATTGATTTATACTTACTTCTCTTCCAGGGTAAATCACTTCAACTTTGATGTCTAAAGAAAAGTTATGTTATAAGCAACATTAAGGAAGATTTCTATAAAATAAGTTATTAATTTTAGGTACTGGTTTTTGAAGTATCATTTATTTCAGTTGGCTATTATTCTTTGATACATATTTTGGTGTTATTAATTTTATAAGTGACATGAATGCTACAAATTAATATAATTTGATCTACATGTATTACTTCAAGCAAACTGATTTGGTTAATATTTCAACAACAAATGAGCTCAAGTTACATCTGTTTTCCTAATAATAAAAACGTTGGCAGGATATTTATGATAATAGAAAATATTGTGCACATTGTCATCTTTTTACCATAAAGGTAGTACATAACAACAAAAAAGATCAACTCATGATCAAATAAGTGAAATTGTTGACTTACCACTATTTTCACTTAAGGTTACTGTTCTTTCCTCCATGATCTTGATCCTATATTGAGGGGTAAAGGTCTTTATGTATAGTATGAATTTCAGTAAACTATCCAATGTTTTACACATGTAAGTCACAAATGCAATACTGAGTTCCATAGTTTTCTGTTCTTCATTGATATTGACAATTATTGTTCACTGAATATTGTAGCAGCAGCATATATAATGGTGATCATTTCCCTTCTTAAACATCTTCACATGGTTATGAATTTATTTTAAAAGATAAACTTACTTAGTATGAATTTCAGTTACATTTACAAAGTAGGCTTTTGAATCAAAAATATTAATAGTAATTAAGTTCCAAAGTTTGCTCTAGTTCATTGATCCCTACAGTAACTTGACATAATAGAGGCAGCATAATAGTAGCCTGTGTTGCAGAGAAATTAAACCCTGGTATAGTCCATCTGCAAACCAGTGACAAAAAGCTTGTTGCACCCCATGTGTTACCAGGGTTTTCTATAATAGCTTCTTATTGGCTTTTGTATATGCCCGTTTTTTCTTACACCGTGATTGGTCAAATAGACCTCATAAAAGCATAGTTTTAGCCAATCATGGCAGATCACTGGAAAATTAGCATTTGAGGTGGCGAAAGAGCAGTTCAAACTATCTTTCATCCTCTGGAGCAACAAGAATCTATCAAAGCTTTTTTGAGGAAAAAGATGTTTTTGTTTATCTCCCTACCAGTTTCCAAAATTTGTTGCATCAAGGAGCAACAGGAATCTATACATGACATCTTGTGGTGTGCAAAGGAAAAAAATAAAAATAAACATTCCATTATACAATGGGCCTCCTCAATAGCAAAAGTTGACAACAAACACTTGGGAGACTTGAACACAATATCATTTAAATTCCCATGCAAAACGTGCTAGATTGTTTCTGGGTTTGATGGTAAAGGCAAGATCTGCAACAATAGAAATAAATTGAAAGTTTCAAAATTTTTTCGAAACTGGTAGGGAGATTAACAAAAAGATCTCTTTTCAAATCACCACTGTTGATTGCTAAACATGCAATTATCACATGAAAAATTTGGAGAGTTTTCTGTGATTCTTTTGTCAGTGTATCAGTTTATGATTCATTTCCATTTTTACAAAAAAGGCAATTTCTTGCATGTAAGAATACGAAAAAAATCTGATTTATAAAAAAAGCTAATGTCATTATTTTAAAGGTCATATATCTTTGAAATTCATGATGAAAACACAAGGCACAAAATTCCTGACAGGAAAGTAGCGGAATGTTTTTGCACATTAAAGAAGCTAGGAGGCAGCCTCCCTTTCTCTAGACGGTCGGTTGTTTCTTATAAGAGCAAGATAAGTATGTACAGTGCCAAATAGTATCGTTTTTCAGTCATTTGATTCAAATAGGGAAAAAATTATTTCTGACATTTTTGTTTCAAACAGTATGGTTGTACACTTTGGTTAGCAAGGATAATCAATTTTTGGAAAGAGCTGTGTTCTTGTATTTTTCTTTTTAAGTTTTTAACTGCAAAATGTAATTAGTATAGACTGGACTAAACAATAAAACCTGGATTGTAGTCAATATCAATTTAAGGCAATCAAATAGCTTTGAGTTCTTCTGAGAGGCAGTCCTGTAATGAAGTGTCCTTACTCCTGTAATCCAGTGTAATCAAGTGTCCTTATTCCCCCACAGAGGAGATTGGAAATTCCTGGGGTTGGGGTTGAGGAGTCTCAGGGCACGATCCATTCGACCAAAAATTCCGGGGTGAGTTTTTTTAAATTTTCATGCGTCGAAAGGAACAGTATTTTCCACTGGTCAGACTGATCCGGTCACGTCAAAATGGCAGGTTTGCTATGCGAGTTGTTTGTCACTCGAGTACCATTTCAATTAAACAGACAATTTCAATTCTACAGAACAACGAGATAATAGTTACCTATTAGTTGCTTCACGAGAAGAGGTTACAGGCTATTTTTAGCTCAATCATTTGAGATATTAGCCTGTACAATTCATTTTCATTTATGATACAATGCACGAAGTTGCACACGACAGGAACAAGAGAAACTTTTCTTCCAAGAACTGTATGAAACATATCGTCCACATCGCTGACATGGAACGATATGGAAATAATTCTTACGATCGACGTGTGAAACAAGGACACATGCACTTTGCTGGTGAAAACGCCTGTTGCCACCATCTTTTAGGTCTTAGCCACGAGACTTGCGGAAGTAGACAAGACAACTACTGATACTATTGAGCAGCTTGAGTGACCGCCATGTTGAACTTTGTCGATTTCCGGGTTGAGAGAAACTGGGCCTGAGCAGAAATTGTCGAATGGAACGGCATTTTCCAAGTATTCCGATTTTCCAAATTTTAGGACAACGTCCAGACGTTGACCAAAATTTTCGAAATGAGTTTCCAGAAATTTTCTGTTCCATTCGATTTTGTACCGGAATTTTTCCTGAAATTTTGGTCCAATGGATTGTGCCCTCAAAGTCCAAGAACATTAAGGAAATGAATGAAGTTTAATTAGAGTTTCAAGAGAAGTGGGGAGGGTATTAGGAAAAATCCCTTCTGTATGGTGGGGGGGGGGGGGGGGGGGGGAGGTGGTGGCTATTTTGTAGAACCCATAATGCTGATATTGACTGTTCAAGTTGTAATATTCAAATTTAAATTCTCCTTTTATTGATTCTTAGTCTTTTGTCTTGATTAAGGTAGCTTTTCTTTTCACCAATCTAAATCTTGATTTTGCAATAGAAAATTAGAATTCTTGTTCCACTTATTGACAAACCATTCTTAAATTGCAATCTGAACAATCTACCTATGAACATGGATAATTCAGATTCATAACTGAAGCCGGTTTCAGATTTTTTTGTTCCATTTTCATTCAAACTTGGTTCGGATTATATAGCATGGTCAGTGACCTTGCCACACCTACTTGGTCAGTCAACTCAATTTTTTTTTAGATATTCATTCCAGGAAAATTCAAACAATCTGGATTAACTAGATCTGATTTTGACTGGTCCAAAGGAATGCTACCTACATGTCATATTGATAGGAGAAATTTCATGTCACAATTAGGACAAAAGGTTGGCCATGTGTTCTGCTGTACTAGCTAGTACATTTGCATAAAAATATTTTTAGAATTGCTGTCCTATACAAGCATAGAAATTGGCTGTTTGGATAGAAAAGATATTTTTGCCTGTTCATAATACAAGAATACCATGTTGTAAATCAACAAAACAACTGTGTTATGATCATGATAATAATAATAATAATAATAATAATAATTAACATTTATATCGCGCAACTGTCCACACAACTGTCCCTTCGATGTCTTAAAGAAAGTAAAATATAGCAAATAAACATGAAACATAGAACATGATGCTTTCAAATTGATTGGCTCCATTGTATTCTGGACTATCCTTTGAGACTCTAAGTTCAGATTGATAATCATTGATAACCTTAAATGTTTGTGAAAGATACCTTACAACTTTTCCAGCAGTTATGTTAGGTTTTAGCACCCCAACTGTACCCTTCCACAAATTTTACCCCCTAAAAGGTTCAAAAGCACCCCTGTCATTTCACATGAGACAGTTGCCTAATGGTTTCTGGGCTGGACTCCAGATCAAGTGGTTTGCTTCAATTTCTGGCCAGGGTCACTATGTTGTGTTTTCATGCAAGATACTCTACTCTGATGCTATGCCCTTCCATCAAGCTGTATAAATGTGTACTGGTAAATTAATGGCAGAGGTAACCCTGTAATGGACTAGTTGTTTTTTGCCACAGTAGAAATAGTTCCAGTCATTTGATGGTTTGAAAACTGAAATAAGGTATGGTGGTGTAGACCACTTGGCTAGATGCAGACTTAACCTCTCTGAAATTTCATTATTTTATTGAAACAGTTCAGAGACAAGGGGTAACTGTGCTAACGTTTTTAACTGCTGCCTCACAGAGCATTTTTTCTAGTTGTCAGGAAGATCATTACTATCAAACTCAGAAAACCGTGAACACCTGAAATATTTCAGGAATGTTGATTGTCTAGTGCCCAATCAAAATAAAGTTCAGGACACGCAAGCAAACCTCAAAACCACAAACTAATAACCGTTGCTGTTTGTGGTTTAGTTTTCTCACACCTGATTGGCTTTTTCCTTGCAACACAATAACAATCCATTAATATTTCTGGTGTTCAAGGTTTTCTGAGTTTCACAGTAATAAAAAACCTGTAACAAATCCCTGCCCCTCCCCCTCCACTCCCATTCCTCCCAACAAGTGTCCCAGAGGTTTTAAAGGTGAAGACACAGAAAAAAAGCAAAATGTGAGGTGTAAACATTTTTATTTATTTATTAACAAGTTTTCAATGGAAAATTGAATTTTGAGTGTAAAATCCATTCACAGTCAAGTTTTGATTAATTCAACAGAGGTGGATCCAGGATTTTTCTTAGGAGTGGGTGCACCTAGTACTTTTTTTGCAGAATACCATATGTATTAGAAAGCCGTCTGGTCGTCTTAGGAGAGGGGGAGGCTGCACAACCCCAGCACCTCCCCCCCCCCCCCTAGATCCACCCCTGTGCAATATTAAAAATGTGTTATTTGTGACCTCTCACGCGAAAACGTACACTAACGGGTTTCCGTTAAACGGGTGAAACACACGGCTGTCGAACGGGTTAGAAACGGCTTACCAAGCCGTTTGAAACGGGTGAAACTGAACGGCTGAACGGCTTATGAATTTTTCTGAACGGATTGCCATGAACGGCTGAACGGCTCATGAAAATTTTTGAACGGATGGTCATGAACGGGTGAACGGCTTATTAATTATTCCGAACGGGTAGCCTTGAACGGCTGAACGGCTCATGAAAATTTTTGAACGGATAACTACGAACGGCTGAACGGCTTATGAAAATTTTGAACGGATAGCCAGATCTAGCAGAACGGCTCACGAAAAGTTGCCGTGAATCATCGGCCGGACGCGAAAACGCGGCATAAAAATAGCCTGCATGGCAGACAAATAGTTATCGGCAGTAAATTTTGACTGAAGCCAGATCGACCAAAGAAAAGTATAATTATTTGATCGGTTGATCAAGCATACTTTTTTTTTTTTTTTTTTTTTTTTTTTTTAATTGCAACACACAAACAAACAAACAAACCAAAAAAAAAGGCTGCTTACAAAAAAACTACTACTTACAATGCAATACAATACTTATGTACTTATGCTGCTTACGATACGGCACATACCATTTACAATACATCGCTTACACTATTTACAATGCATTAATTACTTACAACTTACTACTTACAACAGTACTTACAATATTTGCCCTACTTGCATGCAATTCAAAATACTATTTACTACTAAGCTATTTGTGTCAGTCATCGTATGGATGGACCATGAAAGCGTTGAAGGAATTACCTGTTTAGGGGATTTAGGGAAGTAGTGCAATCTGTTTTTGCGGAAAAAGAAAAAAAAAGAAGGGAGAAAATAGCGAAATATTTAAGTTTTTTTTTCTTTTTTACTGTTTTATTTGTCTGTTAAAAGAAGGCTTTCTAAACCTTTCCACTTTTTCTTTGTTTTGTCATCTGCTCCAAGAGATAGATCGACTTGAGATAGAGTAGAAAAGCTTCTATTTCAGGTGACCTTTTTTTGCTTTTACAGATCCAAATAAAATATCTGGCTAGTAGAAAACAGAAATTTATTTGGCGATGATTTTTCGAGCAGTACGGTGTCAATCCTAAGGCAACAAAAATGTTTAGAATGTAATTTTCTGGAAATACTTGGGAAAGTTTTAGCCGTTGGGTTAAGGAGTTCCAGAAAGAGGTCACTTTGGAGCAGGACCAAAAGAGGTGCGTTAGTTTTTCCGGTACTTCTTCACAGAAAGAGCAGTTTGGTTCGTCTTGTACGCCGATTTTAGTCAAGAATTCATTAGTTGCTATCCGTCTGTGTAAACGTTTAAATTGGAACTCTATAAGTTTTGTGCTTTTGGTGCATTTGAAGGCTAATTGATAGGTTTCGTTCCAATTGACGCATCGCGTATCTTCTGTATTGCAATCGTCCAACCATTTCTGTTGAGTTCGAACAGGAGGCGAAGATTTTTTGGATACCAGTTTCTTATACACAGGTGGGCTTGGTCTATGCGATTTCTGTATTTTTTCCGAGAGACTTTGATATTCAGAGTCTTCCAAAATGTAGTTGTTTTTGTGTACGTTCCAAAGAAGTTTAAGTGCAGATACAAGTCCGTAGTGTCTGAGAGGACAAGTTTTAAGTCTGAATTTTGCCTGTAATTCAAGAAGTGATAAAAAGTTATTTGAGTCATCTTTCAAATGTTTCACCTCTGTGATACCTTTATAATGCCATTCAGGGTAGAAGACAGGTGAGTTGTCAATTCTGATCAGGGAGTTGTGCCATAATTTTTGGTTAAGAAACTGATTCTCAGATATAATTCGGTCTTCGAAGTTTGCTTCCGCCCAAATTGTCAAAACTTCCTTGATGAAACTATCCTTAAGTCGAAGCTTCTTTACGTCTTCAGTGTTGAGATTGCTTGTGAGGGTTATTGGACCTCCATGCGCCTCCAACTCCAAATCAAAGAAAAGTTTCCATTTTCCCTGATTCTCTTCATCTAAATATTTTTTTACCCATGTGGCTTTTAGGGATTTGCTGAAACAGTCAACATCTATCATTTTGAGGCCGCCACCTGGGTAGTCATTAATGATGACATTTCGTTTTATTTTATCTGCTTTTCCACTCCAAAGAAATGAAAAAAAAAGTTTGTTTACTTCTTTGATGACTTTTTCATTTGAAGGTAGAGGAGATAGTACATAGACAAGTTGAGATGCAACAAGACTCTTTAGGACTGCTATTTTGCCCATTAGAGTGAGTCTGCGGTATTTCCAGAGTTGCAGTATTTTTAGAGTTGCAGCTTCTTCTGAATCAACTGAGAGCCAAACACCTAGGGCTTTTACTTTATTTTTTGGCCACTTAAAGTTTCTTCCAGGAAGTGAAATTTCGCAGCTCCCACATTTTGAACCGATCCAAAGAGCTTCTGTTTTTTTGTCATTTAGTTTCAACCCAGAGACTTTATAGAAGTCATCCAGAATTTGGAGGCAGTTTATTAAAGATTCTCTCGACCCATTTAGAATTAAAGTTGTGTCGTCTGCGTATTGACTTAATTTAATTTCTGTATTGTTTACCAGGATTCCTTTAATATATTTGTCTTTACGAATTGCTTTGGCAAGCACTTCAGCTGATAAGACGAACAGATAAGGCGAAAGGGGACAGCCCTGTCAAACACCTCTTTGAATTTTAAAAAAGTCGCTTGCCCAGCCGTTGTTTAAAACACAACTTTCAGAAGATTGGTAGAACAGGTTTAACCATTTTATTATGCCAGGACCAAAACCAAAAAATTCCAGAGCCTTCCTGATGAAGGGCCATTCGATCGTATCAAAAGCCTTTTCAAAGTCAAGAAACAGTAATAAACCTGGTATGTTTTTCTCTTTTGCATAGCAAATGATACTGTCCATTAGTCGGATGTTTTCTCCAATGAATCTACCTTTAATAAAGCCCGTCTGGTCATTGTTAATTAAGTTGGGCAGGAAAACTTTTAGGCGGTTAGCAATTGCCTTGGCCGCTAGCTTATAATCGCAATTTAGTAGGGTTAGGGGTCTCCAGTTTTTAATAAAGTAAGGCTCTGCGTCCTTCTTCGGGATCAGCTTAATGATTCCTCTTCTCTGAGTGATTGAGAGTTGACCTGTATCATAAGCAAAGTTTAAAGCACTAATTAGAGTTGTGGATATGTCATTCCATAAAATTTTGTAAAACTCCGCTGGAAAGCCATCCGTACCTGGGGTTTTTTCTGATTCCATAGATTTTAGAGCATCTAGGCACTCCTTGTTGGTAAGCGGGCCTTCGCATGCTTCCTGTTCATAATCTTTAAGGACTGTATCATTTTCATCATCGAAGAAGGCGGATCTATCGAGCAGGTTGTCAGCCGTACATTTAGATTCATAAAGATTCTTAAAGAAAGACGCGCACTCGTTCCCGATATCCTCGTTAGAAGTGAGAAACTCGTTTTCGCTTATTTTGATTTGGCTTATTGCATTTTGTTTGTAGTGCCGTTTCTCTAGACTTAAAAAATATTTAGTATTCTTCTCTCCTTCATTATACCATTTCGTTTTAGATCTCAAAATCGCACCCTTAGTGCGTTCTTCAATAATTTTCTCAAGTTCACGTTTTTGTTCACAAATTTCTTCCTCTATATGTAACGTTTGAGCATCATTAGAAACGCTTTTGTCAAGTTCTTCTTCTAATTTGGCAATTGTTTGTTCCAGGTCTATTTCTCGTTTTTTTGTTTGTTTCGTTTTGGTCTTGGCATATGATAATGATTTCTCGCGTACTTTTAGTTTTATCATTTCCCAGAGGAGTGACGGGTTGACCGTGTCATCTTCTCCATATTCATCGAGTGTTTCCTGAATAGTTGCCTTAATTTGATTAACATAGTCCATTTCAGTTAAAAAGGATGTATTTAGTTTCCAGAAACCCGGACCCCTGGGGTTCGAGTGTAGTGATATTTTTAACATTATCATGGAATGATCTGATTTGTATCCGGGTGAAATCTCAGCGTTGACTGTCGTATTAATGACACTTTGGCTTACCAAAAAGAAGTCTAACCTGCATTGCACTTTGGGGTGCCGTTGTCTCCAAGTATATCTGTTTGTTTCCGGGTGCAATACCCTCCATGCGTCCACTAAATCGAGGTTGTCAGAAAATTCATGAATAATTTTAATACTGTTTTGGTGATTTTTTGCAAGGCCACCGCTCTTGTCCTTTTCTAGATCAAGCACAAGATTGAAATCCCCTCCTATGACAATATCCTCGCTTGGGAAGTCCGAGAGGTGATCAAAAAAGTCTAAAAAGAAGGCTGGGTTATCTTCGTTGGGGGCGTAGATGTTAGCCAGGGTTAAATTTTTTTCATTTGCTTTTATATCACAAACAATAAAGCGTCCTTCGGGGTCAATGTAGAGTTTTTGAATTTGTAAATTAAAGTTATTATTGAAAAGCATACATACTCCTGCTTCATTGCTCTTATAAGTGCTAAAAATAGTTTTGTATCCCCATTCAGCAGACCATATAGGATTAGTATTTTCGGTGCAGTGAACTTCTTGTAGCATATAAATTGAGAATTTTTTTGTTCGTAGCCAATTAAACACCTCCCTTCGTTTAGTATTATCTCTAAGTCCCCTGACATTCAAAGAAGCTATTGTTAAAGCCATGATGATTCCTTTGAGATGTTTTTCCAAAAAATTCCTTCACGCCTTGTTACCCTCACAATGCGATGACTGCACATTGTAGCTCTGTTTGGTGTTAAATATTTTGCAGTATACGAATTTAAAAAACAAAGAGACAGAAAAATAAACAAACACTTATAAACGAGTAAAACAGAATTTTGGTTTGGGGGCATCCAAATTAGTAAAGTCCGACTGATGGTGTGAAAGCTACTAATAGATAGCCAGAAACGGTCGCCTTCTCATATTAGATAGCTAAAATTAAATTGATGATAAGGAAAAAAAATTCCTGGTGATTGAAAGTAGAAATAAATCCTAATATTATGCAGAGTTGCTTAGAGCAAAAAAGAGACAAAATATAAACAAATAGTCATTAGCATTTTTTACAGTTCCAGAATCTTACCGGATGGCCAGAGTTTTCCTCGGATAAACAGTTTGTCTGGTTGTGCCTTGCTAAAAGAGGCAGGGATGTTGTTCTTTCTAGCTGTCTTAAAAGTATCCATTTGTTTTTTCCTTCTTGCAACTATCTCGTAAGGAAGGTCTTGATACATCTTGAAATCGCTACCTCTCAAACGATGGCCTCGGGAGAGTATTCGTTCACAGTCTTTGTATCTTAGAAATCGTGCTATGATAGGTCTGGGCTTCTCATCCTTCTTCTTTCCCATACGGTGTACTCTTTGTATTTCTACAGTAGTCGCGTCTTCTAAGCCCAGTTCTGTTTCGAGGAAATCGTGAAGGATTGATTCTGTGTCCTCACGGCCGTCGCATTCTTCTACAATGTTCTCAAATTTTAGGTTTTCGCGGCGCGAGTAAGCTTCTAAATAAAGATTTTTGTCCTCCAGCTCTTTAAGCTTGGCTTGGAAGGTTTCATTCTCCTCTTGTAGATTTGCTAGGGTCTGTTCAGTTTTCTTCTGATATTTATCCAGACTCACTGTAGATTCAAGGTGCTTCTTAGCGGTGTCGTTCAAGTTTGTCTTCAGGTTTTCGATATCTCGGCTTGCAGTCGATTGAGAGCTTTCTAGACTCTGTATTCTTAACTCCAGTTTTTGCAGGGACTCCTGAACCACGTTAACGGCTCTTTGTATATTGTCTAGCTTTTCAAGCTTTCGATTGATTTCGCTAAGTGTTTGTTGTAGTCCCTCGGCCATGTTTAAAGCCGCGAAGATTTCGTCGTCGTCGTCCGTTTCTTCTTCAATCTCCTTGTTCAGATCTACGTTTCCACTCTTCGGTTTTTTCGCTTCTGGGGAAGTGCTCGACTCATCTGACGAAGAAGTTCTATTTCTTCTCTTGTCTAAAGTTCTTTTGAGCAAGGTGGCCATAAACTACCAGGTTAAATCAGTGTAAGCTACAAGTAAGGCGGACCAATCAAAAAAGCATCTTACTCCGCCATTGCTCGCCCCAATCCATATAGCATACTTGTTATGCTATTCCAAACTAAAATTTAGCCGCTAGACCTCAAAGAGCAAAACAGAGCAAGCGAACTACAAGCGAACTCTGTATGTAAACATTTACATGATGTTGTTTGTTTACACAGCATGTCGGGCTCGTTGAATGAATTCACATCCTCCTTAGATTGTATCAATTTTTGCTAGCGTTAAAAGCAGGCTTATGGATTCAACGACCATTTTTCGTGTTTACGATATGTTAAGCTTTACAGCCACTTCGCAAGTAGTGACTCGGCTACATTAGAGTGAGCTATTGTATCAACACAAGAGCGTGACAACTTGTCCGGCAATGTTGGCGGCAAAATTACTGTAAGGTTATGTTTGTGCTTGTGACCGAGGACGTTGCTTAAAATTTTTCGTACGTGCATTTGAAAGGTATCAGGACTCGGGAAATGTTTGGATATTTATTGTTTCTTTCAACTTTGCCACACCGAGTGGATAGACGGGAAGCAAATACAAAACAAGTTCATTCATCGAATTGTTTTCCAGCATACCGCATGTCTGGGACGGCGGGACAGGATACGCATGTTTCGTCGTTTCTATTTATCCTGCAAGCCATAAAAATCGTATCACTGATCCCGAACCCAGCGTCAAATTTAGAATTGAACGAAAAAAGCTATTTTGATCAGATAAAAGTAATTCTTGTCGGCAGAAAATCCAGCTGAACGGCAAATAAACTTCTGGGTTGATTGGAAGCCGACATTTGCTTAAATCACAACTTGTCGGCGTTTGATGAATAATGCCGCTCGAAAGATTCCCCGCACATAGATACCACTGATTCTTCAATCTACTGTGAAACCTTTACTGAATCCAAATTAAAGCTCGCCAAGTTAATAAACAAGCTTTTAATGCGTTTGTTTTCATGACTACACATGCACCTTCGGCGGCAAGTTTGGTGTCTGCCTCTTGTTCACTATTCAGGTGTGACATTTCTTTGTGGGTGGTGCTGCACTTATTGCTCCACGACACTAGCATCACACTCTACCTTCGCACCCATTCTCCAGAGTCTTGCTGGTGATATATTTAGTCAGCTCAATCTTCCTATTTTCATTTGCCAGAAGTCTTTTCATAGCTCCAGTGACCCGAAGTGCCACAGAGCGGAGCCCCATAACTACTGTGCAAGGATAGAAATTAGGAAAACCATGCGTTTGAGTTTTGATGGTCATGGCTGGCGGCCTGGTTCGTGGGCACATGTGCTTAGAGACAACGATGTCGCCCAAAATGGCGGCCATACTCCAGAAAAAGCTTGACCTGGGCATCTTACTTGTTTGATATTGACCATCCACCTTTCCTGAAAAGTTACCTATCATAGAAGTTTGTTGAAAATCGACTATGGATATTTCATTTCGCCTACACAAATCAATTGGGTGAAAAGGTGACAAAATCTTTGCCGGTTGCTCAAGTGCGGGAATGAAAACTTGTGAAGAAAGTGAGCAACAGAAAATATTTCTTCGTTATTATTTTTCACCCCATCATTTCAGAGATTATTTCTCACATCAAAAAAATGATCTGGTCATTTCACATCAACTTAAACGAAGCCATTGCATGAAAAGGCACCAAAATCTTTGGCACGCTGTTCACGTTTAAAGCTGAATGAAAGACGTGAAGAAAGCTGCTGAAAAACATAGAACTTTGTGGATATTTCTTGCTCTTATATGTGGATATTTCTCGCCAAAGACGTCTGCGGTGGATTGGCCATGTACATCGAATGGATGAGGGCCGCATTCCCAAGCAACTCTTGTACGGAGAACTAGCACAAGGAAAAAGACCGGTTGGATGACCCAAGCTCCGTTTCAAGGATGTGGTTAAGAGGGACATGCAGGCCATTGGTCTTCCAATTGATTCGTGGGAGACTCTTGCCAGTGACAGGAGTGCGTGGAAAACAAATTGTGCCAAAGCCCTACAAGAGGGAGAAAAGCTTCTACACCTCACAGTGGATGCCAGGAGAGAACGTCAGAAGGCCAGGCGGTGCTGTACTTTCGTCGTACCGGTTTGTGAAGAGTATAAGTGAGATTCTTGTTCAATATGGTCAAGAGTTTTTTGATTGGCACGCCAGTGGCTCGTTGCAAACGAGCTAGTCCACCATAACTTCCTGGGTTAAGTGGGTCGTAATACGCTTTTAGCACTTTTTGTTCTAAGGATTCGCGTTTTTTTCTTTTCTTTCCCATTCATACAAACTGCGCACAGCAACACACTAACACATTGAATAATGCGAGCAGTAACTCCTTGAACGATGGTACCTTGTTGGGGTGAGTATTAAATACCCAATCTCTGTGTAGGTCGTACTCCTGCCGGGGAAGTTTGATACGCATGTTTTCCATGTGAGCAATGAAGTGAAATGTGGTGAATGGACGACTCTCTTCATCTTCTATTTGAAACGTGAAGATAGCTTGCGGGTCCAACACATCAGCAGGGAGATCAAAGTCTCCTTTCCAAATGATATCATTTTGATCTCCTTCGAGTTGATTCCAAATGAATCTCCATAACCACTCCTTCGTACGAGACATTGTTTTGAGTTCATGAAGTACCCATTTGACATTTAAATACCTTTTTCGGGTGCTGTCAATCACGTTGGTTTTTTTCTCTCTATAAAAAAAGGTGCACCTTCGTTCTTATGATCAATCATGTGTATTTTTGTCCCACCGCCAAAAATGGCTCATTCTTTTAACGACATGGTGGATGAGCCCATTCGCTGCGATGGTAGTGTTTTGCAACACAGTCACTTCTATAGCGAACTAGTCGGTGAACCATGGAAGAAATACTTTGTCATGGCCATACTGAAAGTCATTCACAAAAAAGAAAATTTGGAACCTGCATGTCTTGCGATGTATTCCCTCGATTCCCTACAACACGTGATCGACATACAAGATAAGATTTGGAAGGGATTGAAAAGGCTAGTCTTTGGAGAGGTCTACGACACGTGGAAAACCTTGATGGAGCAAGCAGGTGTGATCCATGACTATTTGAATCATGACGATTGTGAGTTCGTCAAACGCATGACAACTCCCAATAGAAACATTGAAGTGACATTGACAGAGATCATGTCATTCAACAAGCAAGGCGTCGCCTTCACATACGAATTGTTGGGTCTGCAACATCAAGACATTGACAACATCCTTGATTGGACGAGAAGTCGGTCAGATGACAACCGCTTTTGGTCAGGATTGGACGAAGTGGATTTTCATTTGGAAAGGAATGACGGGATTGACCCAAATGCCATATAATCATCAATACTACGACATTCGTTCTCTTTTACGTCAGTCACCAACATGAATCAGAAGAGACCGTTGCAAGCCATGCAAGAGATGGTGGATAAGTTACCCGAAAAAGATAAGAAAAAACTAAAACGAATGAAGAAACAAGAAGCACCGCCATGTTTACCAGCCATAAAAACGGAACAACAACAACAAATAAAAGACGGGGAACAAGCCATGGCAGACTTACTGGATAGCCTATTGACAGCCCCTGTACAAACCGAAGTGATCGGAGAAAAACCAAGCTACGATCTGAACGTGTGTCCTTTTCATCTCTGTAACTTAACCGTGTTTCAGGCCGTAAAAAACAAAGACCACTACGTGAAATGCGCATTCTCGCCTTGCGGTCTGTTTACTCACAGTAAAGAGGTCATCCCCTACATGACGACAATTTACAACAAGGTGAACGGAGTTTACTACACCATGCAAGGGAACATTAAATGCGAGTGTAACAATCAAGCCAGTCTGAAAGTGAGTAGATCAACTGCCAATTTCAACCGACCCTATTACGCTTGCCGAAACAGGAGAGGGTGTCGATTCTTTCAGTGGGCAGATGTAGGACTAACAAGAGGAAACGAGGAACTACAAAACAAGATATTTTAAATGACAGGGTTTATTCCCAAAAAGACTTGAAATGTACAGTTTAAACGCCTTTTTTTTATTACAGTTTTAAAAAAGTTAGACTTTCTTCTTTAGCTTAATCAACAAGTCGTTCTCGTCAATCATCTTTCGGATGACATCATCTTCCAGTTTATTAAAGTGTTCATAATAAAGTTCTATTCTCGCCATGTACTTCTTGATTCGTCTTTGCTGCACAGGTGTCCACTTGTCCCAGAAAGGTTGAAACTCCAAGATGCTCTTCAGCCAACTGTAGCTCAATCGAGCGACTGGGGGTTTGACACCGAGGTTGTAGACAAGATTCTTATAAATCACAACAATTACATTATACAGCGTTACGCTAAAGTTCAGTTCGATCTTCCGGTATTGTTTCTTGCTATAGGTCCAGTTCTCTCTGTCCACCTCAACAAATTTGTACATTTGGGCAAGGGTAAATTCCAACTGGGAACTTCATTGAAATCCTTTAAGTCCTCTCAACCCACTCAGTCCTAATCGAATGTCAATACCGCGCTCCAAGTGCCACCTGAGCCAATCGACTGTATGTTCTGCTGGATTGTTAAACAAGACATCCTGTCCATTCAAAATGGTAATATCGGGGTTCATCTCATCAGGTCTGTTGATGGAGTTCTCCTGCAAAGTGCTCAGGTCACGCGCCATGTTGAAAATGACCGCCATTCCGACTACGTTGTATATATAGGCTCTATATGTCACGTGAGCGTGACGTCACGAACGGGGGGAGGGGGGGTATCCCCCCGTCACGTGGTTACCGGTCTCTATATAAACGGATGAGCTGCCAGCTCAAATCACAAATTTGTCAAGCAAGCAAACATGAGTCAAGCAGAAGAAGAAGAAGAAGGTGAGAGATATTTTCGCTTTGAATTTGAACAGTTCAGAGATCGAGAAGCCAGAAGCTATGGCGTACGAAGGAGAAGTTATCATTTGAGAGTACAAAATCCTGTTGAAAGTCGACCCATTGGCCATGCCAGCATTGTACGTCAGTTTGAAGAAGGATTGGCCGACGTCATTGACCACTTGGTCGAGGACTTGCCGGAGCATGATAGAATTCAGGTCTACCTTGGGTCAAGACGATTGCGAAGCGCTCACACCTCGGCGCACGTGTTGGTGGGCGATTGGAGACAATCGCTAGGGCCTGCCCGACAGATATTGGATAACATTTCTAGAATGTTAAACTCCAACGAAAACTTTGACGTGGATGAGACCATGGAGCCTGGTACAGGAAAACGCAACTTACCGTTTGGTAGTGCCAATTACACTGAACTTTTGAAACAAAAGAAATCCATCATCGTGATCAAAAACCAAGATCAACTATGCTGTGCCCGAGCTCTCGTGGTGGCCAAAGCCAGAGTGGACGACGACCCGGAATACAATAGCCTTAGACACAACCACCCCATTCAAGAACAAAGAGCAAAAGCTTTGCACCAAGAGGCAGGTGTGCCGATTGGGCCATGCACGTTGAAAGACGTTGATGTCTTCCAACAAGCCTTGTCCGAGTATCAGATTATCGTTGTCTCGGCTGAACATGGTCATTCTGTCCTTTACAAAGGAGAGAAACGAGACAAGCAATTGATTCTTTTATCTCACGATGGCCATTTTGATGTCATTACCTCGTTACCTGGTTTTTTCAACCGCAGTTATTACTGTCTTGAATGCGAGAAAGGGTTCAACAATGACACTTTGAAACACCACCGCTGTGAAGGCATCAAATGCGCAGGGTGCCATCAAACAGATTGTGATGACTTTCAGATGCGAGGAAAGTCGGACCTTCCACACATCACCTGTTCCTATTGTCAGCGTCGGTTTTATGGTGTGATTTGTCAAACCAATCATATGATCAGAAGCACCAGTGGACAGGATGCAGACCATGCTGTGAAAAACAGCGTGTGCAACACGCAACGTGTGTGCTCGGAGTGTGGCAAAGCAAAACGGACAGCCCACAAATGCGGCGAAAGCGAGTGCCCGTGTTGTAAAAAGATGGTGAACTTATTGCAACATCAGTGTTTCATCCAAACCGTGGACTTGAACGAGGAGAATGAAAAAGCCCACCCCGTGTTCATCTACTTTGACATCGAGGCCCGTCAAGATACAGGTCAACACGTGGCCAACCTTGTGTGCGCCGAAACGGATCAAAGTGACGAACAATTTACATTCAAGGGGGACAAGTGTTTGGAACAGTTTCTGGCCTTTGTCCATGGCATTGCCAACAAAAAGAACGTGTCCAAGACCATTGTCGTAGCCCATAATTTTAAAGGCTATGACGGCTATATGGTCATGGAAGAACTGTATCGTCAGCACGCGACCAATCTCTTGATGGTGGAATTGCCGAGGGTCAAATTCATAGACTCGATGAATTTCTTTCCCATGGCGTTAAGCAACTTTCCCAAAACCTTTGGCCTGAAAGAACTGAGAAAGGGCTTTTTCCCTCATTTCTTTAACACGATCCAGAACCAGACGTACGTGGGACCGATGCCGTCTGTGGAGTACTACGACCCGGACGGGATGTCGCCAAGTCGACGAGACGAGTTTATGATTTGGCACGCCGCTCGAGTGACCGAGCAACACGTGTTTGACTTTGCGCACGAACTGTTGACTTACTGTCAATCGGACGTACGACTGTTAAAGGAAGGCTGTATGAACTTTCAGCGAGAATTTTGCGCCATTGCAGGATTTAATCCCATGCAATACTGCATCACCATTGCCTCGGCTTGCAACGTGGCATACCGACGTAATTGGATGCCAGAGAGGCAGATCGCCGTGGAACCCCTCACAGGTTGGCGAGGAAGTCACAACCAATCGCACGCGGCCCTCGAGTGGTTGTACTGGGAGGAAAGTCGACTAGGTCAGGAAAGTGAAGTACCAAGGATTGCCCATGTGGGGAACCGCGGAGAACGCCGATTGATGCACGGGCGCCTGCACGAGTTCTTGGTAGACGGGTACGATGGGAAATTTGATAGGTTATCGTGCAATGACTAAAAAGATAAGAGAAATCACGGTCAGAAAGTTCCAAGAAACCTGGTTTACGCTATGATGGAACATGTCGATCCCAGTGGCCTTGAAGAATGAGGAGGTATCGGGCAACCAAAGTGAGCCGCAAAGGGTGCTTTTACCTCAAAGGTAAACATAGATTAAGCGTATTTTAAGATTGCAAGCATGTGTCAAGCACCTATGTTTCATTCCTTTGAAAAAATCTGTGTAGCAGGTAAATAACATTTATGCAAGGCTGGGTGCTTATTACATTTCACCATTTTCAGCGAGTAGTAAGTTTATTTTACAAAACAATGAAATTATTATAACAAAATGAGAAGACCACATGCTCTAAAATGCCTCACAGTGGGAATATTCTTGTTGGCGGTTGTAATGTCCGAGCGATGTTGGTTTGCACGAGTTCTTATACAGTTACAGGTTTAACCTACATACTGTTGTTTACATTTTATGCAGGTGATTACGTAAATTACATTCGCTGTTCTGCAGGTAATATGCTGGCGTATTTGAAAGGTTTCACCGGTATTTGTACCCTCGATAGTGTCCCCAAACTTTCCATAAGTTTTGCATGATGCGCACCTCCTGTCAGTGTGGCAAGGACAGAATCCGGGTTGATTACTGAAGTCAGGTGGGGTTGTCTTGTGTGCGCATGTGAAGTGAATTTTCAAATTCCTGTTGTTTTGAAAGCTGCGGCTGCAAACTGGGCATGTACTGGCTGGAGGGTCTGGTATTGTGATGTTATTGAGAAGCTGTGCATGACGGTTACGCTCCACTGGTAGTCGTTTGCTGGTAAGTAATTCTGAGATGTTTCTTCCTTTGCGGAATGAAATTAGTGTTGGGTCCTTGAAAACCTCCTTGCATCTTTGTGAAGCGTGTAGTACAGGCTGATATTCTTTAATGATCTTGTTGAGGCAACCGAGCGCTGGATTGTAGGTGACTACCAGTGGAACCCTCTCGGTGTTTCTCGTGTTTGTGTCAGTGCATAGCGCCTCCCGCCTAGTTGTTTGTCTTGCCTTTGCGATGGACTGCTTGATGTGTTTACGCTTGTAACCCCGGTCAAGTAAAATGTTGAAAAGTTCGCGCGCTCGTTTTTCGAAGAAAGCATTCTCCGAGCAGATGCGGCGTAGTCTGAGTGCCAAGCTGTATGGGATGGCAGCCTTGGTGTGGCGCGGATGGCAGCTCGTCCAATTCAAGTATTGGTGTGTGTCCGTGGGTTTGGTGTACAGATCAGTCTTAATCTTGCCGTTATCAAGAATCACTTGTACGTCAAGAAAAGGAATGGTGCTTGAAGATACAGTTTGTTCAAAATTAATGTGCGGGTCAAAGCTGTTGCATGCATCAAAGAACTGTTGGAGTTTAGTGCGACCAAAGGTCCAGAGAAAGAAGATGTCATCAATGAATCTGAACCATACCAAGGGTTTTAGGGTGGTTTGCTCTAATAGTTGTTCTTCTAGAAGACCCATAAACAGATTCGCATATGTAGGGGCCATTTTGGTACCCATGGCGGTTCCTGTTTGCTGAATGTAGTGTTTTCCTTGGAATGTCAGATTGTTGCATGTGAGCACTAGCTTTATAAACTCTAGGATGGTTGTTCTCTTGTTCCCGTCATAGTTGTTGACACGCATGTAGTGTTCGCATGCCCTAATGCCATTTTCATGCGTGATGTTCGTATATAATGACTTGACATCCCATGTAACCAGTAAGGTGCCTGCAGGCAATTTTTCGCTGTTGTTGATTTCATTAATTTTCCGTAGAAAGTGATTATCGTCTTTGAGGTAAGATGGTAATTTACGCACTAGTGGCTGGAGCTGGTCGTCTACCCATTTAGAGATGTTAGCTGTAGCAGAGTTAATAGTGTTGCAAATTGGCCGCGCAGGTGGTGGACGTTGTGGCTTATGTATCTTCGGTACAAAATATATGTTGCCTGGTCGAGCTTTTTCTACCACCAGATAATTCGCGGTGTCTGCATCGATCACGTTCGTGACTAGGGCGTGTTGTACTGTCTGCTTCACTTTGCTTACAAATTCACCAGTGGGATCGTCGGCTACCCGATGGTAAACCTTGTCACCGTTTTGGTCTTCACCATTTAGCTGATTGTTAGCTTCATTGAGATAATCTTCGCGGTTTTGTACGACAACAGCTGCTCCTTTGTCAGCTTGAAATATTACAATGCTGTTGTCACGTTTTAGCTCATTGATCGCAATTCTTTCTTCCTTCGTGATATTGGAGCGTAGTTTTCTTCTGCCAGTATTCGTACTGCCCAGGATTGATCTTTCAACTGCATTGATGTAGCAATCTAGGGCCTGGTCTCTACCATTACAGGGAGTCCATGAAGACGGCTTCTTGTTCATTTTGCATGTTGTCTGGGGCCCAAAAAAATTCTTTCAAACGCATACGACGGCTCCATTTCTTTACATCCGCCGTAAGTTCTGTTCGATTTACAGAGGTTGGCGTTGGTACAAACTTCAGCCCTTTGCTTAGGATGTTTGTTTCGTGTTCAGTTAAAACACGGTTCGATAAATTGATTACCGTCTGTTGGTGATTAGCTCTGCGCTCGGTGTTGCTGCGTCTACCCCTGTGTTTACGCCTGTGTCGCTTCGGTGTTGTTACTTCTGGCGGCTTGTTGGGCTGTACGTTTGTCGCTGCATTAGACTTGGCTCTGTGGAGCTGGGGGCCGGAAATTGGCAGTTTGCTCGGTTGTGCATGCGTCGCTGTATTAAGGGTTGTTCTCTGGTTTTCAGTAGCAGAAATCTGTGGATGGACGGTTTGTACGTGTGTCGTTTTGTTGTTTTCGGCTCTGAGGGGCTCAGTAACGGACATCTCAGGGGTTGTTGTTCTTTGCGTAATTTGATGAGCACTCACTGCCGTGGATCTGGAAAGGTGCTGTTGGAATTTCTGAAATTTTCTCATGTACAATTGGTCCCTGAAGATCTTAGTTTGTGTTTGAAGCCAATCAATTGCTTTTTCCAATTCACTACTTTCCAAGTGGTCGGTTAGAGTGCTCTGCTTAGATTCTAATCGTGCTGCGAGCGCCACAAGTTTTTCTTTTTGAGCCTGAATTAAGATTTCCATTAATTGTAATGATGTTTCCCGAAGTATGTTGTTCCACTTGTCATAGAGATCGCTAGGTATTGCACCAACTTGCGGTGTAAGTTTAATCTTGAGTCCCGGTGGTATTAATTTCCTATTCTTATACAGTGATAGAAAGTGATGATGTAATTCCCCAGCAATCACTTTGGTTTTAGTGCGGTAAAGTTTCCAAAGAGTCTTTGTACACTCCGAAGGTAGCCCTGGTGGTGCGGTTTTTGAGTTTAGTGGACCTGGGTTCACTTGAATATCACCGCTGATTACGAGAAATACGAGTAATATTCGGCTATGACTCTTGGACAACTTCATGTTAAGAAATGGGCGTACACGGATGCGTCTGGTACGGTGTACTGTAATGCGAAACCATAAGTAAATCATTTCTGAGTTCTTAATGTCAGTTCCTTTGTTGATCAGCCATGCAGAATTTTGGCCAGTGCGTTGTGTGATTTTTAGGTGTGTTGCCAGTAACATGAATAGCGAAGCGAGAAAAATAAATCTTATTGACATGTTGACACAAACCTTGTTGTCGCCGGTGCTGTGTTTCCCTGTATGTGCAGAACGAGCAGATCACAAGTTCAGCAATCGTGTTTGGAGACAGTGTTCATAAAGTTTTAGTAGACTTGTGAGAGGTCCCTCAAACAATGCTCTTCTGGTTCTTGGATCGGAGGATCACTTATGCGATCTTGGAGTATTGAATAATTTGTAGAAAGTGTTTTAATATTCTAGTGTTCTAATTTAGTGTTTTAGTATTCTAGTGTTCTAATTTATATATATATATATATATATATATATATGTAATGTTGCCCGTGAATGTTGACTGACGAGTACCATTTTTTAATATTTGTCATGCTATTTAACAAAATACTTTATAACTGATCCCTAAAACTGGTTAATTGTGTGGTTCCAGTATATGTCCATACTCTCCCAACAGAAGGGAGGGAGAAAGGAGGGGGTCTCAAATTCCCAAAAATTTAAAGCAATGTATGAAGCTTAATTGGAATTTCCACAGGGGTGGGGGGATTGATATTTTCTGGAAACACACATTTTGTTTCATGAGAATTGCAATGTTTCCAGAGGTGAAGCCGAGGGTAACATGGAGATTCTCGGGATACAAAATTAACTGTTTCCCTCTTAAACAGTCTTGAAGTGTACATTATGTTCCATGAAATAAAGCCAACCACCACAATTCGCAAATTCATATTTGCTAGCTACTGGAGTACATTTTCATACAAACCTCATGTCACCTCCAAGGAGCTGCTGAATCAATCTCAGACAGGTTGATTTGCCACTGGCTGTCTCGCCAACTGCCATTGGAGCCGGACAAGAACCTGTTATATAACAAATAAACTTCCTTTTTGGCAAATTCAAGAATGCAATTCGTATTTAACTGATAATAAAGGGGCACCAATTTTGTTGCTTTGGAAGTGACCAGCTTGCTTATATCCATTCTTTGCATTGTGCAAGATATTAAGTGCATATTTGATGCTTTCACATACAAAGCATGCACTGAGGAAGTAAACAGGAAAAAAATTGTGTCTTATGTCCATCATATTTTAGTGACTGCTCTTATTACATATTTATTTACTGTTTGGTTTCTAAACAAACAGAACCTTTATATGCCAGATTACTAAGATGAATGTATTTTAAGCTTGTTTTTGAGCATAATGACCCATCAGAACTGGAACTTCCAATGCATATAACACTTGTGTTACCGCTTTACATTTGAGGTTACATTTTGTACTACCTTTCCCTCAAGCTTCCACTTGTGTTGTGATAAATTATGGAAACATGGTTAGTTATTGGTAAACAGAAAATTTTTCCACAACTTATTCAATCATGGTATTTTGCATTTCTCAATAAATTGCTGCAGTATGTGATGAGAGTCCCTTTTCTAAAATAATTTTTTTTTGATGAAAAGCACTGCTACCTACCAACAACTTCTTAGACATGCTGATAATGGAACGCTGATAGACCGCCACATAAAAACATGACAAATTGGTAGAAGTTTCCCTTCATGAACCATCTGCACTTTTGGATAAACTCTTCCCAGTCAAAGTATGACAAAGGCACCTCAAGTTTCAATGGCTTACAGCGCAAGCATTCTTTAAGGAGAACATCCCCTTGAGGTATGTTCATGCCCGTCATATACGGGGGCATAAACACATACTCATGATCACGAATGAGAGCACCGCATCCATTTAGCTAAAGAAAGAAGAAAATAGAAATGCATTTACTTTCCCTGCAGATACTTTAACTAGTGTTGTTTTCCCATTGGTATTGAAACATTAATCTTTTTACATGACTTTTTGTGTCTCTGTATGACTATCATTAACTTAAATGAAGTCAAAATGTTCTAAAATTTGCCATGTACCAATTGAATATAATAAATGAACAATTAATTGAGAATACAGATTTATAATAAAATATAATTATGATAAATGGAAAATGTTGTCCTTTGGCAATGCTTATCTTGTCTGCTAAACTTCTGTGAGTTATTGCTGCAAACAGCAGAACCCCATGAGAGTGCTTGTTTTAAAAAATCAGTCCTTAAATGATTGCAAAATAATAATCTCTGGATTAAAGTGCTACTGTGATTGACATCATCTACTCAACTCAATTTTAAGTTGTGCAAAAATAGAATTTATCTTGGGCAATTTGCTACAGAGACCAATGAAACTTGGTAGACTTATAGTTCTACAGGTTGCACAAATACAGTTACAGTAAAAATTTAATGTTGTTACCATGGCACGTCACTCTTTCCCAGTCCCCACCAATTATCTGTTTTCAATATTTTAGTAATTTTCAGCTCAGAAAAATTAAACAAGGCCAGGACATCTACCAAACCCATTTATATGTTTGCAAGATCATGCTTGCATCGATGGAAAATGGAAGGCAAAAAATGGCCAGAAAAGCTTTTAACATCAGGGGTTCAGTATGTTGCCATGGCAACAAAAATTGTTAACAAAAATTGTTAAAAATGTGTTGTGGAACACAACTAGAAGAGCATTTATATTTGATCAAAATTTGCTTGAGTGTATGACGTCATCATTTTCCTAATTTGCATATTTTATTGCATATTGCATATTGGAATATCTCTCTCTACTTGTTCTTCCTTTAAAATGGATCAGAAACAAGAGGTGTGAATTTGACCACAGTAGCACTTTAAACATTTTCAGGTAAACCTGATGACATGTGTACAAGGTGAACCAATGTAATGTTATAACCAATTTCTAATTACCTGCACTTTTTCGTCAAATACATAGGTGGTGCTGTCAAGCTGTTTGCCAATGGTAATGGCAGCCTTCATCTTCTTGCGAATGCCATCTGGCTGCTCATGGAATTTGTCTAATTCCATAATTAGATATTGCCGCAGCTGGGCATCATTTATTTTCTCCCATATGACACCCCCCTGTGCTGCGAATGTTTGATTAACTCCAAGAGTAAACCCTTTCACTGAGTTTTACCAAAACATAAGCGAAACGCCAACAAATGATTTCGTGGTTACCGTGGTCGGATCAGTCAGTGGCCATGTGTCCCCATACATGAAGAACCTACCGCAGGCTTGAGAAAACCGCTGGTCTAGTGTAGGCTCACATCCTTTAGACTCGACTCGCGAGATGAAAGAGACGAAATGAAAACCTTTCAATAAACAGGGGCACCCAATGAGAAATTTTACTATAGGTGTCGGAACACCGTGTCTTTTTTGTGCGATTAAAAGCCTTATTTTTAAATGCTAAGAAAAGTGTATCTTTTCAGATACGTTAGCTGGACATTCAAACTTAGAAAATGTTAGGGAACAAAATATTTTAACCTAATTTACGAGCTGATTTTGCCTTTCAAAAATCGTAGCTTGCCTTTTTTCGTACCAAAAACGGCATTTTTCGCTCTCCGAAAACAACAGGCATTGCTTTCCTCCTGTCATGAAAATTTGAGCAAAAGAAATCTCCGTTTTTCATGACTCTATAATCCGAAAATCGTAGATATTCACAGAAATGGTCTGTTGGGTGCCCCTGAATAAAAGATATCGAGTGGGTATTATATAACCAAAAACAAAACTCCTGAGTATAAAAATGAAAAACTGCCAAGTATGACCATGAAAATTGAATATTCAATACAATGCTTGTTAACATGCTATCGTTTTGCTTGAGTGTCTGTGTAAAGACTTAATTTTCTTTTGAGAGTGATCGCATATTTTCTGGCTCAAAACGCGTCACGTATCGCCCAAGCCTGGAACCGCCTGTTCTGTTCTGGCAGATACATTAACACTACCAAATCAGACTTGTGTCGCCAAACCACCATAATGCGTCTGGAAATAATGACACTTGAAGACTCTAAAAAATTCTATCTTCAACAGGACGAGTACACGAAAGCGACACGCGGTCGCTTTCGATCGAATCATCACAGGTCATCACACTTTGGAATTGCACAAAATTTAACTATTAAAAAATTTTTCCTTTTATCTCATGTGTATTTCAACAGTGGAACTTGCAATTCGTCAGCCAATTTCTTCGGTTAGTTGGTAAGCTTTGGTTGTGGTAATGTCTTCGGTTCTTATGGCATCTTAAATTTTCCTTTGCTGTCATGTACGAAAACTTAACATCCCCTTGTCCACGAAACGACCGTAATTTCAGCCCATTTTAGAGTTTTTTTTTTGTTTGTTAATCGGATCTTGCTACGCAAAGCTAAATTAAAAGTACTTACATGCTGATGCCATCCATTCTTTGAACATCCAGGAGATAGCCACTGTATTTTCTCCAGTTTGATGGAAATTCCACAAAAGTGACCATGGAAAAGTGGAAATTTGCAACGCTTGAGTATTTTTTTCTCATTGTTTCATAT
This sequence comes from Meandrina meandrites, assembly GCA_963693305.1. Lineage (NCBI taxonomy): Eukaryota > Metazoa > Cnidaria > Anthozoa > Scleractinia > Meandrinidae > Meandrina > Meandrina meandrites. The sequence goes on from OY855903.1 coordinate 40,732,539, forward strand.
GGAGGGCTTTCTTTCCGTCTTTGTCCTCGCGAACGGAGATAGACATCAATGGTGAAGTATTCGTGGACATGATCTCTACTTGTTTCAATGAAGGGCGGCTCATGTATGAGATAAATGGTAATTTACCACCCTGATACCATACAGAGTGCAATGAATGGGGCGTTGATAACATCGTCACGTACCGGAAAGGGGCTAGGCATAAAAACTGGAACCAATCCAGCCTGTTATGGACAAGCGGCCTGGAAAGAAATTAAAGTGAGACCAAGCACAGATAGCATAGATACTTTATTGCACAGTAGTTATGGGGTTCGCTCTGCGGCCCTTTGGGCCGCTAAGGACCTCCGCTACAAACCAGTTGCGCTCTTCTCGTCAAAGTCTTGATAGTCATAGCTGGTATGTAACACAACAGACAGTTTATCTGACGAAAACAAATACCTTGGCCGTGTTTTCTACAAGAACAACTACAACGCCGACTTCGTTAGATGAAACACTCACCGAACTACTGAAACTACAGAAACCAACAAGAACCCTACATCTGTTACTACAGCGACTATACCCTACATCAAGGGCACTTCTGAGACCATCGCGCGGATTCTACAACCTTACGATATCCGTGTAGCTCACAAGCCTATAACTACGTTAAGACATTTACTGACCAACATTAAACATACATACATACATACTTTATTTGAGATTCAATTAAGGGCAGCCAAAGGTGATGTGGACCTATGTTAAAGCTACATTGTACAAGTAATATTATATAAAAATTATGCTAATCAAGTAATGAACTAAATACAATTATCAATTTAAATGTGGTGAAAATGACTACATTAAAAATATGTGAAATCTTGATCCTTGTGTGACACCATGCATGCTTCTTTCACAAAGCTAATGTTTTTGATGAAGAGTTTATGACGACGCTGTTTCAAAAGCTTCTTAAAGTTCTTTAAAGAGGTGGGCTGTTTAAGACCGGTTGGAGTTTGTGCCCATGCTATTGGGCCTCTGTATCTTATAGAGTTTCTGCCAGTATCCAAGTTGAATCTTGGTAGAGCAAAGTGATTACTATTTCTAAGATTGTAGTGTGGGTTAGCAATACTAAAGAGGTTTGTAATTTTATCTGAGATAATGCGACAATTTACTTTGTACATTAGAGTGAGTAGTTTCTTTTTATATTGAGTTGATAGTGGCTCCCATCCAGTTGTTTCTAGATCTGATATGTCCCATGGCAGATTGTGGATGAATTTGGCTGCCCTTGCGTGAATATGTTCAAGCTCCTTCATCAGGGATGGTGCGCTAGTGCCCCAAACTAAGCTGCAATAAGTGATAGTAGGGACAATGCTGCTGAAGTAAATAGTTTCTAGTGTGCTTGTTGGTAGGTATTTAAATCTTTTGAACTGTCGAATCATTTTTGATGGAACAAGAACGCGCTGTGGTAGATATTTTCTTCGCTTTAGGTTTTGTTATATGTAAATGTAAGTGGTTGTATATGTAAATAGGTGTCAGGAAAGGCGAAAAGCGCTAACAGAACCCTTCCGCCCTTTGTTCCGTCGAAAAGCGGAGGCTGAATATGTTTGTAATAAACAATACCCATCTTCAAAGAATTACATTTTGAAAGCTGTTGTTGATTTCATATCATGTGTGTTCAGCAAGTCTTATATGAAAATGTACTATCTTTCCGAGAAGAATTAACACTGAACCAAGTCTCGAGGAGAAACGATGTTGTCATTGTCCACATCATTCATAGCGGCGGTGGTCTTTACATATGTGTATTTTTCCCTGGCGCGTTTTGTTCTTTGCTTCCCTGGGACGCTCATTGTTCTATAAAATTAAGGAGAAACTGAACATCAACTAAAAACCATCGATGCTTTCGGGTTCATTGAGTTACCGATAAATAACCACATTATTGTCAGCACGTGTTGTTTCAAATTTTAGTGTGCCTTGAGCCCATGTTGTATCGAATTTCGTGGCTTCCAGTGGACTTGCACAACAAATATGAAAAGACAACGGTTTCGCTTACAGATTTGCCTAATTAAGCAGACACCTAGCTGCAGGGAGCCCAAAAACTTTAGGAGCAGTTTTCTCGGCAATAAAAATTTGCGATTTACGGCATATTCTCAAAGCTCCAAGTCAGACGGGTTTTAATCGATTGACTCCAAATTTTGCATGTTGCAAGATCTACACCTTACCTAAAATTAAGGCATCTGGGAATTTCATTTTTCGGCTTCGTTTCAGAGATATTCATATTTTCCCACGGATAACCTCCTGAAAACCGATAACCAAACTTTGAAATACAATATTTTGGGAACAAGGAAACCAATTGCCAATCGCAGACACCTGTTTAAAGAACAACATCTGCACTTCACAAAAATGTCAATAAGTTTAAATTCCATCAAACTCTCGGGAGTTGAAACTTGTGATATGATCATGGGTCATTTGTTAGAAAATGTCAAAAAACTGGAATCAGACATAAAATTCACAAAAATAGACTCCAAATCAGAAATATACATTTATTAAGTAATAAAGGAATGCAGTTTGAGAGAATAAATTAGGATTGGGCATGCAAATTTCGTGACTTTTCGAGAAGCGGTCTGAAAGGGCACCTGATACCTTAACTGAAAAAAGAACCCCAAGCAAAGCATTAATAGTAACACACCATAGTCTCTTACATAAAAAAACATTAAATAAAAACACATGAGTTGTACAGCCACTCAATTTTAAGTTAGATTGCTCAATGAAACAAAGTGAAGCTATGTGTGACCCACTTAATGATGGGCAATTTTCTATTAGAATATATGAATACAAAATCACTGATTCCCATAAGCTCTGGACGTATATTCCTCCCAAAACTCAAAAAATAGGCCAGAAACTTGCAGAGGTTACAAGTCTTTAATCCAAAACAAAGCTAAAGGATTTACATGCAGAAAAAAAAACTCTATAGAAAGACTGGCTTAAAAGAAGAAACATCCGCAAAGGACTCATAAGCCATAGCAATATTGCACGAAGAGCCAGCAGCTTCCGCACAGTGTAACACAGCTGGAGCATCGGGGCGTAATATGCTCCGGAGGTCATTATAGTGGTCAACCATCCTCGTACTAGCCCAACCGACATGGTTAGCAACTGCTTCATTGGAGGCTCTGAGCAAAGAAAGCGTTATGGAGCAGCCACTACGAGCGCTGTGAGGAGTTTCTCCATCATTGGCTTGCCATGAACTGCAGAACCAGTGAAAGGTTCCTGGGTAACATTATTACCCTTAGTAACACGAAATAGAAAACCCTGACCTAGGTTGATCTTAACTAACTTAGCGACTGCAATATAACGCTCAAAATTCTTTACTGGACACAACTAGATTTTTGCATCAACGCACTGCAAATGTGTTAACCGAATTCCCTCTCAAAGTTTTCCCAAACGTATGGTGAAATAATCCCAGAGGAATCAGGAAAATGCAAAACCTCTCTGGAAAGGACCCTACCCAAATATACAAGGAAATAGGGGAGATCTGTGGCCTTTGAAGTTGAGCGAGAATAAACTGAGCTATCATTTGAAGCTTTTCAAGAAACAAAGGTACAGCCTTCTTTGGGCAAACTCTGGCCTTAGCCTGTTCTTCCTTAATTAATTTTAAATAGTTCTTTATGGATGGATGGGAAATGGGGTTTCCAATTCCCAACCTGTCATCCCATTTTCCTCCGAGTCCAGCTTCAGCAAAGATGGCTCTGAGCTTTCCCAACAGGCTATCAACCGTACCGGATGCTAACCTGGCAGGGCAACTACAAGAGGAAGATCGACTTTGGTCCGCTTGTGGTCTTGACATCTGATGAACTTTTGTTCGGCCTGATTTGTCCTTCCAAACAAGGAATTTCTGGATGTCCCCAGGGGAAGCAGAGGAGAAGGACTTGGGAGTGGGTAAAGATGCCAGAAACCTAACCAGCTCCCGGTGAGTAGAGGACTTTTGTTTCTCATAAGGTTTGTTAGACCTGATCTTCTTGAGTTCTGAAATATGGTCTTCAATGTCTTTAAGGTCAATTTTCACCAGGTCTCGGGCATTGTCTACCACAACTGGATCTCTTCTAAACCCACATCTCTGACAGAAGTTAAACGAGTCATCGTTGAGATAGGCGCATTGCGGACATGGGACAGCCAGTCTCCAAATTCTGAGTAGTCTGGGCTAAGAGAGAAAGACAGGGACATGTCTACTTCGCACTTGCTACTCTAAAGGCAAAAAGGTCCCATGGGAGTGGACGGGTTGCAAAACTTGTATAAGGTGAAGCGAAAAGGAGAATCTCCAAATCCCCTTTGCTCCCCAATTGTAAACGGGCGTGGCTGCGAGAGACCAGGATAGGCCACCAAAACGGGAGTGGGTAGAGCTTAGGAACGATGATAGAGAAGCATAGCTCGGATTTCAGGAGAAATCTCAAAAGTGGACCAACAAGTACAAATGGAGGAAACACGTAGGCATTCTCGGCTGGCGAAATAGTTTGAGCAAAGACGTTCACCCCTGAAGAGTGCGGTGTAAAAAAGGGGGTAAAGTGCCTCAACGCTTTGCCTTCGCTATCAATCTGGGCGTTGGAATCCAGAGACATGAGGTCAATTGTATGAGGGCCAAACTTATGTTCTAGCTCTCGCCAAGCTTTCCTAGAAAGCATGCAATCCAGATCCGACAGGACACGGAACGGCGGATCGACTGGGTTGGCAGAAGACGGGACATACTTAAGTGAAATAACTGCGTTGAGCGTGAAGGCTGTTTTGTGCAACTTTTTGAGAGCCTCGTTAAGCTGCACATTCTTACTGCCTTGTTTCTCCCAAGACTGTAAAAAGGCCATATTGTCGGTGTAAGCATCCACACGCGCATTGGAAACGAATGTTTTACCAGCTTGTAAGGTATAAACAAAAGCGAGGGCTTCTTTAACAACAATTGGCTGAGATCTAGTATTGCTGGACCAGTAGCCGCGAACTTCAAAAGGTGGTAAGCCCGGAGACACGATAGAACCTCCCCAACCAAAATCTGAAGCGTCAGAGGAAATCTTGACCACAACGTGTTTTTCATTAAGCCACGGGAGACAACCTTCTCAAGAGTCGAGGAATCGCCAATGTTCTATTTCCTTCCCGAGGGCTCCTGTAACCCGAACTAAACGCGAAGACCTAGCGAAGCCGGCAGTTGACCGGAAAATGTCCCTAGCATAGAGCAAAGCCGCAGGAACTGCGATACAAGTCGCTGGAGGGTCCTAACAGAGACCTCTCGGTTGGCTAAGATGTGTTCACGTAAAGTTGCAAACATAAATCTTCTTATCCTCTGGTAAAAGGAAGGCACAAAGTCGAGAGTCGACCAAAAATCCAAGGAATTTGACTACTTGAGCAGGGATAAGTGAAGACTTGGATAGGCCAATAAAATATCCCAAAGAAATAAGAACAGAAGCAGCTATGAAAATGGCAGCATTGGCAAATTCGAAATCTGACCAATCCCCCACAGACGCACGAGACTCAGGAGAACATCCATGTCCAATACACCCACATTGACTCGGGTCGTCTATAAGTACTGACGACTCGACTTTGTGGAAGTCTAGTCGCAAATCTTGCCGGAAGTGGAAATCCAAAGTTGAAACGCTTACCGGAAGTAAAACTGATGGATGTCGGAGGCAATAAAATGTTGACGACTCGTCACGACTCAACCGAGTCGTCACGACTCGTTCCAACACGTGTCGACTCGACTCAATGAAAGTCGATTCGTAAACAAAGCCCGTGGGAGGATAGCAAAATGTTCACCACTGGCCACAACTCAACAAGAGTCGCAAAAGAACTAGAAACACGAAGACCAAACAGGAAACTACTACATGAATGCGAAGCACAAAAACGGGTGAGCACACCCAGACATGATACAAGCCATACTATGTATTACTCTTTCTATAAACGTGTGCAGGCAAATAATACTTTTTTGGCGAAACGTGGAATGAATGGAAAGCTCAAAAACAGGTGAGCACACCCAGGCATGATACAAGCCATACTATGTATTACTCGTTCTATAAACGTGTGCAGGCAAATGATACGTTTATGGCGACTCGACACGAGTCGCAAAAGAACTACAAACACCAAGATCAAACAGGAAAACCATGCATGAATATAATGTAAAGCACAAAAGTCGGCAAGCAAACCCAGGTATGATACAAGCCATACTATCTATTTTTCGTTCGTGAAACGTGTGCTGGGAAATGGTACTTTTTGGTGAAACGCGGACTGCTCGGTGATTCGGTCTGATCCTACAGATCGAAGCGCGGAATATTCGGTCTGATTCTTTGAATGAAACGCATTATGTTAGGTGTGATACTTTAGAGCGAAGCGTGGAATATTCGGTCGGATTCTCTGAACGAAACGCGGAATATTCGGTCTGATACTTTAGAGCGAGGCGCGAAATATTCGGTTTGATTCTTTAGAGTGAAACGTGGAATATTCGTTTTCATTCTTTACACTCAAACTCAAAGTATCAACCAAAAATATTACCGCTGAGAGGGAAAAACGCGTTAACGCTTAAAACCATTTTCTCCTTCGATTGCACACTTCTTTCTTCGAAAGAAGTCATGTTTCTTCGCGGTATACCTTAGGGCGGCCATTATCGTGTTCTTTGGAAAAGAATCTTCTTCTCATCACTAATTCTTTATTCCAATAGTTGCACTTTCTTTCAACAAATTTTCGGCTTCTTTATCATTTATAGCAGGATCCTTTGTCAAACTTTTTCATTGTTCAATAACCTATAGCTTTTGTTTGTTTATCTCATCTGAACACAGGCAACAACCAGCCCGTAAGTTAATCTAAAATCTTTTCCTAGTCTTTCGGTCAGTTACTGCGTTCCATCGCGTCGTTGTCCTCACAGAAATGAACATTGTAAAGATAATATATGAAATTAGAAGATCGAGACTAAAAAGTGCCGCACACGCTCGCCGAGTAAATGTTTGTCTATCATTAATAGGTGAGATCTTTTCACAACTTTCTTTTGTTATTATTATTTTGTCTTATTATTTGTTGCGGATGTTGACTTCCTGTGTTTCTGAGAGAAAAAAAAAAGATTTTATTTTATTTTATTATTATTATTTTGTCTTATTATTTGTTGCGGATGTTGACTTTCTGTGTTTCTGAGAGAAAAAAAAAAACATACCTACCACGCTCTCAACATGAAATTTTGATTATCGTGGTTGCATTTTCGGGAATTTAAGTTGTGACCAGATGATTGGGAGTGACATTTTCGCACATAATACTATCATTAAGTGAGCGATTGAATGGAAAGTACACTCTTTTTTATAACAATATATTTTATAAGAATATCCCTTGTTCCTTAAAAATGACGCGCTAGCGCTTATCGGAAGAAAAAAAAACCCATGCAGCACAAATGAAATAGAAAAAAATTTCTTTGCACTGTTGCAAGAAATTTCTTGCACTGTTGCTAAGCTATTTCATCATTCCAGGGGGCCGTAACAAAATCCCAGAACAACTGCAACCATTCTTCCCTTGCTCCCTTTAAACTCTGGATTTAGTGATGCTTTAGAATGTGCAATGCATTGTTAGCTTAGGGTCCGGATAGTGACGATAATCTGCGAGCCAGCGAGCCACTTCGGTTAGCCTATATTACACTCTGGTTAGCCTAAACAACACTCCGGTTAGCCTACGTTATTAGCTTAGGTAGACGTTAGGTAGCTTGCGGTTAGCCCTTATAATGGAATAAAGGATTTCTGGCTTGCACAGTTCACAAGGCTCGTGAGTCATAGGAATAATAGGAATAATGCAAGCCATTACGGTTAGCCTAAATTACACATTGGCTAGACTAGTCAGCACTGCAGGTAGCCTACAGTTTTTTAGGTAGCTTACGGCTAGCCTTTTTATTGGGATTAGGGATTTCTGGCCCACTCAGGCTCGTAATGAAGTTAAACTCATTAGCTTATCACAAGCAGTAATAAAGGTAAATTTTTCTATTTATTTCAAGCAGCATTAACCATGTTTAGAAGTGGACTGAAAAAAGGCTGAGAATAATTGTAACGGCTATTTTTCAAAAAAGACCATGATCAACTAATTTCAATTCTGCTTTCACATTTGTTTTGGAGACTTTAGTCCTCTTTTTAATCTTGGCTTATGACTCTAGCAGTAATTACCATGCTAGGACCATTTCTGAACTGCTTTTTGCGATTTTGGGCTATTTAATTAAAAAAGAATCTAACCATTGTCAAATCTACCTGTGGAGGATCACTTTATGATATGAGAATATTATTATGTCGTAATATTAAGTGAGTCTAAAGAATGACTTTTTGAAACCATGTAGCTATACAAGAATAATTTTGTATAACTTACAACATTTTAAGGCTTTACAGCTCCATATTAGAACTATTACTGCAATAACCACAGTGCAAATGTAAATACATTCTGTAAATGTAAACACATATATGACACTTTTTTGAGGAAAAAAAACCTGCAGAAAAATGAGGAGGGAAAAAAATATCCTGCAGAGCATTTAGAAGGGAAAATAATATTCCGGCCACCAGGTTGCTAGAAAAGAAACGTGCTGCCCAAACCCCCCCCCCCCCCCCCCCCCAAGAGTTAAATGGTCGGCCCCTTAGAGCACTGAAACTGTTAGCCAGCATAATTAGCTGCGGATGGCATAGATGGACCTGGATTGCAACTTGAATAATTAAGGCTAAACTTTTCGAGTTGTTTCCAAGCGTCGTCATGCAAAAAAATCAATATTTATAGCTTTAATTTGATTTCTATCCGCAAATTGAGGTCGTGGTTTCCTTTAGATGTTCAAAGACAATGTTTTTCATGGATCAAGTTCCCTACCACTTATTTCAGAACAATTTAGACCAAAAATCTGCGAAATCCCCGTGACATAGCCTCTTTAAACTTAAATCGACGACTGCAATTTATTGGGTTCCTCGCATACGCACATAGGCGCACACAACAAATCTTAGTAAAACTATTTACAGCGTTTACTGTACACTGAATAATACACCTCTATGAGTTCTTCAATGTAAAAAGGACCTTGACCTTGTTTTGATTTACTACAAAACAGTCAGGGCAAAAAAATAAAAATAATAATAATAAAAAAAACAGCTTAAGGCAAAAACAAAATAAAGAAGAACCAAAAAAGGACTGGCTGCTATTAAAACACGGAACACAAAATGAACTCACGCCACGGCAAACTGATTCCGTGCTTTCACAAGAGAGGTTTACTAAGGTTTCTGTAACAAAAACAAAGTAAACACCTCTCGTGAAAACCCGGGGTGAGAAAATCACGGCGGCAAAACAAACTCTGCAAATTGGTGGTGCCAGACATTTTAAAGCGGATTTTGTATCAGAATTGTGACACTTTGTGATTTGGGAAGTGGTGCACGCTAACTTTTGAACCGCTCTCTTTTCGTTGCGGTTTGGTTGCACGATTAACTAACTGGTTTTTTTTTATTAATTGTTTTATTGTACGCATTTCTAAATACCTCAGCAGGGGCGTACCTACGGAAATCTAAAAAAGATATATTTATATACATTTTGGGGCGGCGAAAAGCGTCTTTTATAATTAAATCGGCTGGTTTGACAGAGTTTCTCTAATTACGTTGCTGCAATTTTTTTGATACCATTTATGAAATACAGAATGAAAGCTTTGCGAATATAAAAAACGCTATTCAGGGCAATATGGAAGTTCAAAACCCAGTCATCACTTCGGCAATTAGAATAACAAAATGAATAAACAAAAACAAAATAAATCAAAATCTACCAATCGCAACACACAGACTTGACCTTTTTGAATCCCTTGGAGTATTTTTCTGAGAGGTCATTCAGGCCTGGTTCAAACGTCCAACTTTTCATGACCCGAACTTAATACCTATTTGGGTCGACCCAAATAATTAAGTTCGGCTGGTTGATTCAAACGTCAAACTGTTCATGTGCCGAACTCATTCGGCGGCCAGAGGAAAGCAATGACTTCTCCAGTTGCACACTTTTAATGCAAAGAATAAGACTGACACTGTTTTTGAAGTCCATGGACTATACAATTAGGCGATTTTTATACTGTGCCACGTACGTCGTGACATTTTCTACTGCGCCGGAATTTCCCCGTTGCGTGACACCGCTCTCTCTGTCGAATTCCATGTAAACTAGCGGAAATCATCAGTTCAGATCAGTTGATTTATGATATACGTTGAGTATCGTTAGGAGTGATAAGTTACCAGAAATTACTTCAAAAATACAGGCAGAGCGCGTAAACTTTTAATTTATGGTGGCTACACGCGAAATTGTTACATTCAAAATGAGCTTACAATGGTTTCCTCGCCAAAAGGCTAAATTGTCTACAAATAACAAAATATGGCACGTTCAAAGAATCGATAAACCAATTTTGATCCTTAGTCAACCCACTCTTTGCTGACAATTTGGAAGCAATATTGCCACTGCGTGAAATGAATTACCTTGAATTGCATGACAATGTTCACGCTTCTTTGTTTAGGATGTTTATCTTCATCGTACAATTCAAGCAATTTCCACTGTTTTCAACACGGCGACGTTCAGCCGCTGATTAAAACTCGGCTCCCCTGGATAATATGCCTGTAATACTCTTCATGTCATTTTCGGTATCATTTTATTTTTTGGCACACTTCAGCCATTTATTAACTTCAAGGAAGAAATGTTTCCTGCGATCACATGCGACGGCCATTTTTTTTTACCCGATACCACCTTGCGCGCTTGCTGGAAAATTACCCGAGACGACCATGCGCGCCTAGTTTTGTGAAATCGAGATCGCTTCGCCCATATTACAAACACATTTCTTACTTGAAACTTGGAGATGATCTTTTTCAACAATGACACGAGCATGGGACAAAGAAAAATTCTGACTCCCCGATGGGAATCGAACCCATGGCCTCCCCAGAGTACCGGTTGCACGCTCTAACCACCTGAGCTACGAGAGACTCGTGGTGAGCTAGGCTAAGTGACAAGTGGGATATTCCATATTAGTATCACCCAACTAGTGGACTAATGCAAATCCTGCATTTTGATTGGCTATGCTACTAGAGGACTATTAGTAATAGTCATCGAGTAGCGAAATTCGTGACGCTTTCTTTCGTTTTATTCCCAAATAAATCTTTCTTCAACCTGTAGCCCTTCCGGGCTACGGGTCTAATTGTTAAGTATACCACGAGAAAGTGTTGTGTAACTATTTTCTACCATGCCATGGAAAATATGCTGACTAAATTTCGTGGAGAATAAACCCGCAGCGCACGATGGGAAGGTTGGGTTGAATACCGTCGAATATACAACGGCTTTCCTGTATTCTGATTGGCTGTATTTTCTATGGTATGGTATAAAACTTCATATAATAGCGATGCAACTTTGCAGGCCTCTAAATTATTACAGAAAATGACTATAAAATCGACTATATAATTCATTGACAAGCTTAAGGAAAACTTAAGCTACGGATCCTGTTAGCAATGAAATTTTAAATCTTGTTTCAGTAGCGGCTTTCAAAATCCCTCTAAATTTTTGCGTATTGTGGACAACCTGACCCACGACGGAAATTTTTTTGGTTTTTATATTTGGAATAGAACGCTCAGCAATAGCTCAGCAATTAAATGTGACACAGTTAACTGCGACGTTTAAAACCAATTGCCGATTTTTTTAATTTGAGTGTACTCGAATTAGTATTGTATTTGGCGCATGTAAACTGCGACGTTTAAACCAGGCCTAATTTACAAACAAGCAATAAAACTCGCTCTTGCGCTTTTTGTGAAAATCTTTCTATTTCAACTTAACAACTTTTAACAAAGCCTATATACTACAAACAAAACACTTCTTACGCTGTAAAAGTCAAGAAAATTGCTCTTTGTTTTATCGGCAAAGCAAAAGCTAATTAGAGGGAGAGGAAATCTATTGTGTAAAGTTTACAAAAACAAAAAGAAAACAATGTAATTAGAGTCCAGTAGTAATCTTACTGTCCTGTATCTTTTCAGGTTTTGTAAATTCCCTCAATCGAACATTTATTCTAATAAACTACCTTGACCATTAGGGACTTATTAGCCCAACTTGTTTTATAAATTTAGTTCTGCACTTTAGGCTCGGGTCAAAAAAAATGACACTTGATTCTCGTTTGGAAAACGTTGCTTCAGGATGTTGACAAAAAACAAATTTTGCATTGGACATGCATGCTGTGTTTGGTAAACACCGGGGCGTACCTTCTCTATTTCCTCTTTTCAATGTCCATGAAATATTCGTATTGACATTAAATCATCTTTTGTTTTATTCGTTTACGTCTCCAGGAGTACGAAAGTAAAGTATGATCACTATTGTTGGGGGATCCAAATTCGCGAACAGCACAGTGAAGTGTTTTGAGATTTTGAAAATGTTGATCATAGAATAAAGTATCAAACTCAAAGAAAATGTATTTGATGTAAGCTAATTCAAATATTAACCAATTTTTATCTTATCTGTGTCCCGAAGACTGAAGCCGGCCAATTTGTTTTGTTAAAAAACACGTTCGGTACACCAGTGACTCTGGTTTTGTACGTGAGGCATTATAAGTGTCACAAACAACTAACGGCGTTACATGAACATATTGACATGCATATTGCAAGGAAATCGAGTCAGAAATGGTCAAGTTATTAGAGATTTTTGATAGGCACAGCACGTTTTCTTTTTACGCTAAGTCTCTCGCGACTAGATATAGACTTCCAATAAGTCGAGTCGACTTTTTGCGATACGAGTCGTGACGACTCGAGTCGACTCGAGTCCATTCCCCGACATTTCTTACCCTTCCACATAACCTTACTGCATTTTACGCTAAGTCCCTCGCGACTAGACACCCAATAAGTCGAGTTCACTTTTAGCGAGATGGGTCGTGACGACTCGAGTCGAGTCGCCCACTTTTGCTTACTCTCCTCCCCACATAGCCTTGCTGTGTTTTACGCTAAGTCGAGTCGACTTCTAGCGAGACGAGTCTAACGACTCGAGTCGACTGGAGTCGAGTCGCCGACTTTTTCTACCCTCCCTCATAACCTTACTGTGTTTTACGCTAAGTCTCTCGCGACTAGACTCGCAATAAGTCGAGTTGACTCTTAGCGAAACGAGTCGTGACGACTCGAGTCGACTCGAGTCGAGTTGCCGACTTTTACTACCCTCCCACATAACCTTACTGTGTTTAACGCTAAGTCTCTCGCGACTAGACTTCCAATAAGTCGAGTCGACTCGAGTCGAGTTGCCGACTTTTACTACCCTCCCACATAACCTTACTGTGTTTAACGCTAAGTCTCTCGCGACTAGACTTCCAATAAGTCGAGTCGACTTTTACCCTGACGAGTCGTGACGACTCGAGTCGACTCGAGTAGAGTTGCCGACTTTTACTACCCTCCCACATAACCTTACTGTGTTTTACGCTAAGTCTCTCGCGACTAGACTTCCAATAAGTTGAGTCGACTTTTACCCTGACGAGTCGTGACGACTCGAGTCGACTCGAGTCGAGTTGCCGACTTTTACTACCCTCCCTTATAGCCTTACGGTGTTTTACGCCAAGTCTCTCGCGACTAGACTTCCGGTAAGTCGAGTCGACTTTTACCCTGACGAGTCGTGACACTATGCACTACCCTTCCAACCAAAAGGGATAGTATTGTAAACAAAATACCAACCCCGCCATTGTAGGCAAAAATATTTTCTGCTCTCCTCGGAAAGCTCCATGTGATCATAACCACTCTTGTCATCCATAGAAGTTTGGAAATGGGATTTTCTGACATAACGCAGTAAATCAGCTATTGAATCCAACTTGAGGGGAAAATCTCTGATCCATAAGTTGAGAAAGCGCTCATCATGGCATAACCTTGGCTTAGAGGGTTCTACAGTCAATGGCATAACAAGGTGAGGGAGATCGACTTCACCAACCCTTCCCCAAACTGAGAGAGATCCATTTTTAACACGTTCCAAGATTGTAGTAGAAATAAAATCCTCAAAGCCAAGACACGATTTGTTATTGCTGAATTCTGCCCTCGGCGGGCGAGGAGAATTGTAAAATGTTCCTTGAAAATCCCTTTGAAAGCGGGTGAAAAAGTCCCCAACGTTAACCTTATATTTGATGTACGAAAAAATCTCATCTTGTTTAGGATGCTGGGCGAGGATTTCTTCCAACTTGTCAACATGCCTGTGCAACTCCCCAGCTATAAAAGCATCCGGGTCTCGGAATGAAAGAAAACTAGGTGAAGCTTTGGCTGTGAGCGTGGAGACCACGTGAACCGAGGGTACCGGGGTTACGATGTCTTGGGGTTTACCCTTCCAATCACACCAACTAATGGATGAACGCTGGTGCGCAGCTTCTTCTGGGTTAAAATGAAAGGTCTTTAATCGTTTGCAATTCCCCTGAAACGAAAGGAAGCAAACCATAAGGGGGAAAAAACCCAAAGCGTAGCAACGCCAAAATACCCCATCCAGGGACAGAGCAATGAAGGGTATGAGAAAACCCCTTCGGGGAAGCCTAGCTTGTGCAGGGAAACGACTACAACTAAGCACGCAAGAGAAAGAATGAAATACAGACGGTACAGATAACAAAAAGTACATCTTTAATGTTTCTTATTGTTTAAAGGGCAGTTGGCAATGAAGTGCCCTACCCTTTTACAATGAAAGCATTTGTCCCGAAAGGGACCTGAGCGCCCGCCTCTACAGCCTCTAAAGCCAGTGGGGAACATAGGGCCCAAAAAACTGGGACCCGGCTGAGAGCCTTGGCCGAATTGAAGGACCAGACCATGAGGCGACGGAGACGGATTGCTTGATTTTAAAAGCTTGTGAATCTGACCCGCAACCAGTTTCTTCTCCTTGTCTCCTAACAGATTGATAACAATGGCGGCCAGGCGGGGTTCATCAACAAGTGGTCTGCACTGCTTGAAGATAGCATCGAATCTCTTGCGCTCGGGGTGGACAGTCTCTCTAGAAACGTCAGCCAGTTGTTCAAGAGCAGCAATAAGGGCATAACAGTCAACCAGGGGGGTAGGGCGGCTAGCCAGCTGACGCACAGTATCGAGGGCTGATGTAACGCTAGATCGTGTCAGGGTTGATTCCAACTTCTCTATCTTGTCTTTCAATGCATTAACATTCTTAAAAAAATGAAACTAAAAATTAGCACACGGCAGGACAAAATCGCTAAAATACTTGAAGCGAGACAAGTTCACTGTAGCACTTATAAAATGAAACAAGCACACAGTAACAATTCTTCAATGGTATAGACTCCTAAGAGCGTCGTAAGCAGAGCAAGAACTCTGGCAACGAGACAAACCCGCAATAATACCCCGGTGAGACAAACTCACAATAACATTTTGGTGAGACAAGCTGAAATAAACGCTTCAGAGAGACCAACTCACTAGAATGTCTGGACGAGACAAACTCGCTACAACACGTCAAAAGGCAAACTCACTATAACATTTTGGTGAGACAGGCTGAATAAATGCTTCAGAGAGACACACTCACTAGAAAATCTTGGTGAGACAAACTCGCTACAACACATAAACAAGGCAAACCCCCTATCACAGCTCAGCGAGGTAAACTTGCAATAGAACTATAACGAGGCAAACTAACTTCAACATTTCGGTAAGATAAACTCGCTAAAAACACCTCGGTGAGACAAACTCACTTCAATGCTTTGGTGAGACATACTCACTGACACTCTGGTAGAGAAAACTAACTGAAACACATTCCGGTGAGACAAACTCACTAACACTTCGGAGAGACAAGCTCACTAACACGTGAGACAAACTGACTTAACAAACGCTTCAGTGAGACAAACTGACTTAATTGAAACACTTTGGTGAGACAAACTCACGAATAAAACACTAGCGCTTCGGTGAGACAAACTCACTAACACTTCGGTGAGACAAACTCACCAACACTTTGGTGAGACAAACTCACTAACACTGAGGTGCATGAGACACACTCATTAATCAAATGCTTTGGTGAGATAAACTCACTAGCACTTTGGTGAGACAAACTCACTAAAGAAACACTTCGGTGAGACAAAACCACTACATCTTAAACAGGAAAAACTTACAAAAAATGCTTCCAGCAAAATATAACAACAACCCAAGAGAGACTATAAACTCGCTGGAATGGCGAGGGTGACAAGAATTCGAACTGACTACAATACTAAACGAGTGAAACTAAGAACCACAGAACACTAAAGCTGAGACGATCCGGGCTGGGTTTGGGGCTAGGCTGGTTAGGGCTGGGTTTGGGGCTACGTGGGTTTGGGGCTTGGTTGGTTAGGGCTCAGTTTGGGGCTTGGTTGGTTAGGGCTGGGTTTGGGGCTTGGCTAGTTAGGGCTGGGTTTGGGGCTAGGCCTGTTAGGGCTGGGTTTGGGGCTAGGTTGTTTAGGGTTGAGTTTGGGGCTGGGCTGGTTAGGGCTGAGTATAAGAAGGGCAGGCCAGTCTATGTCTGAGATTGAGAAGGGGGAACGAGCCTCTGCTTGTTGCATGGCGGGTAGGGAGGGTCCAGCACATTGTTGGTTGTGTGGAGTGGTAGATAAACAGTGATAAAACCACCTCACCAGGATGTCATTTCCCCTCTTGTTGAGGTGAAGTTGATCATCCCTGTACAAGTTTCGGTTGTACAGGGATGATGGCAGCTTGTGGCAAACCACAGAGTCTGAAAAGAAATCCTTAATCTTAAAATAAATAATAGAGTTGGTATTAGAAACATAAGCTGAAAGATGATCAAAACGGGGCAAAATGGAGAATACATGAATATAAGCGTTTGGACACTTTGATTTCAATAAAACTTTAGCAAATGGTGGTGGGAGAGTTTTCTGATAAATTATTGGTGCCACAGAGAAGGGAGATGTGGCTGACAGAGGAGGGGATATTCATGGACTCGACTCTGTATAGGACTGCTTCAACAGTATCGCCTGCGATGCCTGCATTTAACACTGTGGAAGTGGGGAAAAAGTCAGTGTAACTTGAAGCAAACCTCTCTAAATTTTTGGTGATGGAGTCACCTATCAGCAACACTTCCTTCCCTGGCAAGTTGGATGCGATTGAAAAATATCACCATTTTACTTACTTGCTTTAACAGAGCTACAAGCGCTAGCTTTTGAGCAGAAAAAGGAGAGGAAAATCGATCTGGCAAAATTTCTGATAACCCGCACTCCTAAGGCCATTGCCGATATCTTAAATTCAGTGTGGAAACAGAAGGCGCACAAGAGAAGTTACTTCGAGCAAGCAAGACTCGCATCGAGCTCTTAGAAGAAGCCAAAAACTGGCAATGCGTAGAAGGTTGCAATGGGGAATGGTTGATTTGTGCAGAAGTTCTCCACAACAATTGCATTCCAGTTGGCTTGTTCAGAGATGCAGTAATGGACCTGCTAGGCAAAGGGTGAGGAAAGTACAGGAACATAATGATAATTGGCCTGGCGAACTATGCAAAAACATTTCTATTGAATCCCTTTACTGTTATTTACAATACGTTTTGTAACCCAGCTTCTGGGAGCTTTGCTTGGGTCGGGGTACAGAAGGTTTATATTAGGAATCCTAGTAATCCGAAAAGGGAACTATCATTTCTAGAAAAAATCATTTCTTGCATTAAAATATCGAAGCAGTTATACAAAATAGACTTAAATCTTACATAAACTATTTTAACTGAACTGGAATTAAGGTTATGTTATAAACGAAATTAGAGATTTTGCTGCATGTGCACGTAAGCAGCACTACCAAAATATGTGCTTTTTAAAGCATTCAAATAAAATTATCTCAAGTAGAGTAATCAACTTTTCTTTAAATCGCAATATATTGTAGTCAACCATATGTCATTTAAGTTAATGCATTAAAAAATGGGGGTCACAGTGCTCGTTTAGAACAAAATAACCATTTATTTCCCTGCTGAGCTTACTCTGAAGGAAATGCTGTAATGTTGTGTACGCGCGCGCTAAATGACACGAAAAATTGTGCGCAGTAAGGATGCGCAATGCAATTCAGTGGAATCACCTTAATAGTGATTGCCTGTGAAAACAATAGATCATCCTTCTCACTCTTTTATTAGTAAACTGTCAACCGTTGAAATGTTCACAAAAGCTTTTGTTAATCATTTAAATTCATATCTTTTCAGCGTATAAATTGCTAGAAAACAACAAGGATAACATTTTCTATCTCTAAAGAAACATTGTAAAATCACAAGTGTGACATTACTGTAATGCGAGACTTGTTACTTGATGGAACAATTCATAGCATTACATTGTAACCACGTTCATAGTAATCAACAGAATACTGTAAAATTTTTACATTTCAAATCATACTTTGAACGAAATATCTAATACTTTGTATGTTCTCCTTTTCCTGCAATGATTAGTCCCATGCATCCAGCCATAGTGGCAATAATCTTATCTATAATATCTACAGTGAAGTTGTACATTGTTCTAATTACATGCATGGAAAGCTGTTCAAATGTTTCGTGTGTAATAAAATGATTCCTTTCCAGTGCCTGTCTTCTTAGCTGTACTTTTATAAGATTGAATAAGTTCACGATCGGGTTAACGTGTGGGCTCCTGGCAGGCATCTGTAACTGTTTTGCCCTTTTTAATGGCATCACCTTTCTTACCAACGCAGAATTTTGCGTGGAAGCATTATCTTGAACGAAAAGCCTGGATCCGTTCTTGCCTGCCTTGGCGAACATGTCAATGGTCTCGTTGATAAATTTAGCGAAGCAGTTGCTGTCAAGATCTGAATATTTGTGACATTCAATTACTCCTTTCCCATAGCTTATTGCTACCATTACACTTAACACGCGGTCACCATTGCCTTCTTTGGAACCCTTAGCTAAACAGCCCTGCTTTAAACGTTTGCTTTTTTCCCTCCAAACTCTGCCTTTTGGTGCCCTGGCTTGATCGGCGGGGTTAGTTTTATGATAAAAGCTTACTCCGTCTAAATAGAAAGCAATAGATGTCTTCCAAATATCCCCAGTAAACTTTTGTTGAATGTTCTTATTCATATTGCACTGTGTCATTAAACCTTTTTTGCACGCCTGAAGGTAGTGATACCCGTTCTTATGAAGAAATCTATGCACTGTTTGATTGCTGACCTCTGTGTCTTTTAGCCCAGCTTGCTGCATAAGTCGATTCGATGAAAACTGTCCTTCCTCTTTCCTCAAAGCATGAAAACGTTGGATAAGTTTTCTTTCATCTCGTGCACATAGCTTATTAGGGCGTCCTCCAGCACATCTCTTCTTATTATTTTCATCTGGTAAAAAACTTTCCTTTTTTATCCTGTAAACAGTGGTTCTTGAAACTTGGCATCTCTTCATAATCTCTGATGTTGCAATGCCTTTCACATGCCAAAAGGCAATGTAGGCCCTCCTTTTAGCGTCAATACAGCCACTGAAAACCATGTCGTGTTTCGCATGTCAGGAAACTGGCACGCTAATTTGCTGAGTGTGGTCTGTGACAAATAAATAATGATGCTAATTGTTTTGATAAGTACATTATTTTGCTGTTAACTGTTTCATTGTGAAATATCAGTGAAATGGAAATAACGTTGGCACACAGGGGTTTATCTGGAGTTTGTTCTTTCCTGTGGTGGAAGTTCTGTGGTGAATGTCCCTGTTTCTGTTCTCAAAAGCTGGGGCGGGGGCGTAAAGCAATTTGTTTGCTTCTTCTGAATGTTTCAATCTGTGGAATTTGCAGTTGAGTTTCTGTGAAGTGTTCCTTAGGATCCCTCATTGTGACCTCCAAAGGATACAAGAGATGTATCGAACGGTTGGTGACTCCGGAGTTTGTTTTGAATCTCTTTGTCCAGTTGCCTCATTTCGGGTCTTGCATCCAAAAGCTTTTGTTGACTAGCTTTCAACTGTTCATTGTCACTCTCGGTTTTGTCAGCTTTCTCGAAGATTGGAGCAAGTTTCTTGCTTTCGTTAGTAAACATCCGACACAAGTTACCTCTCCTTTTTACGTTTATTTTCAGAGTATACTTAAGTTGATCAGGTTTCTCCGTCATTATGAACTGTAAATTCAACTCACTTGACAAGTTCTGAAGATTCGGCTCCACCACGTGCTATCATTTTGCTGTCACTTGTTTTCATTGAAGAAGCGATCAAATATGTCCCGGGACCATTTTTAATTGACTTGAATCGACTAATACTTGATCAAACTTCTAACAGTGACAGAAATAAACATGGTAATGACAACACAACGAGTACATAACAATTTCAATGGTGGTTTTTGTCTCATGCAGTGGACCACGTTTTCAACTCATACTGTCTCTGTGCATGAGCGCAGAACGTGGTCTAGACTACTAGTCACCAGATTCCACATACGGTATGGCTGTGTTCTTGATATCTTAGTATTGTAGCCTTTCCTTTACGCATTAGTACCCTTAGTACGCCAAGTACGGGAGTGTTCTTTGTAGCGGAGCTCCATACCCATAGAAAATGGGAAATCCATCAAGCCAAGAAAATTTGGTGGTCGCCCGCGTCCGTACGTACATCCGTACGTACGTGCGTACGCACGCATGGATTAGGCCTGGGACGAGTTTATCTTTGTCCTTGATTTGGAGTCCTTCTTACGCAAAAAGTAACACAAAAACATTTTTTGGTTTGTTGAGAGTTAACTTAAATGTCATAGAAACTTATAAGAACACTATATCACTTCAGCGTTTTTTTTTCTCATGTTTTCTCATGATCTGGACATGTCATTTCAACTTAAACAAAGCGGTTGTATGAAAAGGCGGCAAATAGTTGTCACGTTGTTCACTTTTTAACCTGAATGAAAGACGTGAAGAAAGATCAAAGCATGCTGGAAAACATAGTTCTTCGTGAATATTTCTCGCTCTATTTACTCATCTACATCATGAAAACTCATGCCAAATGATTTAGGACAACCTCTAAATGGGAAGATCCGAAATAATTGCTGACTTGAACATGATATACATCGGACAACACCGAGAGTTGAAGAACTGCGGCTAACCAAGGCTGAAAAATTAATTGAGCTGACATTGAGCTAAAATAAAAGTGAGCTCAGAGCCGGTGAAGTTCACTAAGTGATGGATAAAAGACTGTTAACAGCTACACCGAAAGGAAAGGAGAGATCAATCTTCGCTGATAATTCAAAACATGTATATGCCGCTGGTGTTGGAGTAAGCCGTACAACGAGTGGCATTTTCGTTTCTGATATATATTGTGCTGGTTTGAATTTTTTTGCCCTGCAGAATTTACAAGCCTTCCCCAAGCTTGAGGTAACAAACGTAAATGTATATATGCAGTAAGCATAAGTTTGATTTTATTGTGAGAATATGTTTATACTATACTTTATTTATGAACGAAATTTGAAGTAGTGTCGGTTTTCAGATCTTCCCGTATAATTCAATCAATGCTGCTCACAAACCTGTTCATGTTTGTACATTTCATACAGACATTGTTTATTAAATATTTCGTTTAGGTTAATTGTTTTGTGCTTTAGTTAGTGGAGTTAACTGTGATGTTCATGATTGACCATGATTGGATTTTGATAACAATAAGCTTATCAAATAATTAAGTTTCATGGATCAAAATCACGATTTCGCTTTATAAATTACAAACTACACGTACAGAAAAATGCTGCGAAACAAAACCGAGTAAAACTACTCAGCGATACTGCACACCAATATATATTTAAGCGATCTATTATCCAACCGCTCTTTTTTATACTCGCTTGCATTTGTTTTGTTTCTCTCATCAGCGAGTGTGTTGAAATCGTAAACCAATATTTTGCGAGTTACCTTGGCTGAGCAAGTTCAGACTTAACCTTCCGCATATTTGCTTACCAGAAATGAAGAAAATTGAATCAGTTCTCTGCACAAAATTCTATAAGGTTTTTAGCAAGGCGTACGGTAAAACAGAATTAGTTAATCATGTAAACAAACTGCAACATTGTAAGCTTATTCTAAGTTAGCGTGCACCACTTTCCAAATCACAAACTGGTACAATTCTTACATAAAATCTGCTTTAAAATGACTTACAAAACCGGCACCATCAATTTGGAGAGTTTGTTTTCCGCCATGAGTTTTGTTTGCCATTGCGTGAGTTCATTTTGTTTACTGTGTTTAGCAGCGAGTTTACTTTTAGTTTGTTTTGCTGTATTTTTGTTTTCAGTGTTTTTGCCTTGAGTTATTTTTTTTATGCCCTAACTGTTTTGCAGTAAATCAAAGCAAGACCAAGGTTCTTTTTACATTGAATAAGTCATAAGGGTTTATTAACATAGTGTACAGTAAACGTATAAAGTTTTACTAAGATTTGTTGTTGCGCCCTTGGTGTACGTGAGGAACCCAATAAAGTGCACTCGTCAATTTTAATTTTAGAACCTGTCCTAGGCCAAAAATCCAGAAGGATTAACCTCGAAATATATTGACATCACCTTCGCCAACAAAACCATGAGAGGTTTTTACATGTAACATATTAAGTTTAACCATGAGCAATTAAAAATTAATTTATTTTGAACCCTTATGGGCCACTGTATAAGCTTAGAAATAGTGTGGCTACTTATTTGGTAACACTGTAATTAAATTGGGAAAAAATAATAAATGGGAGCTCCGCTTTTAGGCCTGCCTAAATCTATATATTATCTCAGTATTGTAGCCTTTCCTTAACACATTAGTACGCTTAGTACACCTAGTACGGCCGTGTTGTTGATATCTTAGTATTGTAGAGAGGAGGAGGCGGCGTGGCCTAGTGGTTAGGGTGCTGGATTTGCAAGCCGGAGGTCCCGGGTTCAAATCCTCCTCCCTACCACTAGCTGGATTTGTTTTCTGTAGCCCAGAACTCAACTCCACCGCACTTTGTAAATAGCCAACTGGTCAGCCTCCTGCCAGTTGGGATTCTTAAGATGTTAATTTGTTTGCATATTTCTTTGTAACGCGCATTTGATCATATTCACATGAAATTTGCGCGATATAAATGTTAATTATTATTATTATTAATTATTATTGTAGCCTTTCCTTTCCCCGTTAGTACACCTAGTACAGCAGTGTTCTTGATATCTCAGTATTATAGCCTTTCCTTTACTCATTAGTACGCCTAGTACAGCAGTGTTCTTGATATCTCAGTATTGTAGGCTTTCCTTTACGCATCAGTACGCCTAGTACCAGTACGGCCGTGTTGTTGACATCTTAGTAATGTAGCCTTCCCTTTACACATTAGTACACTTCATTTGGTGTAACTTTGTATTAGGTACTGTTAGCATGTATGCCTTTAGGGCCTTAAAATGAATTAATCAAAGAAATTCTCTTGACCAACGCAAAGCACCAACGTACAAAATAAACGACACGCAATGCATGCAGAAGCGATGACGTTTCACAAGGGGTCTTTAAGAATTTTCAGGAAATTTGACAGAAAATTTCAAGAAAGTTAATAAAAATAGCTGACAACTTCTGTGTTGAATGATTGTTCGACAAAAGTTGCGTTATGTTGCAGGGAGATATCTGATACTGACGACATATGATACAAGGTCAAACGCTGTCTTGAAATTGTTGAGCCCTTTTGTTTTTAATAAAATTAAAGATTTCTGTTTACTAAATCTTATAAAACACATCAAATATAATTAGTCTCTTTCACTTATACTTAGAATTAGCAGGCCAGTTTATCCCTAGAAAAGGGTATACGCGTGACGTAACTAAACCATTGTTCTCAGAGTCGGATCAAAACATTCGGATCACGTGACAAAGCGCTTCAACTCAAGCAAAATCAAAATGGCGGACGCTGCGGTAGCAATTCGAATCTTAACTTGGCGTCAGTATTCTACAAAAATAGAGTTCTTTACGGTATTTTATGTGAATTACAACTCTGCTGATGGTTTCAAAGATCCATTTGCAGAGTTCAAACAGCTACAATCCGCTGTCGAAGAGTGTGATGTTGTTCATCTTGGTCAGTGTGTGCAGACGATCTCACATGGATGTCATTCATTTCGCCTACAAGATGATTCGCCTACAAGTCGATTCGCCTACACTATCATGCTTTTAGAACGAGGAATATACGGTACATTGTGTTTAGCGTGTTTGGGCTTTCACATTTTTAGAACGAAGAATGTACATTGTTTTAGGGTAGGCGAAACATCTCAGATCGTGCAGGCAACCAAGTTTATAGCAGTGCTTCAAGCTCAAGTTTTTCAGAAGTCGCCTTTTGGCGACTTTCTTTTGTAAAATGGTCGCTGCTAGAAAAATTTTGGTCGCCAAAAATCAAGGCGTTTTTAAAGCAGGACACCTTATGTTGCCTTACATGAAGTAATACCGCTGACCATTATGAGCCGAATTAAAATCGTTTGAAGAACGTTCCAACGTAGTTATTTTCGTTTGCGTTGAAGAGTTTTTTTGTTGAACTGTTCCAATTATCATGCAGAAAAGTAAATAAAAGATTAAAGAAACAGGTAAGGAAGATAAACATGCAAAACAAGTTTAATTCTTGTACAGTACACTAAAACAATGGAAAGAAATGTGGTTTGCAAACTTTATAGCTGACCGAAGGCATCAAAACACAATTAGGAGTCTGAGCAATGAGGTATCTTTAACTCACACAGATAAGTAAGATAGGCGATTGAAATAGTTGTAATGAAAAGTTTTGTGGTCAAATTTGTTTGGCTTAGTGATTGAACTGCAAAAAAAAATGTTGATGCGTAGCCTGGTTGCCAAATTGGCGACCTGTGTGGAAAATTTAGTCGCCAAATTTTATTTCCACTCGCCATGGCGACCAAAATGGTCGCAGCTTGAAGCGCTGTATAGTGTAAATGAATCAACTTGTAGGCGAAACGACCGGATTTTTCTCTCATAAATGGAGGTTTTGATAAAATCTATCGCTGAGCAGTGCACTGGTTGTGAGCGAGTTCTACGGCAGAAAGGAAATAAGTGGACACTCTAAAACCTGATTTCTTAATTTTAAAAAAAAATTTCTTAAAACAAATATATAATTCAGAAATTTATTTTTCTTAAATTAAACTTCTCGTTTCAAGAAAATGTTCTTATTTTAAGAAAAGATACTTAATTTAAGGAACTGTTTCTTATTTCAAAAAATTCTCAATTTAAGCCAGAAATTCTCAATCTGAGAATGGAACTTTCTTAATTTAAGTCCTCATCTTTTGAAAAAAATTTCCTATTTTAAGAAAATACTTATTTTGAGAAAAAAGTTATTGCTTCAATTGAATTCCTCAATTTCGCAACAAAAATTATTATTACCCACTTCACAGTTACCAAAAAAGGTGACAAATAATGTCAGTAGCTGTCAAACTGCTTAATTTAAGGTAATATAAAAAGTTCCCATTGTCTTGTTCTCACATATATTAAATACCCCCTCGCCCCCCCCCCCAAAAAAAAAGCCCACACATAGTTGAAACAACAATGGAGTGTTAAGCTTTCAGACTATTATGAAGCACATCCCCTTGCAGTTGTACTTGTTATTGATGTAACTTACATGTGACACATTGCAGACCTTCACTGAGTTCAGATGATATTTTTGGGGATTCTGTTCTTAGATTAAATTACAAAAACTCTCAAGGATTATTGACACAAACATATGCAATTTATTTTCCTGAATCAAGACATTAACCAGTTACATAATATTTCAAAATAAATTAAAGGGATACAATAACAACGCACAAACTTCATGTCTCGATCGTACATCCATTGATAACTAATAAGAAATTTACAAATGTTTATTTGGGAAATCATATTATTTGTTATTGACATCGTAAAAAACTGTGCATACTTATCTCCAACTTGAACACTGCTTATACCTTGCAGAGTAAAGATTTTGCATTACCTGTGAAGAGAAGACTGAAAAACCTGTTTATTGTAACTCCTATATATAATTCAATTATTTTGGTACAGTGGAGTTACGTCATGGAATATTGAGTCAATGTTGTGATTACTTTCAAATTGAAGCAGGCTTTAGAATTAAGGTAGCAAAACATGAAAACTTATCAGTTTCCAAACTTGAAAAAATCTACCAACTTTTTTCAAAATGTTTTGGCAGTGATGAAGCTCTTTAGGAGAGCAATCAACTTTTAAAGGGTGAAAGGCGATACTTTGAGACTTTTTGTTACAATATTTTCAAATGATATACTTCATACATTTCACATAAAAAAGTACATCCTCTAGATGATATATACCCAATCAGATGTGTTAACAGACAAATGCACTGAAAACAGCATTAAAAGTGCAAGCACAAAGAGTATTGGTTCTGCATTTACAAAGCACTTGTCAGTCAACCACTAAGAAGACGGTTTTAATTTTCAAGTCTTCATAAAAGCATTGCTCAAAAATGTAATCAAGGCATCAGTATATAATAATTGATTCAGGATCAATACTAGGTAACCAATACCCCCTGCATTCATATATTCATACTAAATTATGACCTACTGAAGATTATTGACAGTATTGCCATAACAAATGTGTATAATCAAGTGGCTCTTGTTATGTGTTATACGGTACAAATTTATCATTTCTTCAAATTTTACTTATACCTCTAGATAAGTGAAACAGATGGGTCTGTAAGAATCCAAATAAGCCACATTTTAAGACATTTTTTATAGTAGCCATCTAATGGATTTTTATATCCAGAATAAAGAAATTCAATTGCTATGGAACAAGATTGCATTTTAAGTTGTTTTTCTGATTACTTTCAAATTGAAGGAAACTGGCCTGAGAATAACAGCAAAATAAATACCATGTATCTGAAAAAAATACAAAATGACTTCTGGATAGAACTTTCAAATAATACTTTATTAGTAGCCTCCGAGCAGGCTCACCTTTGGGTCACACGCGCAAGTGATCCGCGCAAGTGATCTGTAACCCAAAGGTGAGCCTGCTCGCAGGCTACTTTAAAGAAACACGAGGATGGTTCCAACTGATGAAGTTCTTATGGCTAAGGAAAATTTTTTAAAAAATGCCAGTGGTGTTGTCCGCCTGCCTCGGTTACGTCTTTCGTTTACACGGCACCGATCAAGACGGATATTAATTTGTCTAAACGGTGAAACCGCATCGATTTGAAAACGGTTACGTATTTTGGCACGAAATTGGCTGGCTTGCAAAGAGTAAACATTTTGAATCTTGCAGGGAGTGCAGCGCTTGCTTATACAAATACACAATTGAAAACACTTGGAAAACGGCTAAATGTGCTCCGTGTAAGCATCGATTCGTATCGTTTTCTATGTCAGGAAGCCGAGTTGATTGGAAACCACATCTGTGTAAACGATGCCCGAGCTTCGAGTCCGGTAGCAGGAGGTTTCGCTCCCAACCAAATTCGCACCCATCGAGTTCGCACCGTCTGATGTGAACACTTTTCTTAGCGAAACATGTTTCATTCGTGATCAGACTTATCATGTTTCAGCCTAGTGTGAACACAGCTTTAGTTTGTCACGATTCCACTACAACAAAAGCCCAATCGATCACGTGAAGTTATTGGTCAGCCGCTGACTAGATGTCATGAAACCATGCCAACGCACGCTTTGAACATGATTTAATTGAACAAGAGACCTCGATTAACTTTTGTCATACTGAGGAATGAACTTGCGAACGAACGCTTTGAACAAGAAACCACGATGAAACTTCAAATTACGCTGCTAGTGCCTTCTGAGCTCTGTTCAGGTTTGTGCTGATACTAAGGTGCGAACTCGGTACAGTTGGGAGCGAACTCGGTCTTATTGGGTGCGAACGCGGTAAGTGTAAGGTGCGAACTCGGTTGGGAGCATTCTCGTCCCCAGAGGCCGCGATCCTCCAGAAGGATCGCGGCCTCTGGGGACGAGAATGGGTTGGGAGCGAAACCTGCATCATTCTCGAGTCCGAGTCAACTCCGAGTCCGAGTCAAGTGACAAGGTACTGGTCAGCGGTTTGGTATTCAGTTTGTCTGTATCTAACGCCCGCCAGCACCAGACACAGGCTAAAAAGGTTGCTGTAAGCATATATGTGCATGATAAAGGTAACCGCAAGCGAACCGGAGTGGAACTATCCGCACGCGAACTAGAATAGATCAAACTGAAAGCAAACAGGGAAATCCAGGCCAAAAACTGCACCTGCAACTCACCATCTTATGAATGAATAGATCGTGTTCGCTTGGGCGGTTTGTTTTCCCATTACAAACCACGTGATCTTCTCTAGAGAATTTTTCTTTTATCCCAATAAAATATTCATTCAGACTATTTGAAAATTTGAAAGCAAGAATTCTCAAGAGTATCATCACATGGTCTGTATAAATGGTGCAACAAAACGCCCAAGCTTGAGTGTAAAGGTATACCGCTGACCAGTCACTATGACTGACTCGGAGTTGACTTGGGAAATGGAATTACTCCGCCTGTGTCACCAATGTAAAGTGCCTTTAACGAGCATAAAGCTCAAACACCAAATGACAATATTTTTGTGACTTCTTCTTGGGGGTGATCCCAAGAAAAAACTCTTCAAAAAAAGTATACATCATGGCCTGGCTCTTTTTATATGCAATATTAAAAGCATAATGCACACACAGGAGGAGAAACAGGGAGTGCAGGAACATGGTGGAATCAGCAAACACCTCACAAAGCTCTGCTCTGTCGACGATAATGAAGGCCTGCTCTTCAGAGGAGTCATCTTCGCCCTTTGAAACGAGTATCCAGGGCTGGGACGTGTTGAATGATCCTGCTAACCGGCCTTTGGCGAATTCAGCTGTATCCTCGCCCTAAACATATAAGCTGGCGTAAATCAGCATGAACAATACTGAAGGATAAAAGATGCAATCATTAGGCAGGTATTTTTTGCAGGTTGCAGGTTGAAAATTGACTTAAAGATTTCAAGCGAGTCTATTCAGCACCTTGGTTATCGTGAATAGCACTCAGGTTAACCTAAATTATCTTGGGTTGCTTACCATAAATTTAGGATTTTGACAAAACACTGACCCCAAATCAGCTGACCCCCAACTGAACCCTTACTGACCCCCCTAACTATCAGAAAAATAAAGAAAAATAAAATGTCCAGCATTATCCCAGTGAGGCTAATGCAAGTTCATAAATAGATATATGGTTTCCTGAAAGTTTCAATATGGTGGATGAGCATTGCAGAAGTCTGACACTTTCTTCTTTCATTGTACAAGTACAGATTTTGTGGATAAACAAGCATGACACAAGTTGGAACATACCTGGTACATCATCGAGGATGTTATTCGTATGCTTTAAAAAGTAAGAAATTAAAACAATGACGGAAGTAAATGTAAACACAAATGTAATATGAGCAGCTACAACAACTGAAAGTGATCAGGTTTGTCAACAACTTATGTTGTCACTTTTTTTCCTCATTTTATGAGAAAATATGAAATGGATTAAGATGACCATCAAGTCAATTGGATTGATTTGAAAATCATATACTGGTCAAAGTTTGACTTGGAACCCGATGGATAGAAACTATTTATTTCACCCTGCATGACTTTCGGTTGTTGTATTGTCTTTGCGTGTCCCTTGCATCACATCTGTGGTTTACGTCTATTTCTTTCTTGCCTTTTTTCATCACTTACTTTTTCCATAGGTACGAATAATATGGCCGATGGTGTTCCAACTTATTTCATTCTCATTTATCCCCGATGAACAAAACATGTACTTGTTAGTAGTGAAAGACCATGGAAGAAAAAGTGCCAGACCTCTGCAATGCTTGTCCGCAATATCAAAACTTTCAGGTAACCTAATTTGTTTATAAACTTGAATTAGCCTCATTGATAGTGCTGGACATTTTATTTTTATTTTCCCTGATGATATTTAGGGGGGCCAGTAATGGGTCAGTAGGGGGTCAGTGTTTTGTCGACACCCATAAATCTAGCCTTTACAAATTGGTTTTATAAATTTGCAAACTTGAAAAACAGGTAATTAATTTTTATTTTCAACCTGCAAAAAAGGTTGCTGCTTATCATGATTTTACAATACAACTTCACAGTAAAGGAATAGCAATGGCTTATTTATTTCAGTCAAAAAGGCAGTATGAAAGTTTTGCATGGCAGCCATATTAAATATGGCTGCCATGCAAAACTTTGTAAACCTGGAACAATACCGGTATCATGGAGATGTTTAACCACAGAATGAATATCCATTTTAATTAAAATAGGAAATTTAAAAAATACTAATCTAATTTGTTTTCTGGTGTAGAATATGGCAGACCACCAAACCTCTATTACCATTTATACATCATTTAACCATAACCCTGAACCCAATGAATTCCTCCAAAACAAGTGAAAGGGTCACTTGGAAGCCTTCGTAGAGAAGCTGTTTGATTTTACACCACTGCATGATACTCAGGCAGGATGTTAATACTATCATGTCTACAAATTGCTATCTTTTAGGGAAAGTTGGAGTCAGATGGAAACTAAAAGCTTCATTTTTGGTAAGTTTACTTGCACATCATTAAATCGTTTCTACCATAACTAGCACTGTAGTTGTGTTTTAAAATACAAATACATGTGACATTAAATTTAATCAATTGCCAAGTCCATTACATGCATGTTGCCACATAATATGTGATATAGGTAGGGCATATTAACTTAGCTGACATTTTTCTGTTTAACTGATTTCAGAGGGTCATAACTCGCAGGGTGTACCACTAGCTCGGGAAATAAGGAGTTCACAAGAGAGAGGTATGCTATGTGTTTGTCATATGTAAATATCAAGTTTGGCCCATGGAAATTAAGCGCGCTAGACGCAAAACTATGGACGGCATTTTGACAAATCGTGCCAGTTTTGGGCGGATGAGCAAAAACCTTGATTTCTAGAGGACTGACCATCCATAAGCAAAGGCCACTTATGAGGTATTATTTAAATATATTACTTTTATGTGCGATAAACAATGTCTAAGAATATTTTTTGTTGAGACACAGGTTGAATTATGTTTTAATACGTGATTACAAAATCAAGGTTTTTGCTCATCCGTCCAAAACTGGTGTGATTTGTCAAAATGCCCTCGATATTTTTTCGTCTAGCGTGCTTAATTTCCATGGGCCAAACTAGATATTTACATATGACAAACACATAGCATACCTCTCTCTTGTGAACTCGTTATTTCCCGAGCTTGTGGTACACCCTACGAGTTATGACCCTCTGAAATCAGTTAAAATTTGGCATGTAAATTGAATCGTGATAGTTGTATTTTTCAAACGGTTGAAAATTGGACAAAAATTATTTGCTTCAAGATGAAATATAGCTAGAAATAATGACCAAAGGATAGATACGAAATTGTGTAAAAATGAGATCAAGGAAGTTTTCAGCTTTCTGTACTAGCGTGTTGAAACTGCTCTATTTTGCAGAAATTCCGTCTGCCATTATTTGGTGTTTGGGCACGATCAGGCGGTATTTCCAACTTTCGCAGATTTCGCATTAACCTCGCTGGAACTTTTAAACAATATTTTTGAAAATAGTTCACCCAAAGGGTCTTTTGGACGAAATAAAAGAAAATTCTAATTTTCGGTCCTGCCTCGGGATTCTCAATAAATAGAGTCAGACGCTCTTTTAAAAGGTGGTCAAATGACCCTGCTTCATGCCGATACCTGTTAAATCCCCCACCTATATCTATGCCTGTGATGCCTGGGGATATGGGTGCATTATATATGTCACAAGATATCATAATGGCTAGGGGACAAAGAGGAATGCTCTGATTCCTGGGTTTGGGATATGTCAAATCTATTAATGTTGCTTTTAGACAGGTTTTTGGAATGTAATTTTGTTTCCTTATATGTCCACTGACAAATTTTATGAATGAATAGATAATTTCAAAATTCTTTGCTTTCTCAAAATGCGTAAACATGAGCTTTGGACATTCTTGATGGAAATTACTTGCAGCAAAATATATTTTGCATATGCCTCACGAAAAAGACTTCTGTTCCAGAGGAAGTCTGAAAAAACTTTTGTGTAATTGGTATATCCCAGCCAATGCTCCCAGCATTCCTTTCCCCCTCATTTTCTCTTAACATGTATGAAATAAGTGTCATTTGCAGGCTCTTTTTCAACAAGTTAAACTAAATTACCTCATCTATAAAATAGAAAAGCTGCTCGCAGCCAAACAGGATGGGCAGTTTTATTAAGAGTTTCCCATATTCATCATCTGTACAAATAGAAATGAATGAGTATTCGGTTACTTTTTATATGTTAAAGCCTATTCTCATTTTAATCCACTACTATCTCATTTACTTTTTTGCCTAACCTAAGTATAATAGTCATGTTTGGATCTTTTCTTCTGCAGTTTTAGAATGAAATTAATAAATTAATAACTACTTCCCTTAAATCTGTGTTGTACAATAATTATTGTATGTTTGTTGCTGTTATCCATTGATAGCTGTGCCTTTACGCCAAAAATCCACTGAGCATTTTACATGTAGAGCTAGTAACAGAATTCTTAGTAATTAATGCATTTATTGTATCACAACCAATTAATAATATTTACCAGGGATTTCATATGTGGGTACATTCTCTTTTGCAGCCAGTAGACGCTCAATGTTTTCATTCAGCTGTGTTTTCGACCCCTTCCAGTTGCGTAGAAAATCAGATTTGGTGCAGCCAGTCATCAATTCCATCTCAACCAGTAACTGCAAAATATTAAGATACATGTACAAGGTAGTTATCAATTTTAATGAAATAAATATTCAGTTTGCTTATTGTTACTTTGCAGGACTGAATGAAATATGTAATTCCATTAACCTTCCTTTACCGGGCAAAGTAAAGTTTGCCATACTTTAGTTCCCCAGAGTGTAAACCCTACACAATAATGTTCATACAGAGGTCAGTTGAAAGATAACTATCTCTTTTTATTGTTTTATTCTTCAAAAATTAATACTGAGATTGTTAGTAACCGGACATACTAGAGTATTAACATTCCTTGTGAAGCAGGGTGTGGGTTTAGTTGCAAAATTAATTTTTACTTACAGCTGTTTCTTTGCT
Source organism: Meandrina meandrites (assembly GCA_963693305.1). Classification (NCBI taxonomy): domain Eukaryota; kingdom Metazoa; phylum Cnidaria; class Anthozoa; order Scleractinia; family Meandrinidae; genus Meandrina; species Meandrina meandrites. The sequence goes on from OY855903.1 coordinate 40,765,399, forward strand.
GAGAAATGGGAATTTCTCAAGGACTATTTTCTTCACTTCTGCATCTTCAATTTTCTCAATTACATTCCTTCTTTGGGTAAAGGTTAACTCTTGCAGCTGAAATATTGCATCTAAGTTTTTCTTTCCCTTTTTTAACTCTGCGTTTAGCTGACCATAGAGCTTGCCCTCATCCTGCTCATCAGCTGCTACAGTGGTTGGATTTTTTTTTCTTCTTTTTGTTTGTAGTAGTGGGTCGTATTGTAAATCCTTTTCTTTAACAGGTAATGGACATTGGCCTATTGATTGAATAAAGCATAATTATTTAGCACTTATCCATCATTGACTGTACAGGTCTACCGCTATTTAAACTTTGAGAAAAGGGAAACAAACCGTTATTTTTAATTTTGATTGCCAGGTTAACTATCTTTGTTGCTTAAGTTGGATGTCACTGAAAACACAACATGGAATCATTGGGATATTCCTGTATATACTACCCGGTGAGTAACAAGTTGAGTTAATAATTAATACTTTACCCAGTAAGGAAAAGTCCTGCTGGCAGGAAAGCCTGGTGGCTTTGGATCCTTTAATATGGGCACTTTGGCACAGATCTGCTTAGCTGCTGTCAACAAATCTTCAGTACTAGGCTTAGCTCCTGCTTGTGCTTGCAGGCAAGCAACACTCTCCCTGATAAATTTGTTTATTGCCTTTTGGGATGGTCTTGTTGCAGTTCGCATGTCCGGTGGTACAATTTAAGGACACAATGTTAAAACCTTTTAAAGGCCATATATTTCTATTTCAGTCTACTTCTGATATGTACCTCTTCTAGGTATTCAGAGTCGCTCAGCTGTTCAATCTGAAAAGCAACATATCATTTTGAATGAGAAGTGTCAGTGGCTTGACAATTCATAGGTGGGTTCGTGAGAGTTAAAGGTAGTGCTAATTAATGTTAATTTCTTTTACTTAAGGCACTCTAAACTGTAGTTTATGAAGGCATGCAGGTATTGGTGTGGGGGAACCAAAGTTCTCTTTCCATGTTAGGAGACTATGGATGCTTTCGGTTACTATAATCAAAATTTCTGAGCCTAGTTGAATTTTCATTAATATTTTCAAGAAAATGTATTACTTAACACTTATACCGCTTCATTTTTGTACCTTGGTTGCAGGATCAAAAGTTTCATCAGAATCAATTGTCTGATCTGAGTCACACGTTTCTTCAGAACTGTCTTGAATAATGGACTCAATTTCAACTTCTGGAATTGACGTTTCACCCAAGAATCATAATCGAATGATTCTTCATCCCTGAAATCCTGTTAATTTAATGGAATATATGCATAACATTTCATTATATAAACACCAATGAAATAGCAGGTGAGCTTTGTTGTGAAAACATGGTACCTTCACATGTGAAAAAAACATGTTAACTTTGCACGTGAAAAGAACACTGTTACTATGGTTACAGAATAAGTCAAAACCTTTGGCAGCACAAGTGAAATGATTTGGTGTTTCATTGGTGTTGATATAACAAATAGAATATTACATGGCTGCTTCAAGATGCTTCTCATACAATGTTGAAAAATCTTTCACTTGTTTCACTGCGTCAGTCATGAAATACTTTTTAACAGTCAAGGAAAAATTTAGTATTTCGAGAGGCCATGTAATACCCTCTATTTAGGAATTTTGAATTCTTTGAAATTCTTGTAGCAGGTATGCAAAAAAAAATTCTTCACACTTTGCTCTTTTAAGTGTTTTTTTAGTTAGGCTTCCCTATCCTCAGATTTAAGGTTAAGGTTAGGTCAGATACTAGGTATATAACTGACAGGTCTTTAAACAGGGCTCAAGCTTAACAAGACTAGTAAATAATAACTGGTTTGGTTTCATAACCTATTAAATTAATTTTTTGTAGCATTATGGCCAATAAATCTTGGTCTTGAGCCCTGGTGTAAGCTTAATTTAATAACTACTGGAGACCTGAGACGAGTTCCCATTTTCATCATTTATGCCAATGGAACTTGTCCTTGTTGAAGTTCCTTTACCCTTCAAATAAAATGAGACAAATAGCATAACTTTACTTGATAAATATATATTGCTGCGAAAATAAGAAAACCGTGAAAATAAAGTATCTGTGTAAAAATTTTTTTTTTGGCAAGGTAGTGACATGAATCAGAGGTTGGAAAACGAAATCGCAGTGGCAGTGAGACTGATTTTGTATCTTTCGGGTTTGCCCATGGGTCCTGAACTGAAAAATGAAGGATCGGCAACCAATCAACATTTTTGAAAAATTTAAGGGGTTCATGAATGGTTTTCTGTTTTAAAAGAAAAATATGTATTTTCCAACTTCCACATAAAGGGTTTCTGACTGTATAACATTCATTAGTAGATCTGTGATAAAATTATTTTGGTACAAAAAAATGTTCACAGTCAAATAATTTTACACACATGTAGGTGGCCCAAAAATGATGTATGGAAACTGTTGCTAAATATCAAAATTTATTAAGTGTAGCTGTAAATCACCAAATAGAGAGTTGATTAATTGCTCATTCTCATTTCTTGTCATTCAGTTTCAGGCAAGTTTTGAGCTTCCTGGAAGGTTTTTTATTAACCTTACACCAGTATAGTAAGAGAATAGCTTGTAAAGTTTATAATAAGTTATAATCTGGTAGGGTTATAGAACAGAGCTGAAACTCTTTAGAATCACATGAAATAACTGGTGTTGTAGAAAGTTTATTTTGTAAAATAATGCTAAGTTTGATTAATTTAAATTTTCAGTAACAGTCTCCAAACATCACAGTTGGGCGGCCTGTGGTTTGTAATGCAAGTTAGGAAAAATAAACACACCACAAGTGAACTTTCTTTTTGTGTTGGCAGTGGAAGTGGGGCCAAGTCTGCCGATTTCTAAAACCACATCAAAATTATAGACAGACAATCATTCAGTAAGGTGAACAGACAGTCAAACAGAAAAGGAGAGAGAACATACTGTCACGATTGGAATAAGTCATGAGTATATCAAATCCCCCCTCCCCTTCAGCCAACCATGATGTAAAAGTCAATGCAAAAATTTACAGTATGTATTGCATGCAGGCAATAATGGTAGTTGTATTCATCACACTCCACATCTTTGAACGCAAATACAACTACTACGATTCCCTGTGCATGCATCTTGTAGAGGGAACTGATCATTCTTGAAAGTTATGTAAACACTTGACTGCATATCTGTCTCGAAATCTCCAAACTCCCTAATGTTTAGGTGATGCTATATAAACATGGGAAAAGTCCTAGTTTCAATATATTTACTTACAATATCTTCCAGAAAGTCTGAAAGTTGTTTACGACTCAAAAAGTCATCTGGGAACAAGTCCATCAAGTCTCCCCTTCGCAGAGAATGAAATATTTTGCCATCAACTTTTTGTGCTATTGGGATTTAACAAGAACACAACATTTTGGTCTTGGAATAGTTTCATGTAGTCATGACCTTGTAAGCATGTGCAAATTTTTGTCTATTTCTAACCACTAAAATGTGATTAAAAATTGTAACTCCTGTAAGGGCATGGCCCGCCACTGTTGTTTCTAATAAAGGATGGACCATTTTATTGACAGGGCGTGTGTGTTGTGTGGGTGGAGGGGGAAGGCGTAGTGTGAGAGTGGAGAACAAAAACCAAAAACCCAGCCCAAGAAACATTGGCCATTCTGGAGTTGCACAGGGAACTGGGGCGAGTTTCAGATTTTAACCAATCAATAAACAGACCCCACCACATGAAAGATTACATCGGGTTTGGTTACCTGGCCAAGTTTGATGCTTTAAGGGTGAACAGAGACCAAGTTATGGACCTTCAACCACGTTTCAAGATCCATACAAATGTCTCTAATTTTTTAATTCTAATTTTCTCTGTTTTCCCCCAAAATCATATGAACTTTAAAACAAATTTATGATTTCTGCGATACTCTTAAAAATGGGCAAACAGCGTGATTTCATCTCAGCTTCAACTCTTCCAAATAGTAGGTCCATGACAGAATTTAACAGTTGTCTCAAAAGTGAGAAAAAAAAAAGAAGAGTGGGGGATGCTGACGCAAAATTAGAGACGTTTGTATGTATTTTGAACTATGTTTGAAGGTCCATAACTTGGTCTCTGTTCATCCTAAAAGCATCAAACTTGGCCAGGTGACCAAGCTCGATGTAATCTTTCATTTGGTGGTGTCCGTTTATCGATTGGTTAAAATTTGAAACTCGCCCCAGTTCCCTGCACAAATCCGGAAAGGCCCAGGCGCTAAAAAAATTCTTACTCAGAGAAAGTGCCTAACCAGCCCCACCTCCCCCCCCCCATAAAGATATTGGTACGTCCTAAGAACCAAGAATCCCGAACCCACCAAATGATAAAATGATATGGTAAACTTCAAAAAAGATTTCCGCTGTTATAAAGTCCTTTTGGTGCGATCATTACAAATTTCAGTGTGTGTAGGATGCAGTGTAAATTTAAACTTTTAACAATTTTGGAAACCTGCACTAATACCATTGACCAGTGGCGGGAAATCACGTGTCGTTGTTGTTTTTCACCTTTTTCTTCTTTTAGAGCTATAAAAAGATATGTAGATAACCTCAAACAAGATTTGCGCTGTTTTTCAAGTTCTTTTGGTACAAATATTGCCAATTTAAACAGTATAAGGTGCATTAAATTTCTATTTTTCAGAGGTGCATGTTGTCGTTGACAAAACGTGCACCGAAGACGATATAGTTATTTTTAGCATGCAAAAGAGTATGGAATATGAATAGAACTCAAACACCCCTCACCTTCTAAAACATCGCACAACCTTGGAGCTATTCCATTGAGGCTAAGCCAGGCGACAAGATCCGCACAATTGTATTTTGTCCAGAACATTTCAGCAAAGAACAAAATTCACCGACGCAAAAGCGTAGCCTCCGTCTATTTGCAAAGTTCCTCTGCACAACGTTACCGCCCATTCAAAGAATCCGTGTGTCTTCCGCGTGTAATTCATGATTGTGATTGGTGCATTCCTTCCTTGCATCAACTAGCGCGTGATATGAGGAATATGATTGGCTCACATTCAACAAACTGGAATAGACCGGTTTTGCGGCAACTGGAGAGTGGCCTGCACGACCCTGCACATTTCACAATTTTAACCCCGTCAGGCCCGGGCTGTGTCAAGAAATAAAATTGCTTTACATGTTTGTTTGAAATATTTATATCTATATACTTTTTTTGTTGTTTTTATTTTTTTCATGTCCACTTCGTTTCCCACATCTTTTTTTTAACCAAGAACTTCCCCTTTAAGAGACTTTTTTGTTTAGATTCCGAACTCTTTCCCCTCAGATCCCCTTTGATAATGATCATTTTTTTTCGCGCGTTTTTGTGCATCGCGCTTGTAAAGTGAGTGAAATTTGGGTAAAGCTGTCAAAGACAAATTCAACATGGCGTGGAAATGTGCTCTCTGTGCTTTTACAGCAATTTATCTTGTGATTTTGATCAACCATTATACTTCGCGGCACGCCGATAGCAAATTACATGCCATAAAGTGCAATCTGAATGGCTGCCTTAAAGAATACAAAAAGTTGGAATCCTTTGCCTGTCATGTGCGCGGTAGGCACTCGATGTTCTTGCAAAGTGGAGGACCAAGCGAGACTGGTGGTGAGCCAACTCTGTCAAGTTTAGATGACGAATCAGGTAATCGTGAAATTCACAGTTGCTTTCCGTAGACAAGTTTCACGTTGTCCCAAATGTAAATCTAGCTAGTCCACTTATGCGCATTGTTACATCCTCCGAAATAGAAAATTTTATACTACGGCTTTTAGTTTAAGTACGAGTGTCAAACTCATGCGTCTCGTTGCAACCCCCGATACGAGGAGTGGGGGATGGGGGAGTGGGGTGGGGTAATCCACTGTAAAGCCGTTATGGGGATGTGCCGCCGGATAGGGTATGGTTCATTGCCTTCCGAACTGAACAGGGACAAAATTTCAAGCGAGTCTGTCCAACAGGGTTTTGACCAAGACTTTCGTCGACTTTTACGTCATCCGAAATAAAAAACGTTCCTCAATGTTCATTTGGCCGGTAATCAGTCAACACTAGATCATTTTAAGGAACACAGATTAGCGCTATAATTAAAGTGCCCATAACATTAAAGAAAAAATTATTTCTCAGCTGATTCTATATTTCACCCAATGAACTTCTGCGAAAATAGTTTTCGATTGGGATAAAACGCAACTTTTTTATGAATTAAACATTTCAAAATTTCATTTTCTTGTGGTCGACCCCTGCCTCTGATCACAAGAATAATGGCTCAAAATTGACGTACACTCTGGAATTTGCATAAAGACTAATGTTGTTTTCTGGATTATTAACGTTGTAACAAAGAGCGGTAATGCATCTTTCCGTCACTGTAAACTAAATGCAGACTCTGAAGCAAAATTCCCACTTGTTTAATCGTCAGATATGTCACGATTTAAGCCACGTGTTCCTGAACCTACGTCACAACTCACTTCAAACTGACGAAGTCGACTAGTGCGAATGGTGGACCAAAATGGCGGCAGATTCATAAAAAAAGATTGCGCTTTATCCAAATCAAACGAAATTTTTTCGCAGAAGTTCATCGGGTGAAATGTAGAATCAGCTGAGAAATAAAAAAAATTGACGTTATGGGCACTTTAATCTTTGTCTAAACGGGGTAGACGTTTAACAATATTTTTGTCCTAAACGTAAACAGGGTAGGGATTTCAAACTCCCGGCGGGACCCCTATACCCAGACATACGTGAAGTAATCCCCAAATCCTTGGGGTTCCAGCGCACTCTTGAAATCATTCGCCGTGTTTTTTTCGCTTGATTAAGCGTGATTGAAGAAACGTTCAGTCCTATGAAAGCATAAACCACCATAAACGAACGATGGCATGCGACACAAATGTTTACTGGGAAAGCAGGAAAGAATAATCGTAGTCTGTGACAGAAATTTAAACAGGACAATAGGACAGGTTGCATAAATGATGCTCTTAAGGCACTAAAAAAAAGAAATGCCTTGGTTATCAATAAATGGAATAAGACTAAGCTTACCAATGCGATTTACCCAAAACCTGATTCGGTCTTATCGTTCGTGGTTGTGGCTTTTCAACGGATAAACGTGTCTCCGATTAGGTGTATACATCTCTATACTATTACTGAAAAAAACTGGAACCAGTATTGCGATGGATAAAAAAGGTTTCTTAAACCCATATGGTTTGTCTTTACTATAATTTAGATGACTTTTGTTCACCTTCATCAGAGCGAGTAACAGATCCCTCGCGTCACAAACGTACAGAGTTGGTAGCGCGAACACAGACGAACTAATACTCGCTCTGATGAAGGTAAACAGAAGTCACCGCGTAAAATTTAGAAAAGAAAAAAAAGATCGGTTAAAAAAATTTTTTTTATAAATCTCGATACTGCTTTTGAGTCGCATACCGTAAAATTCCGGTTATAAGCCCTGGGCTTATACAACTTCGTAAGGGGTTTTGGGTGGGCTTATAAGCAGAGGGGCTTATATCCGGGAGGGCTTATAAGCGGAATAAAAAAAATGTTTCGAAACGAGCCACGGCAGTGTTGATCGAAATACGTTTTTAAACTAAAAAGTCAAAATAAAGCATCATTTAACCCTGTTCAGTACTGTCATCCAGCAGAGGGGGGCTTATAACCGGATGTATTTTTTTGTTTCCAGTTAGATGGGCCTATAACCGGGGGGGGGGGGGGGGGGGGTGGGCTTATAACCGGAAATTTACGGTATTTGATTTATGGATTTCATATATAACTTATTGCAACAGAAAAAAAAGGAGACAGGCAAATCCGAATTAATAAGCTCTAGCTCTCTTAAAATAATGGCTCTTTTAATAATAAGGCAAGCTTGGTAATCTCTTCAGAGTATTTTACCTTTGTTTGGGAATGGCGGCCAATGGGAAAAATAGTCGTTGTGAAAATTATAAGGTTTGGAGCTCGATATCATTCGGAGGCTCCGAGAAAAACCAGCATGTGCGAGGCTTTTTTTGCAAGAAACACTCGCAAGTTTAGTCAGAAACTAAAATCGAAACATTTTCTCCACTGCAGATCATAGTTCTGTCCATGAAGGTGTTCTGGGTCCGAACAACAGCGAAGATGATGATGATGAAAGTTGTGACAACCTTTCCTTGGATTACGAAGATGTCATAGACGACACCCCATTGCTAAACAACACTGAAGAAGTAGAGGGGCCTCCTTTACCAAGGTTTCTTTTTAAAATAAAAGAAGAAAATAAGCTCACCCAAAAGTGTCTGCAACAAATTGCAACTGCAACGAGACAACTTTTGGAGGGCTCTTTATCAAGAATCAAAAGGAAGGCCGAGACAAGCTTGTCGAATGCTGGAATTAACAGTTCTGACGTCGCTGGTTTTGATGATGCATTTTTAGACGACATTTTGGAATGCAGCAACATACAAGCTATGGCGTCCAATGTGGAAAACTTCCATAAGATGGAACATTGCAATATCCCCTTTGTTGTAAGAATTGTAATACTTTTATTTTTTATTTATAAGCTGTCCAATCAAGGGAAGTGTCCAATCAAGTGAAGTATTAGGGAGGGGGGAAGAAAGTCAGCCTATTTCTTTGAATACATACTGAACAGTTATGGACAACGGCAGGTATCAAGCGTTAGTTAAGCCGTTGCTACATATAGATAGATATGGTAGATAGAAAATAAACGTTATTCTTCTTTTATCTGTTTCAGGAGCCTCAAAAAGTACTACTTGGAAAACAACGTCTAGAGAGAAAACGCAATCACAAAAAACGGAAAGCATTGGTTGAAGATTTTTTTTATTATATTCCAATACTAGGAATATTACAAACGCAGTTGTCTTCTGACAAAATATTAAACATGGTGCTGAATGGTCAGGAGCCTTCAGGCGATGCTAATGTTCTCAGCGATTTCTGTGACGGAACTTTTCTTCAAAGCCACGAGTTGTTTGCTAATGATTACACTGCCCTAAAGATTCTGTTGTACTACGATGACATAAACCTTTGCAATCCATTGACAAACAAAATACACAAAATTACTTTGCTATACTACCAGTTAGCGAACATTCCAATAGAATATCGATCAAAACTAAATTCTATTCATCTGCTTGGAGTGTGCAAGACCGACTATATTAAAATGTACGGAATAAACCGCATCTTCGAACCACTTGTAAAGGAATTGAAAAAACTTGGAACTGACAGGGGATACCCTTTTAAAGTTTTTGGTGGATATATCAACCTCAGAGGAGCCGTGCTTGCTTTCCTAGCCGACACACCTGCTAGCAACGTGGGAGCTGGGTTTAAAGAGAGTGTTGGCGGAGCCAGGAAAAAGTGTCGCCACTGCGATGCCACGTATGAAACCATGCAAGAGCATTTTTCTGAAGAAGAGTTTACTATGCGTTGTAAAAATGACCACGAAGAACAATTAAAGCGGCTAGAAAAGGCGCCGAACAAATTCTTGAGAGAATATTACTCCAAGCTGTTTGGCATCAACCAAAGGAGCCATCTGGATGAGGCTCCCTTCTTTGACGTATGTGAACAGTTTCCTCAGGACATAATGCACGTTTTTCTTGAAGGCATAATCGCTTATGAATTAAAATACCTCCTAAGGCATTACATCGAGGAGCAAAGCGCATTCAGTTTACAAGAGTTAAACAAGGAGATACAGAAATTTCCCTATGGTTATACACATATTAAAGATAAACCATGTGTGATAAAGTCAGCCGACCTGGATAGACAATCTTCCAGTAATCTTGGCCAGGGGGCAGCCAACATGTGGTTGCTGGCTCAAGTTCTCCCTATTGTTTTGAAGAAATTTGTCACGACCGACTCACGACATTGGGAATGTCTTTCGTCTCTTCTGGAGATAATGGGGATTGTTTTTTCGACGCGTATTTCTCTGGAGACAATTGTGTATCTTAAAAGTGCAATCAAAAACCATTTAATATCATTTAAAAATGTGTTTCCTGCTTCGCCCATTATACCTAAACAACACTTTCTGGTGCACATTCCTGATCAGATTCTTAAGTTCGGCCCTCTGATCAGAAGCTGGTGCATGCGGTTCGAGGGGAAGCATGCATATTTCAAAGAACTTGCCAAAAAAGTTAAAAACTTTAAAAACATTCCTTACTCTTTGGCACGGAAGAATCAAAAAGTGGTTTGTGCTGAGCACATGACTGTGGACGGCAGGGGCGACATCAGTCCATTGTTTGGTAACGAAACAACACTCAGAAAAAACAAAACATTATCTGGTGAAGATTTGGCGGATGCAAAAACCTCTATTGCGCGATTTTATCCAATCACTGATGGACCAGCCGAGATAAGACTTTGCAGCTCTGTTACCGTTAATGGCACTAAGTACTGCCCTGGTGTTAACAATCTTGTACAAACTGGCTATACCGTAAATGGGCTTCCAGAATTTGCCAGCATAGTAAAAATATGGTATGTGTCCGATGCAAGTGTGTTTCTTGTGTCTAAGGTCATGGAGAGCATACGATTTGCAGAAGAGCTAAACGCTATCGAAATTGATGAACCAGCACTCCCAGAAGGCCTCCAAGTCAGCCGTCCATCGGATCTCCCTTTCCATCAGGTCCATCATTCTTACTGTTCAGAAAGAAAGAAGTACATTCCTCTCAGACAGTATACCTTTGACACTGACTGAAATTTTAGTGATAACATTAATCAGTGTTATACAGAATAACCATAAGTTCTAATTGCGAGTATAAGAATGAGGTCACGTTAAAGTAAGTTTTATAGATCTTACATTAGATACATTATAGTCAAGCAGTCTCTCTTGTTTGTTTTTGTACAGTATATGAGGCCCTAAGAGGATCACAACGCATCAATGTTAAGATCTCACGTTATTACAGTACATTCACTTTGCCAATGACAGGTGCGAATTTCGCTTTCTTAATTAGTTCTAGTGTAAGGGAAGCCTGGAAAAGGAGCGGAGTTAGTTGGGTTACATGTAAACGTTTTACAGTTTTCTTGTCAAAATGTACCATCAAGTTTCACTCATTTAAACTAACTGTAAGGTAGTTAAATATTTCGATCTATTCAAATAAACTTGAGTTTAAATGTTTGGATAACGATTTATCCATTTATAAGCGTTATCCATCTTTCGAACAACTGGGCCTACCATGAATGCCACATCTATATCAGAATAATGCTTTTACCGTCTCCTCGACCCAGAGTTGGGAAGAAAGGGTGAATAATCCCTTAATGTAGTAAACACCACCACCCCAGAGTGGCCTCTCTTTAAAGAACGAGGAGCGTGCTGAATACTAATGACATGTAGCGATATAGCAAATTATTAAAAACTAGCAATGGTATATTGCAATTCCTGCGTTTTGATTGGTTAACAGGCAATGGTATATGAGCTCATATACCATTGACCACAAATATCGTAGCCGCTACGCGTCAACGAAAACAACTGGGGAGCTCAAATATTTCAATTCTTTTGGGAGTTTTTAATAAAACAATTATTCCACTCGCGCTTGTTGGATATGAGATCGTTATACGTTGGCTATCTACCATCTCATATCCAACGCGCGCTCGTGGAATAATTGTTAATGAGATTTTTTGCATTTCCTTTCTCTTCGGACATATTAAGAAACTATCCTTTTCGCCGAGTTTACTTTTAAATGAATAATCCAAACCACATAACAAGCAAAATAAAAGATACAAGAAAGGTTTCACGGAAACAAAAACAAATACTCCAAGTGCAACAATGCAACCTTGTCGATGTCCTCAACGCTTATATGCAAATTTCAGTATATACCCATAACACCATTCGGTCTTGACTTGTGGGCTTAACCCGACAACGTTAATGGAAATAGCTGTATATTTTCATTTGTGGTAAGTAAAGCTAAAAGTAAGGAAAATTCAAGTGTTATTAATTTAAGAATTCATATCTTCCAGTATTTAAAAATGAGAAAAAAAGTCTTGTTTCTCAAGTCTTATTTTAAGAAAGCAGTCTTTCTTAAATTCAAATTTTTAAAGTGAGAAACCTATTCTTGGGAAACTCTTAAATCAAGAACAGTTTTCTCAAATCAAGATCGGCCTACTTAAAATAAGAAAAATGTGTCTTTTGAAATAAGAAAACAATTCTTAATTTAAAATTCAGGTTTTAAGAGTGGGACACACAGGTTGATTGGTTATTTTCTCCACTGGACTGAAAATTGTACATTCTTGCATGTGTTTAGTTTAGACTTTTCGCAGCTAGCTTGGTGTCTTTACACTGATGAAAATCCTTATAACGTATACCAGATATATTTTACTAGTAGCTCAAAGGATGTTGTCGTTTGATCATCCTTTCTGAAGAAAAGCCTTTTTGTTGTGGAATTTTTGAATTGTGGGGTAGACTTCTTCAACTCAAAATGTATCAATTATTTTTGTTTAATTCTAAATAAATTCTGTCCTCTTTTGAGTCTGGTCATGGGTTCTATACATAGGCCTATGATAAAACATTCAATTAACATTTCCACTTAGCAACAACTTTTTCAGCCCTTTAGGATTACTGGTTTTGCAGCAGGAGTATGCAAAATAAAATAAACTTGATCAGCTATAGCTATATGGGGTATGTTTTATTCAGTTTGTTATACATATAAAACAAACAATTTAGAAAAAGAAGCTTTTTTGCCTTGCTTTTCTGCCATGCATGTGATCTGCAAATGAAAAAAAGCAAAAGTTAAAATCAAACAAAAACATGTCAGTATGTAATCTTCTGTTATGGGTTTATCAGGTCAGCCCTGGTCAAAGAGGCAATAATTTTTATTGTAGAATGACTGAACACATTCACCAGCCCATGACAGAAGTGAAACCTTTAATTTTGCAGGCTGAAATATGTTTTCACCAGAGACAGTGCATCCCTCACTGAGTAGGGAAGCTATTGATGAGTAAGCACAGTGATGGGTCCCCTTTCCAGGGGTGGGGGAGGGGGGAAGAGGCGGTACTACCATTTATCCGCTACATAGGAAGTCCTATTAGGGGTTTTGGGGATACAGGATATATTAAGTCTACAATTATAGGGATGCAGGATATTTGGGGAAAAAATTAACAGGATATGGGATATTTAAACAAGAGATTCTGGGATATTGAACATAAAAGTTGGGGGTACAAACCACCTTTATGGGATACTTAGGCCAAAAATTACTGAATGGGATACGGATACTCGGACCCCCCTAATGGCACCTCACATAGGTAAGTGTCTCAGGTTATGGTATGATTTTCTTAGTTTTTGGGGGGTTTCCAATCCTTAGATAGGTTAACCCTGATGACATTTTCGCCTTCTTGGTGAGGCACATGCCCCAGTCAATCCGTAAATAGTTTTGCGTTGCTTTAAAAATGGAAGAGGCTAAGGTACAGATATCAGACTGTGCAGGTATCACAGTAAACAGCCCTACTGCACAATTTAACTCCAATATTGTAATCTCTATTGGTTGATATACAGATATACGGCGGATGGACATTTGGGCTGTTTTGAACTATAAGGTTTCGCCCATAACGAGTTTCGCCCAGGAAGTGCTACGCCCAGAAGCAAGCTCGCTAAACACATGAGTATACCTCGTTCTTAAATCCATGAGCCGAAACAAGCATGCTAAACATGAATATACCTCGTTCTTATCCATTCTCGTTCTGGGCGAAACAATGTGGGCGAAACTCGTTATGGGCGAAACTTGCTATATCCATTTCCGAGTACTCTCTTGCTCTTTTTCATCTTTTATCATTTTTCACGCTTCTGGCACAAATGCAACACTTCAATATTAATTCAAGGCTAAGAGCCGCCGATGTTTTTCCATCCTAGAGCATAGGAAATGACACAAAAAAGCTTTATATGAAAATCCCTGCTGTTAGGAACGGTGTGATCGGGTACTGAGTATAGGGAAGCAAGAGTAGAATCCCACTCGCTTGTCTTTCAGACAGACCTGTCCCAAAAACTAGCGTCCTGTCACGTTTGGCATTGCGGGTAAATATGAATTAGACTCAGTGAAATCGGACAAAATTGGTTCCAAAACTGAAAAAATTGGGTGGCTATGAAAAATAAAGCGACGAAAATCAACTCACCTCTACAACATCGCTGAGACGGCGGCCATCTTGGATAATACGATCCAAAACTCAGCGCGTTTTTCTTTCTCTAAACCTTTGGAACACGGTTTCCACTCACAGCTCGCCATGTTGAATATGGAAACTCTCAAGCGGGACAATGAAAACCCCGAATGAAAGTTTGGTAGCCGTGATATTTTGTAGAGTTTTGGGGCATGGGTAAATCGCATCGAATGTTTTTCGAATTTTCAGGGAACAATGGGTAAATCATGTGACACGTATACCCTTTTCTGGGGATAAACTGGACTGATTAGTCCTTTCTAACTGTCCGGGAGTAATTTGCTTTAAGTTCTACGCAGTGCTTTCTTGTTGAGTTAAACTTGATTTCTTTTCTACTGACGTTTATTCCTGAACAACTTCTGTGTTGAATGACTGTTTGACAAAAGCTGTGTTATCCTGTAGCGCGACATCCGATACTGACGACATACAATACAAGGTCAAACGCTGTCTTGAAAATGTTTAGCCCTTTTCTTTTAAAAAATGTAAAGACTTCTGTTTACTAAATCTAATAAAACACATCAAATATAATTTGTGTCTTTCGTTTATACATAGAATCGGTCCTTTCTAACTGCCTGGGAGTATTTTGCTTTGAGTTCTACGCCGTGATTTCTTGTTGAGTTTTACTTGAATTCTTTTCTACTGACGTTTATCCCTGAAGTTAGTTCCAAATTCTATTCGGTTCTAGAAAGATCGGTCGATTGCAACAGACAACAGATTCCGTCCACTCGCACGACGACAAGAACAAGAACACAAGCCATGCACCTAGTTCCCAATGCTCTTCGGTTCAATTCAGGGAGTAATCGCGCTCACACCGTAACACCAAAAATTCCATAAATTCCATCACTTTTCCAGTTTACAGCATTAACCGATGACGTCATTCTATGATGTCATTGCTTAAATAGATAACAAGAGAACCCATAGCACTAACATACAAACAAACATAACAAGAAGACAACCGATAGCACTAACGTACAAAAAAACATAACAAAAAGACAATGGATAGCACTAACGTACAAAGAAACATAACAAGAAGACAACGCATAGCACTAACGTACAAACAAACATAACAAGAAGACAGCATATAACACTAACGTACAAACCAAAATAACAAGAAGACAGCGCATAGCACTAACGTGCAAACCAACATAACAAGAAGACAGCACATAGCACTAACCTACAAAAAAACATAACAAGACAGCGCATACCACTGACGTACAAACAAACATAACAAGACGACAACACATAGCACTAACGTACAAACAAACATAACAAGACGACAACGCATAGCACTAACCTGCAAACAAACATAACAACAAGACAGCGCACACCACTAACGTACAAACAAAAATAACAAGAAGACAACGCATAGCACTAATGTACAAACAAAGATAACAGGAAGACAACGCATAGCACTAACGTACAAACAAAGATAACAACAAGACAACCCATAGCACCAACCTACAAACAAAGTTAACAACAAGACAACGCATAGCACAATTGTACAAGAAAACACAAGAAAACGCATAGCACTAACATACAAAACAAAGATAACAACAAGACAACCCATAGCACCAACCTACAAACAAAGTTAACAACAAGACAACGCATAGCACAATCGTACAAAAAAACACAACAAGACAACGCATAGCACTAACATACAAAACAAAGATAACAACAAGACAACGCATAGCACTAACATGCAAAACAAGGATAACAAGACAACGCATAGCACCAACGTAAAACAAAGTTAACAACAAGACAACGCATAGCACTAAAGTTCAGAAAAACACAAGATAACGCATAGCACTAACATACAAACAAAGACAACGCATAGCACTAATGTACAAACAAAGATAAAAAGACAACGAATAAAACTAAAGTACAAAAGAACATAACAAGAAGACAACGCATAGCACTAAATCACAAACAAACATAACAAGAAGACAACGCATAGCACTAACGTACAAAAAAACATAACAAAAAGACAACAAATAAAAGTAAAGTACAAAAAAAAACATAACAAGAAGACAACCCAAAGCGTTAATGTACAAACAAGATATCATGAAATTATTAACCTGAAGTGACACAGTGTTTTAACAAATTTCTACAACAAATAAGTTAACTCTCGACAAACCAAAAAATGTTTTTGTGTTACTGTTTGCCAGAGAAGGACTCCAAATCAAGGACAAAGACAAACTCGTCCCAGCCCTAATCCGTGCGTACGGACGTACGCACCTATGGACGTACGTACGTACGGACGGACGTGACATCCAAATTTTCTCGGCTTGATGGGTTACCAATTTCTATAGCAATGGTGCTCCGCCCGCAGTAAAATAACCGACGCAAGCATCGATGTTGCTGTTCCTAGACATTCCTTTACATTATTTACATCAATGCTTTTTTTGAAATGAGCGTTTTTACTTATAAGTAACCACAAGACAGCTGATCAGTATTGTTCTGCGGTTATCTGGGCATACGACGATCTCTTCAAAATGATGGACATTTATCTCAGAACTGTTCAAGGCAGCTTCCCCACAGGTTGAGCAGCTACTATTCGTTTCAAGCAACGGGATGCCCCTAACATCTTCGCAGGTATCAACATCCGTATGGCGCACCTTTCAGAGAGAGGGGACAATTTGTCACAGAGGGGAGGATATCTGCCACAATTGTAAGGAAGTCTCTTGCTACTGGAATGCATGTCCTGAAAAGGACCATCTCGCTGCCCTAGCCCAGCATATGACCCTGACACAAGCCAGATATTATCGTGTCCACGATAAGCTCTTCGAAACTGACCTTGGCCGAAGGGCAGTGAGCCAACTTGTTGCCCTAAAATCCAGCAACATTCACCAGCCACAGGGCGACCTCAAAGCCATGGAAGACGGAGGAAACGGAAAAACTGAAGGAGCTTTTAAAAGAAGACCTAAGACAGGCGCTATTGATGAGGCCAAAGTGAAGGAAAAACTATCAACAGAAACACTTCTGGAGGAACGCCCCTTGAAGGCTGTAGTCCTAAAGCTCAGAATACATGGAAGACTGCGAGCCTCCTTCTGACAGAGTCTTCTGAAGAGAATGTTAAGAGGTATCTTGATTCAGCCCAACCAGAAGCTGCACCGTCATCCATAACACACATCTCAGGCTCCGTATCTGCTGAATCGTCAAGGTTCTGCAGAAAGTTCACGGAAGAGCAGGCAAACCATCTCTTCAAATTAACCAAAGACATCATTGAAGGTGACGCTATCAAGAAAGAAGTTGTTTGGCAGAGGGTGAAAGGAGACAAAAGGTAATTATAATTGTTTGCCATGCAAAAAATAGCAAACAAACATAAATGCAAAAGAAATTAACGTAAACAAAGGAGGTGGCGAGAGTTCCTTAGTAGGAAACAATAAGGCATCTAACATATCTGAAGACCCCCTCATTATCTCACTGATGAAAAGGCTTAAAATTAGAGAAATAAATGAAATGATCCCCTCAGACTTGTAATCAATGTACTGCTTAAATTGCTTAATCGCTGCGATGAACATTTCGTTCACTTCATCATTGGTACGCAGTAGCAGTACATGCGGAACTTAAGACGAGATTATTTAATAGTTATGACAACATAAGTTTTAACTTGAGATTAAACACAGAGCAGCTTACGACTCAATTGACAACGTTTTTTGTTTAAGGTCGCTGGAACTCAAGCTACTGTCAGGAAGAGAGAACCAGGAAGAGGAAATAAAAACAAAACAGCGATTAACAGACAAGGTCAGAAAAATGGCACGGGAAATGAAAGTAACAAGGAAGTGTATAACAACTAAATACCTAATGATTACTGAGCCAGGGGTTTAACCATTTAATTGTGCATACTATCTCTATAGTTGTAGAGAATGTGTGATAGTGTAAGAGTAACACCCGTTATTTTGTTACGTTTTGTTGTAAACAAACTCTACAGGGAGTTTTTTTGTAGGTTAGGTCGATTTTTATCGGCTTATCGTGGGTTAAAAGTTATTTCTCTAGTTAGCTAACAGCGTCATTGATGAATGAGCATCGGATCTACTGCATTGTCGATCACTGAAATGCGCTAGAGTGTTATTAGAACGAAACTAAATAATGTGTAACCCTATTGAAATAGTTAGCCAAGAATAATCACTAGTTCCCTGATAAGTTGTTAAAGAATCGTACCATATCTCTCACACGATTACAGATCACTAAAACGTGCGTTACACTTATTATACCTAGACACAACTAAATAACGGGTGTACCCTGATAGTAGTATTAGGTGCGAATAATAGATCAAAAACAGTGTTTTTGACAATGAGAATAAAGGCGTGCACAGTTAAATAACCCTATATATTTGTAGGCTACGCCGGCTTTGATTAAAGAAATCAATAACAGTGAGTTAAAGAATCATTTTAATTGTTAGCTGACAGCGTCTTGCTAATTATTGCACACGTTGACACAATTGTCTATCATTAAAACTTAACTTATTTGAATCAAACTGAATGCAGTTAAATGACAGTTTTAATCCTGATGCTATCATTTATACCGCGTAATAGATCAAAAACTATGTTCTTGACAACTAGAGAAAGGCCTACAACGTTGCTTAATTGGGCTTAAATTGATGAATATGCCGATCGTTAATAAAATTAAGCTTACATATCTTTTTAGTTCGCTGATAACGACATCAATAAATGCACACCATGTATCCCACAATTATCGATCATCAAAGCATGCTTTAGACTAATTACACAGGGAATTAATAACGGGTGTAACCTGAAGTAATAGATAACAAAACTATGATCTCCAGAACTAGGGTTAAGGCGTGCGCAGTTAAACAGACCTGCGTCTTAGATCACTTCGACCTTTATTGATCAGTTGTATATGTAGAGTGAATTTTAAAGTTCTTTTTATAGCTACCTGACAGCATCGTTTAGTGAATGCGCAACAGATCGTCTACACAATAAACGATCACTGAAACGCACTCGAAACTAAATAACAAGTGGAAAGTTTACAATATCGTTACGCCCGAATACTTTTCTTTTACTTACAACGTCGTTAATGACATGCACCTTATTTGCACGTTTATTTTCTACACAATTTGAATCACTGAAAACGCAAAAGTGAACTTTTAGGATGTAGTTAACCTGTAGTAGGTTTTTTATATTATCATTGAACATTTTTTAATATACAAATTCTTATTGTCTAGCCCTGGTGTACTTTATAAGGTTTATGTTAAAAAAAAATAGTTAATCATAGTTAACTTTTAGTACGTTATGTTAGTGCATTATGTACTAAAAATTTACTTTTCGTATGTATTTGATGTTTAGTACATTTTGTACATCGTTGAACATTGTGATTATACAAATTCTTACTGTCTGGCCTTTTTGTTCTTTTAAAAGCTTGTGTTAAAAAAACGAGTTATTGTTAACCATAGTTATCTCTAAGTACGTTTTGCACTTAAAATTAACCTTTAGTGCTCAGTTGGTATTTAGAACGTTTTAGGCCTACTCTAGGACCCAAAGTTGCCCAAAATCGCCTAAAGTCCCCTAAAATCGCCTGAAGTCACTTTTGGCCCGACACCCTTAATTGCCCCAATATGATAAACTGCTATTTCTAGGCTGACTTTGTTACAAAAATCCTCAGGCATCCTTATGGTGTTGTTCCAAACCATCCATTATGATAGGGACCTTCAAAACAGAGTACGAGATTAAGTATGACTATGACTGACTTTCAACTTTTCAAACCAGTCATGTTTCCAGAGGTGTTTCTCCTCCCTGATGTTGACCAGTAAGGAAGGAATCTCTAGAAACAAGATTGGTTTGACAATCAATAATCTAAAGCATGAGCACTAGGTCTTAAAAGTCATACTCATACTTAATCTCATATTCTGATCTGTAGGTCCTTAATATGAAAAGTAATGCAGGTGACAGATCTATATTAAGCATAAAAGGAAGTTCTCTCCCAATTCTCTTTTCTACAAAACAATTTCCCCTTCACACCCATTCACTACCCCATTAACCCTCAACAGTCACAAGTACAGTTGAACCCCTTATTCAGCGGCCACCCTCGGGGAAATGATATGGATAGTGGCCGCTTAATAGGGCTAATCGCTTAATAGAAGTGAAAAACAATAGAAGAACCCTCGTTGGGGCTTTGATAACTAGCCACCTAATAGGGGGTGGCCACTTAATAGAGGTTCAACTGTAATAGCATCAAACTCCTCTGCATAATATAGCTTATTACAAATGTATTAAATATTATATTAATACAGATCACAAGAAGAAAAGACATAATTACCAATAATCTTGTCAGGTATTTTACCAACTACTCCATAGTGTTACATTCAGAAATTCATGGACCCAAGTACGCCAGTAAGTGCAGTCTATTATGGTAAGCAAATCTACTGCGAGTTACATGACTGATCGCTCAAAACTGAAACACTACAAAGGTGCTTTTATACCATTTGAGTAAATCATAAGCTTACCAACACAAAAATGTGAAGAAAAAGTGATCATCTCGTCTAGTTTGTCCACCAACAACTTCTCTACACTTCATGGCATCCTCAGATGTAAGTCAAAGACCACACATCCAGCCAAATCGATACAGATTAATTGAAGTTAGAGAACCAAGCAAGTACAAAAATCATTGCTCGTCTTGCATGACAAGACTTTTCTTGTAGAAAAAGCCTTATTATTTTGTAGTTGTTCCGCTGTTGGCGGAAAAGCTAGAAAACGAGACTCACCATTCGAGGCAAGATAGCTGCCAAGGGGCCAAGAAGCTGTTTTCATCACGTGATTTGACGTGCATGTGTTCTGCGGTGTTCTGTGCATTGCGTGATCTAGAAACAAGCTGGACTGCCCAAAAGTCACGCAATTAAAGCTAAAAATTGAACATTCAAATATATGTGTACATTATTTGTCTCATTTGGATAGAACAACAAATCACATTCAGTTGATCTCTTCCTTATGATCATCATTTTTATGATGATCACCTCGTCATGACAATCACTTTTTTGTTGATCGTACAAAAGATGATCTCCAGTCATTTTCTTACCAAAGAAAAAGAGACTCGCCAATTTCACCACTCCATGTATGGAACACATTTTTATGGCACATTATCACATTAATGGTGTTCCACTCTAGGTTTTCTGTGGAAAATGGTGCATTTTTTTCACATCACTGAACTAACGTTTTACTTCTTTACAAACAGTCAACTGAAATCCAGTTACACTATAGTAATCTATGTACTCTCCTATTGATGAATTTATGCTTTTCTGTTCAATTAACACTTCAATACTTCTCCTTGTTTTTCTAGATTCAATCACGACCAGTTGGTCAATTTACACAATTGCTATGAATTGCATTGAAAAAAAGCCAATATTGAGAATGTGTCTACACACGTACATTAAATGATTATGTCATGCCATCTTCCAAGGGATGATGTTAGATCAGGGTAACTCCCATATAAAAGTGATTGGGATGCTCATTTTAAATTCTCAACTGAAACCCAAAAGGTACCAGAATCTAATATAATAGGCATGAACCTTAAAACACCCCCCCCCCCCCCCCCAATTTCTCCCTAATGGAAACCACAATGGAGAAGGAAAGCTCAAAGAACAATTTTTATGCTATAAAATGAACAAACATCCCAATCAATTTTAAATTGGAGCTGCCCCCACCCACCCCCGCCCATGCTGGGTGTATATATCAAACTTGGCATGGTAGACCTGGCGTTAATTTGGACCCGGTGTTTATTCGAGGCCAGGCGTTTAATCAAGAAAATATGGTACTTCTATTAATCAAAATTCTCCACCATGCAAGATGGACGTAAGAATGAAACCCAGTATTTTTCCACGCAAGGACAAGTATTATCTTGTATGATTTGAACTCTGTACCTTTAACACTATTAATTTTGAAGGTTTAGTACACCTAATAAAAATTTGGTTGTATCTGATCTTAAAATCGGTAAAAAAAACGTATAAAACTGAATTTTCGGTAACTCTCTGTTACCTTCATCAGAGTTAAAAATTTGGTTCAGTTTCTTGCATAATAAGTTTTTTATACACCGCCGGTCTCTAGGGATGTTCCCAATGTTAAATAAACTTGCGGGAATTGCACATGCTCATTCACACAGTTAATGTCCTGGATGGAATGTAGCGCTTCTAGGAATAAGCGTTGTTTCCTATTGTTGACATTTCTTTCTAAAATTAGGCACAATATTGATTAAATACACCTGTATGTTTACTTTTCAAATAAGTTAAAAACAACCATGTTATTCATAAAATATAAATTATGCAAAAATCAGTAATGTCTGTCTTAAATATACATGGCTCCATTTTGCAGCCATTACACCCATGAGTACCGGTAAAATGTAAATTGGCAGCTTCAACTCAAAACTTGATCGTCAATTCTTCACTCACATAAAAAAGGTAATTCCCTTTAAATTATGTGAAGCACTGACTTTGGTTGCTAATAATATAGAGAAAAATTAATTGAGCAACTTATTCATTTCCTTGTCTTGAAACATAAGTTGAAATTCAAAGCACTTGCCTTGAAACTCAAAGCTCTCACCTAGAGACTCGCTGCTCAAAGAGTATTGAAGATCAAGTTTTGTTGTTCAAGTTTTGAGAGATTGCCAACTTACATTTAATCAATATTGTGCCTAATTCAAGATGTCGAACTGTATTGAGCACTGCAATAATTATTTGTCAATTTCCCTGGGTAGTACTTATAGAAATGTTTATTTATCTGCTCCAGCACTTTCAAATTCAAGGCTATTCCTTTCAGCTTCAGTCTCATTTTCAACTTGACCAAGATTCTTCAGTCTTTGCTGCTTTTGTCTCTTAGACTGTGGATTTGAGAGGTCCATGTATGATGTCAAAGTTTGACCATCCGGATTTCTTACAACTCTTCTTCTATGCTGCATTGCTGTCAGCTCCACTTCATGAATTTCTATCTGTCCACTATCATCCTCAGGCTCAGAATCATCTGAATCATCTGATTCTTCAAGCAAAGCAGTCAAATTTCTTCGATGAGCATCAGACATGTTGTCCAGCTTAAGACAATATTCTTTAGAAAATGTATATGTCACCTGCCCACTCTTCCAACCTGACGTCAATTCCTCTATGGGAACCACCATGGGGGTTTGGTCTTCAGACTTGATGATACTGCCATAATATATTTTGACTGGTGGTGAGAGTATCAAAAACTGTCTTCCTGGAATTGAATCCTCCTCAGTGGCCAACTCATCAAGCCAAAATCGAAACACATGGCAGCCAGATGTGTTTCTGCTTGCCTGATGTGGCTTGTTGGTTTGTAGTAGCCACCATTTGTCACCGGTAGGGATACCATTGTCTGTACCAGGATTTACTGCTACAATATCTCCTGGTACGAAAAGATACTCATTTGACTGAACACAACCAACTAATGAAGCACTTGATGTCTCTCCTCTTTGGATTTCAAGGTCTTGCATTAATTGTTCAAAGGCTGAAAAGTGGGGCTGATACTCACTATCACTGTCATGTAATACAGCATCCTTCTGGACAATCACACATGGTCCGTAACCACACTTGTATCTGTACAGGTCATGAATGTTCTGCGATGGCCTAGATTTCGTCAAAACATTTAGCATTCTTGCTACCTTCAGGTCTTCTTTGGACTGTTCACTGGGCACATTCTGATTTTGTTGGGGATTGAACTTTTCACACCACCTCTTGTACTGCACAATGGTGTCCACACTTGACAAACTCGAGCTGTGGGTGGGTTGATATGAACTGAAACAGTTTATATGATAGGCATGAGGGCATTTACAGGTTTTCTTTATCAGCTCAATCTCATGGCGGCCTTAACTTTGCATGTTCTGTTGCATGATTGGGTGCCTGTATTGCCCTGATTGCTTGTGTTTAGCAAAGCCATGTTCTTTCCTCGATTCATTGACAAATGCATACAAGTTGAGACCAGCTAGGATATCCTGATGCTCTAATATATCAAATGGTTTAATATGGGCCTCCAAGGCCTTCACAGTTTCTGAAAAACCTTGCACAGATGGCACGGCAGAAAAACCGCTGATTGGCTGTCTATTTCGCGGGAATTATTGCTATATTATTTGTCACAAGAATAATTGGGAAGGTACAACTGAAAATTCTGTGGGACAAAATTAAAAGATTTGGTGGAGCCATAAGTGACCGCGTGGATGACAACACAACTCATTTGATTTTCCATCAAGGAGTCGGCTTCAAAAGTGGTCTGGAATCCTTAAACTTAACATCACTGCAAGATACGGTATCCACTGTCACCACTGACTGGCTATCAGATTGTACTGCGGCAAGAAACCTCATACCAACCACTGAATTCGAGGTAAGTTAAGTCAAGAGCACCCTTGATCTGAGTGGGTCAATGCGGGTAATCTTGTTTCACGGGATCAAACGAAAACGACCCGGGAATGTGGGACATGTTGAAAAGTTGGGCGAAACCTGGAAACAAGTTAATGATCGAAAGCAAAATGGCGGACGAACTCTGGCTTTCTTTTAGGGATATACCGAAATATTAGTGACAGCTTTGAGGGCTAACATATCGCAAACAACCCGATTGATTTGTGTTCTTTATTTTTTTCTCAATCGCAGCTAAAATGCTCCCCACTGGAAATTGCAAGTGCTTCGGATGAGCCGGTGTGTAAAGCTAAACCAAGGAAAATGTGCTCCAATTTAAGTGGTACATCCAAGTTTCCAGCAGCCCAGGCTATTGTAAGAGAATCACAAAAGCCGCAAGTGACACTGCGTGAGACATAAGCTTACGGGGCATACTACGGGGTTGGAGTGTTTTGCTTGTTAAAGACTGGAGAGGAGCAAATTGGTTGGGTGCGAGAAAAGGATCAAAGGCTTTTGGATGATGCGAGGAAGGCATGCCTGTTACCAAATTTTCTAGCCAAGATAGATAGGGCAACCTGTGTTACAGCAGGTGATGCATTCACCAAGGTGGTTATTTCTATTATTTGTGACATTGACAATTCATGGTTGGTATTGCTTTCTTTTTATTTTATTCTGATGTAAAACAATCCTTTCAGACTTTTTTTCATAAGCATTTTGTAAGTAAATTTATGTTGTTTATATCTTTGTAACTATGGCAATTACTGTATTTCCTCAAAATTAAGAGAACCCATTATGACATCTGAAGAGAGTTGCTTATAATGATAATGATATAAGTTTATTATAAAACATTATTAAAATAATCTCAATGGAATAGCAATTGTCTCTTTTGAGAGAGGTATGTATTTTGAGGAAATAAAGTACAGTTTATGGCATATCACTCCAATTTAATGTATCCACTGTTTATCATGAATTTACATTCGGCAATAGTAGAGACAGAGAAATATTAGTTTGCTTGCCAAGGCTGTTGCCTAACCAGAGCTGTATACCCTGAAATGCCCAAGGAAATAATACATTTCTTGTCAAAACACCTACTGTATTTCACAAGTTTTGCTCCAAATTCCTCAGCTTCTCGCCCTGTGGCCAATTTAGCAACAGCCTTACCTGCTACCTGGTCTGTGCTAAGTGTGCGGGTCCAGAAAATTTCCATACCGACATCATGGAACATTCAAACCAAAAATCTTCCACGGGGAGGGTATGGATATTTTCTGGAACAATGCATTATGGTGTACCATAAGAACCCATTATAGAGAAATGCCGATATACCACAACTGTACTTGGTTTTACCTTGGCTTCTCTGCTTAAGTCACTGAAGGTCACCTAAAATTGCCTAAAGTCGCCCAAGATCGCCTAAAGTTCCCTAAAAACGCCATAGATTTTGGGCAAAATAAGCTTAAGCTAAAGTCGCCAAAAGTTACAGCGACTTTGACTCCCAAAGTTGGCCTCGTTTTGTACGTCGTTGAACATTTTGATTATACAACCTCTTACTGCCTGGCCTTTTTGTTATTTTAAAGGCTTGCATTAAAAAACGAGTTATTGTTAACCATAGTTATCTCCGCTAAGTACGTTTTGCACTTAAAATTAACGTTTAGTGCTCAGTTGATATTTCGAACGTTTTGTACATCGTTGAACATTTTGATTATACACATTCTTAGTGTCTGGCATTGCTGTTCTTTTGTATGTTTAAATTCGGCACACACGAGATAACTAGTCCCTGTTAATAGTCCTGTGGATCAGGTCATAACGTGTAAACTAACCATTTTCTTTAAAAAAAAAATGGCCACCGCGGCCAAATTTTCGTCCCTGCGACTAACCCCATTTATTCAAACTAGTTTCAAATCATTATACTAGTCAAGGGGACTAGTCCTGTGAAATTTTGATTTAGTTAATTTAACTGGTAGAATAGAAAAAAAAAATATCTCGACATTTATCCCCTTTGTTATTGACTGGAGCCGTTATTGGAAACAAAACTGCAGTTGTCCCACGTGTCTCTATAACATTAATCCTATCTCCATTTCTTGTGTTGTTGGTGCTACTGTTAATTTTTATGCTGTAATCCATGCGTTGCGCAGGGAGATATTGTCAAAGGATATTGTCAAACCAAATTCAGTTCAAAGGAAACAATGTCGGCTTGTGTTGACGAATTAGTGTTGATCGTTCAACTTACTTTGCAAACTTCTTCCAGGAAATTTCATTAAAATGAATGTATACTTTTTACGGAATGATGTTCTTTTCTTTTCTTTTCTTTTCTTGTAAGTGCTACAAAATATAGTGCTCGCGGGCGCAACTGAGAAATTCGATTTACGTAATAGTAGTAAGTATAAACTATAGCTATACTAACTATAACTATAAACACATGCAAAAATCGAGGAACATATTATTATGCTGCGAGTGTAGTTCTTGTATTTCAAGTGGTTCTTCAGGGTGAATGAGAAAAGAAGACAGTCCTTCAAGCGATCGAGCAAAAACCTCAGGCGGTGCGTAAAAAATGGGAGGTGAATGAGGAATTGTCTACACAGCACGGCTTCGTGACCTCGATGCGGATTTGGAAAAGACACATGGTTTTCACGGAAATTATATAAACGTTATCCCGGTGCTTTGTAATGTGATTGTTTAAGCAAGCGCTGCACTAGGCGGTGGTTCATCATGCGTTTAATCTTCGCCAGCCAGCCAATTAAATGCCAAAAGACGTAAAATTTGCTGTTTAAACGAAGAACGGAATTGAATCGTTTTTAAAACGCTCTTCGTTTGATAACGTTTTCAAAACAAGCCAGTTTCAGTAGTGGTCTCGACCAGCGATGTGTAAACGAAAGGCGTATTTTCATAGAAAGCTATGCGGTTACAAATGAACCCTGTCTGTGTAAACTGGAGTGACCGAGGTATGCCTTCACTACTTTAGGCACTTTCGCGTGGTGTAATAACTTTTTAACCTTATCTTTCATTGGGCAGAAAAGAAGGACTGCTTATATTCTAACCAGTTACGTGAAGTTTGTATGATGTCTTACTTAGGGGATAGTTCATGTGATTTATAAGTTAAGTTTCTTGACACATGGATATTTAAAAATATTAAGAGTATTAAACGGCTTTACTCGTCAAAACATCTAAGCTAAAAAAGTTAAGTGAAAAAAAGACAGACGACTCTATGAAAAATGGGTGTCGGTAAAATGCCGTCTCGGGGTCGGGGTCAGGGTCAATTTTTTAATTTTTTTAAAAAAATTCACCGAATCAGAAAAAAATGAAAAAAATTATATAAGCGTGTGGCACATTTCGAGTTGAAAAAAGATCTCCTTCACAAAAAAGCCGGGAACTTGATCCTTCCATTAGTTCAAAAGTATAAAAGAAGAAATTTGTGGTCTAGCAGGCGACAGGTGAAATTCTTTCCACCAACGTTTCGGGTGAGTGATCATGAAAGTGAACTGGCGAAAAATAAATTTTATTCCGCGGCCAAAACTCCTTAACAGGGCGCAAGTTAACTCTTTTGTAGCTTCAGGGTTTCGTCTCATTAAACTGTCTGAATAAACACCGCAAAAATAAAAGGTACAGGACCTTTATGTTTTAAACAGCCGGCTTTGTATACAATTAATCTTTAGTTAAGATCCATGAAACTGAGTTAAGTTTCATTCCGTTTCCAAACGCTAAAGCCTTGAAACTGAAAGTTAAGTCTTGCAGAATCTTTAAAATGTCTTTGCTGTGTAATAAAGTTAAATTTGACCGAGCTTCTGTAGTCTTCTGTTGGCACATAATTAACCGCGCGGCCATGGGCTGAGCGCGGTTCTTGCTCTGCACGGGATTTTTTTTGTTCGTTTTTTTTTGTCGGTGACCAGACCCAAACCTCCCCTCGGCCAAATCACGATCGGGACTGAATCACGCAACCTGGGATGCTTATTCGCCAAAAGCTGTTGGAACAATGATGTACGGGAAATGTTACGGATAATGTTTTCTTTGTTGTGAATAATATATATTTTTCTTTGGGTTTTTTCGAAGCGTTGGATTCAAAAGGAATATTGAATTCACTAAAAAAGGTATGACATCAGCCATGGAATGCGCTGACGTTGCAGCTTTCACTTTCGCTACGTGACAAATAAGATTGTGTTTACTTGGCATGTTTATTTCGCCAGAAGTGACGGTCGTTGTAGTCAAAACAGCTCAAGCGTTACTATCGAGGGTGAATAATGAATTTTTTATGGAAATTTGATTTTATTCTTCGCTTCAATATTCCATTCATGAAGAAAATATTTCAATGTTCAAAAGGCGGCTCAATTCAAATCACGAATGTTAAATAGTTTGTTATCTTGCTTCACGCGACGGGCACGTGGGAATTTGGCCAAAATTTGCATAATTTCGACTGCAACAAGTCAACCGTCAATTGTCATGCACACTGTTTCTTCATCATTTTGTTCGCATTGTGTGTTTTTTTGCAAGTTTATATCGGCAGAGGTGACGGTCATTAATTTATTTGCACTTCTGCGAGTATTTCTTGAAAGTTTAGGCAATTGAAAAGAAATTCTTTAGCTGTTTCATTGAAGCAAGTTCAAAGATTTAAAGGGAAATAAAATATTTGCTTAAGTAAACAATTGAGCATGCCCAAACGTGCAGGGGTTACGTCATTAGAAGGGAAAAAACCCCAAGCTAAAGATAGCCGGGGATAACGTAAACCTCGGATTGTGTGACTAACGTGACTACTTTGCTTGTCCTTTACTCATAATGCAAACCGATTAAATTTAAAGGGGCACTGTCACTAGCATAACTTCAAAAATTCAACAGCATGTTTACACCATTGGAAACCTATAGCAGTGGTCAAGTTTTCTTAAAATTAATATACCAGTGTACTGAAGCTAAATATAGAGTGATATCACTGTGATACCATCGGGAACTTTTGATCTCAACTTGAAAAAGTCAGCCTGACTTTTTCAAGTTCCGTCCTTGTGGTTTGAAAATATTGATGAAAACTATTTACGGTCACCCTCTTCCTTCAACAATTTGCTAGATATTCTTCCCTTTACGTTCTAGGAGCATTTCCTGCATGGTTGAAAGTACTTAGACGTAATTTGTGGTGCCGTTTTACTAAAAAACCCTGAAAATGTCCGTGACAGTGTCCCTTTAACGTAACCGTGACTTTTGAGAAAGAAAGCTGTTAATTAGCCAAAAATATAAGCACGGTTCTAAGTTGCTATAGCAACGTTTATTCATCGCCGGTTAAACTTCATGATCGCTCATGCGAACATCATTTCAAACTTTGATTGACAAAAATCTTGGAAACGTCTCTACGGGTGTTTTGATTTTGATCGATATCATCACATATCAATGCAAACCGTGGTATTTAAAAATTAATTCCTGCATTTTGGTCACGCAAATTGGAGAGATGGTTAGATACCTCCATTTACATTTTAACAGTAACACAATGTAGAAACTTAAAGAGTGCGGGACA
The DNA here is from genome assembly GCA_963693305.1 of Meandrina meandrites. Classification (NCBI taxonomy): domain Eukaryota; kingdom Metazoa; phylum Cnidaria; class Anthozoa; order Scleractinia; family Meandrinidae; genus Meandrina; species Meandrina meandrites. Next base: position 40,795,328 of record OY855903.1, read on the forward strand.
TACAAGCTTCTCTGTCTAAACAAAACAATTCTGCTTCCTTATGAATATTTTTTGGATACGAAAGGTGGCTTTATTTTAACGATTTTAACCTGAATAACTTTTCTCTTCCTACACAAACAAACGCATGTACAATATAATAAACCTGGAAAAAGGTCATCCTTCTGTTGGCGAGGGAGTATTCATTGGAGCTAGTGCTCAGAAGTCAGCAGGATAATCTATCCGCCAAGCTGTTAGAATTTCACCTGTCGCCTACTAGATCACAAATTTCTTCTTTTATACTTTTGAACTTATGGAAGGATCAAGTTCCCGGCTATTTTGTTGAGGAGATGCTTTTTTCAACTCGAAATGCGCCACACGCTTATAAAAATGTTTTAATTTCTTTTTCTGATTCCGTGAATTTTTTTAAAAATCTTAAAATTGACCCCGGCCCCGGCCCCGGCCCCGGCCCCAGCCGCGGCCCCGACCCCGAGTCAACGTTTTACCGACACCCATGAAAAACCTAGATCACAGGAAGAACAAAGGTTTAACATGAGACTAAAAATTACGAAATCAGAACGATATTTCATTTTATTGTTCGTTCCTGGCATGTTACTTGCCAGATCTATCTTCTTATGTGCCTAAATGTCATCAATCCATCGAATATCGTTAGAAAATAACACTCTGTCACCGAAAACTGAAAATGCGTATTTGCTACTGAAATACGTTTTCCTAAATAAATTGTGGAAACAGTCCTAAATCAAATTATTCAAAAATGGAGGCAGTTCTTCTTTCAAAGCGCAAACCATATGTTGTAAAGTTACTTTGTTAAATAGAAAAGAAGGAGTTTTATGAGGAAAAAACGATTCGAGCACATTCCAAAAAATCTTCAACCTTAAGGTCAAGTTTACTTTATAGCCTAAGACAGGATTTTGTTCAAAAATTGACTTGTGAAAGAATAAAAAATATTTCTGATTGATGAGGGCTTGGACGGAAACCATTTATTCCTAAATGACCTTCGGAATCTGCAAAAATTTGAGTTTTAATGTTGTTTTTTTGGGTCTTTGTACCTAAGACTGAGTATTTGCTATGTTTGTCGGAGAAAACGTGTGGTAATACCGTCACAATACGTGCAATTGTCAGCATTTCATTCTTGGAACAAAAAAGGGCCTCTAAATAAAAGCTGCACAGCAACAAAACACAGTTTGAGTTTATTTTAATGATTAAAAATGTATGAGGAGAAAAGGAAGCAAATAGGCAAGCAACAATCTAAAGAGAGACAGACAGACAGACAGACAGACAGACAGACAGACAGACAGACAGAAAGAAAGAAAGAAAGAAAGAAAGAAAGAAACAAGCTCACAACTAGAGGACAGAGCAGTAATACTGTATTAAAGAATCTGACCCACCCACTTTGCATTGCGTGCCTCTATTATTGTTATTATGACGTGTAGTATATGAAATGATTCATATCACCTTCATTATTGTTATTATCCGAGAACTACCTAGACTCTATACCATATTTGGGCACTGATACACATGCGACGTGATGAGAATTACGAAAACTATAATATGGAGGTTATGGATGTCACTGACAGTGAGAGAGACATAATTATTTTAGAAAATGAATTATCTGACGAAGAAGTGGAATTAAATGCTTACAGGAATCCAGTTAGGACGAATCGTGGCACGCGAAACACCGAACGAGCAAACACAACAGTAATTGCCGGGCCAAGCTTAAGTGACAACATCGATCGAGTGGTAAGATATAAGCCAACTTTGTGCATTATGTAAAATAACTTCTTTTGTTTTGGCTGGCCCATTCTTTGTTAAAACGTTTTATTTGCCGTTCATGATAAGTGAAAGCTGCCATGTGTTTATAGGTTTGCAAATGTAAGAATACATGCAGTCGACGGAAAACCATAAGGTCCGCGGGCTGTCCCTGTTTGAATGCCAACCTGAAGTGCTCCTCGAATTGTTCCTGTGGAACGAAGAAAGCCACTTGCAAAAACAAGGCTGAAGTGACTGAAGTGATAAGAAATCCAAGTGCTTTTGCACGACACCAACAAGCTGTAGAGGCGGCCGAGGTCGAAGTAAAGGTGTGTTATCAAACAAAGCCAACTTTTTGTGTGATTTCTTTTAAGCCACGAAGACGTATCGATCCACATGTTATTTTTAAAGGCTTACGTCCGTTTTCTTTATTTTTTGTTGTTATAGGAATTTGTAGAAAAACTGTCCCCCAGTGACAAAGACAAGTTTCTGATCCGGTTGTTCAGCCAAGGCCGTGGCAGCGTGGAATTTGCAACTAATATGCTCTCTGAGGACGATCCTGAACCGCAACCGCCACCAGAGAACGATGCGGGACCGTGGTGTGTTTGTGGTGTTTGCAGAAGGATGCCTGACGAACAGGAAAATGTAAGCTGCAAAAAGAGGACATGTGTAACATCTTACGTTATGTTTAATACTGTTTGTCTAGATCGGGGAGTTTTACAGTTGGCAATAAGAGCCAGATGTGACATTCGTGCAGACGACCCTGATTATTCAACCCAAAGTTGCCGGAAGGCTGCATACCAGCAGTATACTTTGTGGAAGTATGGGAAACTAGGAAGAGGAAATCGAAAAGTATTGCCATCTTGCGTAGCAACAATCATAAGGCAAGCTTACCCAGCTCCAGATGGTATTTATATGGGATTTCGACGCTCATAGAATAACTAACAATTATTCACCAAAGCAAATGTCGATAGTCGCGGAAAGGAGGATTGGAAGCCCTACCCATAATGCTTTCCATTCAAACTATATTATCATTTTTCGATCACGTGACCAATTCATTTCACTATGGATTTCATCTAGATCACGTCGCAATCAGCTCCGACATTTTGCAAACGAAGCCTTATTTATCTCCATTGCTACGACCTTGGAGCTCAGGAAAGTGTTCATTTGGAACAATTTTCTTGTCTTCAGGTTAATTTGGTTCTTGGCCATGTCAGTTTTCCTGAGAAAATCGCTGAGCAAAGGATGTGTGGCTTTTTATTTCAGCAAAAAGTGCTGAATCTTTTTAAGGATCGACCATCTCCAGTGCTTATCGAAGTGATAAATAGTTGTAACATCAAGGTAAGCTTCACAGTGATTCATTTCTTGGTTAATCAGCTAATTGTAGCTTTGTTTGACGTTGCGAATCCCATTTTCTTTGTCTTCAGACATTTCACAATTGAAAATTTTTACTCTAAGAATTTGCGTCACAATTAAACAGTCTCTGTCCTAACTAGCCTTATCGAAGTGCTAAGCAGTTGTGATATTATAATTTCTCAACTCTTGGCTGCTCATTACAGCTGTGTTTCTTTTTTTATATTCTCATTTGCATCTCAAGGAACATGCACCATTTCCATGTTTGCTATTCAAGTAGGTTTAAACATTAGGAAGAATTCATTCAGAGTGATTGGAAGTTAAAATTCCATGATTTAACAACTCTTGGCTGCCATATTGTTTCATTCATTGCAGCTGTGTTCTCTTTGTTATTGAAAGTAAAGCTCATTTGCATTTCAAATAACATGCATCATTGTCATTCAAGCAGGTCTAAAGATTAGAACAACTGAAATAAATACTGTTAGTCAATGCTTAGTTCCCCTTCTTTTTGATGTACAGGCAAATAACAGAACATTATCTGTTGTTGTGGAATTCAAAGTGGTCCCCAGTTGGTATTCTGTGAAAGTTCCACCCAAGGTAGATCATGAGGAAGAGGATCCAGTGCCTTACACACCTTGGCTGGAAGTGCTGGTTTGCAGTTGCAATTGTTCTAATTACCCAGCCACTGGAAAGGTAATTGTTGACAGGTCCGACAACAGTGATGCTGCAACACAACAATCCTGTCAGTCCAGCTCTTAATTGTCAGATCTAAATGAAACAGCGGAAAGTGGTGATGAACTTGATAATCAACTGGATGAAGAAACTCCAGTTAATGACGAAATCGAGCAGTTTACTGAGTACTTTGCTTTGAAAGGAAGCAGCTACCACGAAGATTGTCAGAAAACTTTAAGGAAGTGTTAGCAACTTCAGCCGGCTGCGAAGTGAAGCAATCAAACTTCGGGTGAGCCCAGAACCTACCAACATCAGGGATAAGAATGCTGTAACAGTGGAGGCATATGTAGACACCACATGGTGTCGTATTGGGTATATCCCCAAAGAGAAATTAAGAAAAACTGTTGTTGCAATTAGGAGCAATGAAATTCAGAAAGTGGAGTTTAAGTTCATTGGATTTATGTTTGTTCCAGATTTGAATGACTGGTTGTACCTTCCTCGTGTGCTAATTTCCAAAATTGGAAGTTGGCTTCCTACTGATGCCAATTACAAATACAATGACACTATCAATTAGATTTTCCTAATTTGCAACCATGCCAAGTCAAGTATTAACCCAAATAAAGGATCTGCTTAACTCCATCCCTGTAGTGGCATCGAACTGTATGAAACAATAATTCTGAAAATGTATTATGGGAACTGGTAGCTCATCTTTACTTGTCCATAATTTGAGAGATTAAGATGAATTTTCATCCATTAACAAAACTTCACATTTATTTCCACCCACTCAAAGCTTGACTTTTGAATGTGTGGTTCCAGGAAATATTCATACCCCCACAGAAGTGTCTTTTCCTAAGACCCCCCCCCCCCCCCAATTAAGCTTCATACATTTCTTTAAAATTTTTGGCCTCTGAGACCCCCCTTCAATCAAAAGGAATTTCCAATCCCTTCTTTGTGGGAAGTATGGACATTTACTGGGGCAGAAAATTCTAGAAAAAGTTTGTGTAAATGAGGATTGGGGTAAATTTGTACAACTTAAAATAATAATCATATACAAGGCATACCTTGGGGTGGAAAAATTAAGGCTCTTAAGGTAGGCAGACAATAAAGTCCTTAGACATTTCTGCAGATTTTATTGTAATAAACTCATCCATATATTAACTGATCACTTGTTTGTTGTGTTTACTCACAACAGTTTCAGTGAAGTAGACTTGAACTATGACAGCTAATAATTGCTACTGAAGAGAAAAACTTTTGATTAACCACATCAAGTGTGTTCACTCTGCACCTGTGAAAATTTTTAACTAGTGTGATTTAACTTTTGTTGACAATTACTTCTCATTTTATCTTCAAGTGATTCTATTTGATAAACCAAAGAAATTGATTATTTGTTATCCACAGGCATTATCTTAGGTAACTTAATTATAGTTCACTTGGATATTTTGGCTACTCTTGTATACAAATTCCTTAAAGTCTCACCAAAGATAAAATAATTGCATTGTCACCATGAATGCACGATCATTGCATGATGATCATTCATTTTCCTCATTGATTGAAAACAAAAAACCAGAGGGGGGAGGAACACCTGACCTAGGTCGGTGATGCTGTTGCCTAACTGTACGATCATCCCTTGCTGGAAGGAATGCTCTACTTGGGACAAAGTGAGCTATGCTTTCCCTTTGGTTCCTCATGAGCCTGTGCAAGCGCAGAGGATTCCTTGATGGCCCATCTTCGTCACCATGTTCATCATTCTGTTCATCGTCACTGTCCACCTGACCAGGGATGACATCAAAGGAATCTAGTGACCCTTCTTTGAAACGGTCCTTCTCGGTGCAGTAGTAGAATGGTAGGGTTTCGCTACTCAAGTGCTTGGAATTTTCCCTGTTAAAGAAACATTGGAAATGAGACTCAATAACTTTGGATATAATTAAGCTTAGAGAACAGACAAATGAATACATTTATATTTATTGATGACTGTAAGAAATGATGCCAAATAATATCACATGGCAAATCATGTTGACAGGCAAAATCCATTTCCTCTACCTGACATGCCTACATGAATTTATATTAACTAATCAAACGATTTTATATGTTTAATAATTTTCTGGAATGCCACTACGAGGCACAGGAGGTATGGTGAGGGATTGACATTCTGCCCTCAAATATCTAGAATCCATACGGTGCCACATTAATATTGACTAAGGTAATTTAAACTGTACCTTACAAGTTTGGGCCAACCATCTTTGAACTCTTTCAGTGTAAAAATGTTCCCCAAACGGCTATCTGCCACACCAAAAAAGCACTCAAGGTCCTCTGTTGATCCTGTGCGTGGGTGTTCAGGATATCCAATTTCATTATTCTGGCACCTCCTCAGCTCCCGACTCTCAATGTTTGCTGTAATTTCGATAACTACTTCTCTTGTGAAACCTCGGATGTATTCCACTGGTCTAGAAAAAAATCCTATATATAGCATCATAACAACAGACAATAATTTGAACATAGTAAGCATGCAGTTAGTCACAGTCAAAAAAAGCAATGCTCTGAGTAGCAAGAGTGAAGCCAGGAAAGGTCTCACTGACAATAAATTCTCAACATAATAATAACAACATAAATGAAAATAATCAACGAAAGACTCTCAAATTACATATGAAGCAAGAATAATGCGTATAGAATTTTTAAACATTTTCTTTTCTTTCATATTCGAAATTTGTAAAATTTGATTTTAAAATAATGATGTAAACAAAAATTAGATTTTGCAAACAAAAATATTTAAATGAGCTTTTATATTTTGTAAATAGGTAATTTTTTAAAGAAGAATGTTGCAATTATTATTATTGTATTTTAGAGATCCCCATCACTGTACTTTTTGGCCATTTGGCAGTAAATTGAAAACCGATCTGAAATAGTTTCCACCAACACAATAAACTTGTGTGAATAATTGACTTATCTGTTAAAATTGGCAGGAAAGCAAGGCAAACCATTGCGTTTGGTAACATGTATCGTAAAGAAACATAGTTTCTCACATGCAATTTGTTTTATACGCTAAAGTTAGAATTGATAGCATAACTATTGGAAACTCTGACATTGCTCCGCAATCCCCTGTTAGGAATCTGGGTGTGTGGTTAGATTGTAACCTATCGATGGGTGACCACATTACGAAAACAAGCTCTGTTGCGTTCTATTATTTGTACAATATTAGAAGGATTAGGAAATATCTTAGCAAAGAATGTACAGAAACCTTGATACATGCCTTTATTTCCAGCCGTATCGACTACTGCAATAGCCTATTATATGGTTTACCGGCATGTCAGCTACAGAAATTACAGAGAGTTCAGAATTCAGCTGCTCGTCTTGTGTTCGAAGAAAGCAAGTTCTGTCATATTACACCTCTATTGAAATCACTGCATTGGTTACCTGTAAAGTATCGCATCGATTTTAAGGTTTTATTGCTAACGTTTAAGGCCATTCACGGACTTGCTCCGCCATACATTTCCGAACTTATATCTGTTAAGGACACTAGTGGTAGATATAGTTTAAGATCAAACAGTGGTATACTTCTCAACTTTAGAACTTGCAAGTCTTTAACTACGCTGGGTGACCGATCATTTTATATGGCTGCCCCCAAATTATGGAACAATCTTCCCCTTTTTATTAGAAATATCTCCTTTGTAAATAGTTTTAAAAAGTCTCTTAAAACACATTTGTTTCAGAAGGCGTTTTTTTAGCTGATTATTTATTTTATTATTAGAACTTGTACTAGAGATGTTTTTAGGATTTTTAAGTAATGTTAAGGGTTTGTAAGTATTATTTTCTTAAACATTGTAATGCGCAGCTGAAAATTTTATATTGATAATTGCGCAATATAAGTCAATTATATTATTATTATTATTATTATTATTATTATTATACTTCACAAGTTCAAAGCTTTAGCGACATTAAAGACATTCTGTGCATTTCAGCCTTGCTATTGAACTCTAAAGATTTTAAATTTTCGTAAAACCATTTGAATTTCGCGCTAATATCGTTTTATCCAATGAGATAACTAAATGTAACTTAATTAGCACGTTTACTATCACCAGACATTAACGGTTATTGTTGCCGTGGGCCTATTATTCTTGCTATTGCTCGTAGCCGGAAGCCGGAGTGTTAATTTTAATTTTAATTTATGTGATTTTAAGTTTTCCAGAAATTCATATATTCAGAAATTCATTATATGTTACCAACAGTTCGCGCGTGCCTCACACCATCGCATGTGGTTATTTATGGCGTCTTTCTCCAGTATATATTTATGATCTGTTAAAGAGCTATTGCAGCAACGATTCCAGTTCAGAGGAAACAGAAAATACTTCTATAGAAGAATCCCTGGACAATAGTGAGGTTTGTAGTGTTTATTTAGTGGCATATAGTCAAGCTGATATTGTGAAGTTTGCTTCACGTGAAGATTTTGCTCAATCGATAGTGTGGGCAGGCTTCTTAAATGAGTTAAATTATCATATCAATAGGTGCCAAAAATAATTGTTTGGTAAAAAACTTGCTTAATTTACTCTATTGTTAATATGCTTTAAACTCAAAAACATGATATTCTGATCCTCTTGCCTGTATAAAAGAAACAAGAACCCAAAGATTGATCATTCACCCAATAGATCATGATCTTTGCGACTACCGTAGTTACCACCAGGTTTTTCCAAATTCTTCTACGATTATGATGGTTTCTGCGCAAATTCTTAATTGCATTGTTTGCAAAGAACCTGTTAGGCCAAGGCAGGGGGCCATTCAATGTGACGGCTGTTTTCGCTGGAATCATTGAACCTCAATAGGAATATCCCAGGCTGTTTACCGAGCAGCAGTTAATGATGGCGAAAACATCCACTGGCCTTGCCCTATATGCACCGATGTGCAGGCAGCATCCTCCCAGGACTCCACCCTTGACCCTGGCACCGAGAGCACTAGAATAAGAAGAGCCAAAATCAGAATCTGATGAGCCCTCCCGTCTGGAACCAAATCCAGCCAAGCAGTCTTCAACCTTTGCTGTTACCTACAAGATAGTGGAGCAATGTTTGAAGAGGGGTTGGCCCAAACTGATAGACAGCCAAGGCTTCAGCTACAATATGGAGAGGCAGCAAGGAGCGGTAACAGACTCACAGTGCTCCGTTGATCCCAACTTGAACCCATCTCAAGCCACCATGAGACAGCGTGGCCATTGTGACTTTGAACTGGGCAGAAATCTTCACAATCACCAAGTGGGGGCTTCAACGGCAGCCAAGATCACGACCCAGATTAAAGCCATGGCAGTGGAAGATATCTTCAGACCAGCCCCGGCCATTGTTGACGAGGGAATTAATGCTAGTTGATGTCAGCTAACAGTGTCGCACCTAAAGCACATAGTGGGGGGGGGGGGGGGGGGGGGAGAGATTGCAGGTTCAGACAAAATTAATAAATGAAAATGTAATCTAGTTTGAAAAAACTTAGATTAATCATGCACTTTTTATCTGTTTTAGGTGCTTCTTGAAAAACTAACCGACGTGCCTTGTCTAGCCCTGCCTTGACCTGAATTCATCGAACACAGGCCAACTGCCCCAGCCAAAGATCAAAACAGCCCACAAATCTTGATTTCAGCCTTGAGGAGAACGATCTACCAGATGCCTTTCTGAAAGCAGATCTCAGCGTCAATGGCTGCTGGCACATAGCTGCTCCACCTACGTAAGGCCAAAATGTGTTCCAATCGACGGCACCTTCAAGCTTGTCTGGCATCTGTTTACACAGCTCCTTAAAATAATTGCCTTCGCCAGGAATGATCATGCCAAGCAAGTCCGACTGGTCTTTGTGCTGATGTCAGGGGAAAAGAAAAAGGACTATTGTAAAGCTGCATGTCATGTGTATTACTTTTCAGAGGGATTTTCACTCGAGTGCCCAGTTGAAAACTGCTCTAATGAAGTAGTCCATGAGCCAGACCCCAAAAATTGGGTGATTGGTATCATGCGAGGGGATTAAAGTTCTTTGTGTTTTTTGAGAAGAACTATTAATCTAGAGTTAGAAAATGCCTGAGAGCAACCGATCTGAGGTAGTTTCTGTGAATTGTGAAGGTTTTTCTCCCCCCCCCCCCCCCCCCCCCTTCGTCTATATGATCTTATTGAAATTGGCTCACTCTATTGGAGACCAAAACTGCGCAGAAACATAGGTTACTTAGTGCATGGCTGTCAGGTCAATTGCTTGTTCCAAAAAATGTAATATAAATCACGTCACAAGTCACGTGACAGCATCGCGTTTGCCTTTTGTTTGGGATGTACCCCAAAATAGAGAAGTGAAATAGCGTCTGCATTGTATTTCATACACATAATTACGTTTTCTTTCTGTTGATATTTTTTATTATTTATCAATATTGATATTCTTGACTTCCTCGCACTGGTTGATGCAGTGGATTCGTGTGTATTTCGGGCTTCCCTTCCAATTATTCCCACCATATATAAATGCTGTTTTTTTAGTGAAGTGACTTATTTTCGTGGATGTTTGTAGTTATTACCTAGCATTAGATGTAAGAATTTCTACTAATTAGTCGTACTGCTAATTCAAGTGTTAATTGAAGGGGCTAAGGCAAGAAACACAGATTGAGTTTTTGGCTAAATTGAAAATTGTCAAAAACAACTCCAAAACTCGCATGTGGCTTTGTTTACATGTGTTAAACACTGTCCCGCATTTATTTTCGCTTGTTTGAGCTTGTTCTTGGAGAAAAAAAGACGAGAAAATTACTATTAGCGAATCATTGTTCCAGAACGAATCTAAATGTTTATGCTGGTTTCATTGTTCGGAGTAACAAAAGGTTTTTTGTGACGTAAGCTTTTCGCGCGCAAAGCCTCTTCAGAGTTGAATGCTCACCTTCGCGCATGAAGTGTGCTTCTCTCCACTGATTCTCGCTTATTTCACATATATTTGCGTCCGTCTGGTGGTGGAAGGACGCGTTTGTTCCATGATCGCTGAAATGACGGTCGGAACACTGATTCCAGACGGAAAGAGTTTAAACGCACTTCTCTTCCAAACAAAGTTCACCTTCGTTTGTTTGGGCTCATTTTCCATCATTTGGCGTGTTGAATGTTTGGAAATGAAGACTGGCTTTTAGACTCTATTATTTTCTGTTGAATTTTGAGCTTAGGACTTTCCGTGTCGAAGAAACTCAGGGATATCCCATAATAATCTTTAATGCATTTTGACAGTCGGGACCTGGGGCCCGGCGAAAGGCACGGCGGCAAAGTCTTGATTCATTTCACTTGTTTTGTGAATTCGCGATTTATAGTATGCCCAAAATGAACAGAATAAGGAGCTTACTGCAAGTCAAGCGGAATGAAAATCAACCGTTTAGATTTTGTGAGTGCGCATCATGGAATTCCATTGATTGCTTCATCGCTGTCTGTCGAGAGGAATGAAAGGACAAGACTGAACCCGGGCTCGCATGTAAGTTTTTTGTTTGTTTAAGCTGACTTGTTCTTTTCCATCTCTTTTCCAGCCGGTTTAAATTCGATTCAGTGTATTCATAACATGCCTGTAGGAGAAACAGCCTGTTCAGCTTAAAACTAACTTCTTTTGTGTTGTCTGAAAAAACCGTTTTATGAAACCAGACTTTTACTGCCATTTTCGAGCTACCGTAAACGGCTAACTTTTTAGCGCGTTTTCTCATGATCGAGCAAAACATTTAAGTTTGTCTAGACAAACTGTCGCGTTTTGCAAGTGAACCAAAGATCAGTCAACGAAGATCGCTGTCTCAGCATTTACCAGAAATATAAAGTCGCCATTTGCTGTCTACATTCATTGAAGAAACATAAAACATTGACGCAAAAGTTTTCGAAACCTGTGTTTCGTGACCAGAAACACACAGGCCGAGTTGCCAAAACTTGACATGTTTACGCTCCAAACGCGACGGTTTGTCTAGGCAAACTTGAATGCTTTACTCGTGAAAATTCGCGGAAAAAAATTCGCTGTTTTTAGTGAAACGGACTGAATTTGCTTTGCTAACGGCAGTGTTATTCACAAAAATTAAAATCATTTCGCTTAGCGAAATTTACCGCTGAGAAATTTCGAATACATTTTCTTCCGTAATAATTTTGTAATTCGTCGCGCAGACAAAGCATAAATGGCAAGCACTTTGCTGATAGCATCACTAAATTTCAAAAGAAGAGATTTCTTTATTTTTGCTAGGATAACCCTATGCTAACCCTAACCTAACCTAACCCTAACCTTACCCTAGCCCCCAGGGTTGATGTTTGTAGAGTTAAAACAGTAATCGGTTCAACTTCGCTGATTTCATTGTTTCGCGGAACAAAAGGTTTCTTTCGTCAAGGTCCAGTTTTTGCATGCGTAATTTTTTGGAAACAAGGCAGACAACAGCGGGAAAAAATACAGGACAGTGTTTAACACACGTAAACAAACTCGCATGCGAAATTTGGAGTTGTTTTGACAATGTTCAATTTAGCCAAAAACTTAATCTGCGCATCTTGCCCTCGGGCCTTCAATTCTAATTTGTAACCACGTTTTGAGTAGAAATGTAAACTGGAACATTTCTGATCAGTCTGAGGAACTCACACGTGCGTGGGACTTTAAGTTGATTTTCTTTCTCATTCGCCGGTACATTTTCAGCATTGTTGTATAAAACAAATCAGATTTTCAGATTTTTTTTCAGATTTTTATTATTTCACACTATTTACAGAAAATTCATTAATTAAAATAAGGAAAATATAATAATAGTAAAGCCAAAACAAAATGTGCTCAGTGACCAAAGAAGCATATGCTATCGTGTTGGTCACTGACACGTTAAAAAAGAAAAAAAAAAGACAAGACACATTAATTAATAAAAACAATAGAATAAAGGAAGTAAAATGTGATTAACCAAAGTATGCGAATTAAACAAGTTAAGTGAATAAATCATAATTAAGTTATATACAGAATTCAGAGAAATTATGCTGAAGAGTAATATTGAGTATTTAATAGGTATAATTTATATTGCTTATAAAAGGAAGTGTAAGGCAGTTTTTTTAAATCTGTTGGAATAATTTCCCAAAATTTTGATGCAACAAAAGAAAAAGTAGAGGACCCATAGTTATTATTTACTTTTGGCCTGTGAAAATTCAAATTCACAGCAAATTGTGTATTGTAGGTATGGACTTCAGATGCCTGAGTAAGGGTTCTATGAAATACTGTTGGAATGCTTGTTGAATCATTTAAAATTTTATGAGTAATAGAGCCACTTTAAATTTGTACATATTTTCAAATTTGAGAATTCCTAGAAGATTGTAATATGGTGAAGCATTTTCCCTGCTATAAGCAAAGAAAATGCTTCGGACATATTTATTCTGCTTAGTTATGATTTTACGTAAATTAGTTTTACATGCACTGCCCCAGCTTATGATGGCATAGGATAAGTATAGATATATGAAAGAATAATACAATTGTTTCAATGTATGAAGATCAACAAAATATCTTAATTTATAAATAATTGCTATATTTTTTGCTAATTTATTATTAATGTGCTGGATCTGCGGTCCCCATTGTAAACTTTGATCTATATAAATACCTAAATACTTAATTTGACTTTTATGTGCAATGTTAGGAATATGTATATATGGTCTTAGTCTTGTAGATGAAATTATCATGTAATTAGTCTTAGTAAGGTTTATAGATAGTTTGTTGATGATACAATATTTAAAAACTAATTTCAATTCCTCATTCATGACATGCTCAAGCTGATGCAGATTATCACTTGTATAAAACATATTTGTATCATCAGCAAATATACGGAAGGATAGTTTTTTTGAGCAGTTAGGTAAGTCATTAATATAAAGCAGGAATAGAAGAGGACCCAAAGTTGATCCCTGTGGTATTCCACAAGTAATGGTTTCAGGACTAGATTGGATGTTACCAATCTTAACAAACTGAGTGCGATTATTTAGATAGTTTTCAAACCAGTTAAAGGTTATTCCTCGTATGCCATAGTGGTAGAGTTTAGATAAAAGAATATTGTGGTTCACAGTATCAAATGCTTTAGAAAAATCTACAAAAACACCACAGGTAACCAGCTTTTTATCCATTGCCTGTTTGAGGGTGTCAGTGATCTCAAAATGGCTTGCTCTGTTGAGTGCCCTTTCCTAAAACCAAACTGATATCTATACAGAATGTTGTGTTTTTCCAGAAAATCATATAGTTGATTATAAATTAATTTTTCAAGTACCTTACTGAAAGGTGAAAGAGTTGAAATGGGCCTGTAGTTTCCTGGGTCAGTTACATCGCCACTTTTGTAAACTGGAGTGACTTGAGAAACTTTCAAAATATTTGGTACAACACCAGTTTGTATTGATTGATTATAGATTCGAGTGAACGGTACTGATAAGGGGTCAGCTGCTAGTTTTATTAAATTATTAGGTATATCAATTGATGATTTGTTCTTATCTAGAGTCTTAAACAAGTTTGAAACCTGGTTTCTGTAACAGTGGACATGACAAAACTTTAGCTGGAGATGACAGGATATATTGTGTAGGGTTTTCAAAGCTATCTTCAATTCTGCTGGCCAAGCTTGGGTCAACATTGACAAAATGTTTATTAAACTGATCAGCAATATCTTCATTACTAGTGAAAGTCTTGTTGTTCCTTACTATTCTTTGAGGTGAGGTCTGTCCCTTTGTCTTCCCCTTAATTAAATTACCAATTATTTTCCATGTAGCCTTTAAGTTATTTTTACACAAATCAATTTTTTTACAAAAATAGGCTTTCTTATTAATGCTTTTGAGATGGTTTAATCTATTTGAGTATTTTTTAAATTCACAAATTTTGACAGGGTCATTGGAAAGATAATGGGTTTTGTACATAGCATGTTTAGTTTTAATTGATTTGAGCATTCCCTTTGAGATCCAAGGTTTTCTTAATTGCTTTTGTTTATTTCTAGATACTTGTGGTGCATGCTTATTGACAATTGATTTGAGTGTATTAATAGTTCTAGCTGTTGTTTCATGCAAATTATTACATTTACCAGAGGTGAGATTCCAATCCACAGCACTGATGTCTTGAAGATATGATTCAGGGTTGAACTTACTGTAGTCTCTGAAGTAAAGTTGCCCATTTTGTTTTCTAAGTGATGATTCAACTGTGCAGAAAATTGGTAAATGATCTGAGATATCAACGGCTATAACCCCTGAAATCAACCTGTTAACTGTATTTGTATAAATATGATCAATTAAGGTTGCAGTATGACTGGTGATTCCAGTGGGTTTGTTATCACTGGTAATAGATTGTGGGAATAAATCATATCAAGGTATCTACCTGTTTGCAGGTGTGTGTGATGTTTTAAAAGGTCAATATTCATATCCCCTAATATATATACTTCATATCTGTTCATATTTAATTCTTGTTGGAATTCATTGAGTATCGATGTGAATTCATCCACATTTGCAGATGGGTGCTTTTAAATGCAGCCAATCATAATATGCTTCTTATTATGAGCAGGGTCAATTTCAACCCAACAAGATTCTACTGATGAAAGATCTATTTTCAAGTCAGGCCTGGGGATAGTGTTAAGAGTATCATTGACATAAATAGCTGTGCCTCCTGCAAGAGTTGGTGAATCGCTATGAAAAAGATTGTAATTTGGAAGGTCTACATTTGAGATCGAATTAGGATTTAATCTGGTTTCTGTGACAGCAATTATGTCTGGCCTTGAATCAATAGAGTGCAGCATGTCATTCAGTAAGGTCAAGTTTTTTGGCAGACTTCTAATGTTACAGTGAAAAAGAGAAATACCTTTACCTTGAGCATTACATAAGATATTATCAAGCTTAGGAATATCGTAGTATTCAGACTGAGTATTTATAAACATTAGATCAGGGTCAGCTTCATTATTTTTATCTGGATTTGGTAAGAGGTTATAAAGATCAAGGTCAATTAACTGATTTATATTCCTAGACCAGTTACTGATAGCAAAGCTAAAATCCCTGTCATCTAAATTATAGAAGGGAAGAAATTGCAGAGTGCTTACGGCATAGAATTCGAATTTGACAATTTAAAGCAGTACATTAAAAGATTATTTTCTAAGTATTGCTTATCTGGTCGAGGTAGTCCTCAAATTCTTCGTGCATAGTAAAAGCTTCTGTGGCAGACATTTCACTAACTTTCAGCATGATCTTGCCATTACTGGTCCACAAGAACTTGACATTGTTCTTCCTCTTGTATTCCTTGATTCTTCCAAAGAGCCTTTTACGGTAGCCGGTCAAGGACTCGTTTATGAAGATCTTGTTACTTCGAGAGATGGATTCGCCTATTTCGGTTTCTAAAGAAGGCAAATGTCGAATATTCTTTCCAACAAGGTGTTTGTGTTTCTGAAATACTTCTCTCTTGTCCCTTTGGAAAAATCCGCCACATTTTTCCATGGTCTTCATGCTTACAGACCATACAAATACCATCAAATGCCCAAAGCCTTGCAGTGACATGGTATGTGGTTTTACCTGTATTATGAGAGAGGTCATGAAGACATGATAGAGCTCACTGAGAAGCTATGGCGTTATAGTGGAGATTGCCATCTTTCGGGTGTGAAAGTGTGGATGTAGCTAGGGCGTGACCCTCACTCTGTTGCTTGCGTTTTAAGAGGAAAACATAGAACTATCACTTCATGTCATACGATCGATGATTCCAGGCATGCAAAGCAAGAATAACAACGCTAAGAGCCTTGCTCTTTACTATGCGCAGGTGAGAGACGCGGTACAGTCAAGCAGGACATGAATTATAACAAACAGACCTCCAGCGATCTTGCATCAAAATTATCAATAACTATTTCTGCGATGGCAGTTGAGCTGACCAAAAAACTGTTTAAATTCCTTCTCTGCAAACCAGGATCTCTTTAAGATCTCAAAGAACTGTGCACAAAAGCCTGATAAGAGCATATGATATTGGTGGGAAATACTACAAAGCATTCAAAGAGAAAGACATTAAGAAGTTAAGTCCCAGAAGTTAAGAAATTCCATGATCTCTTGAAAACCAATTAAAGACACTTCACTTGACTGGTCCCTTCTTGTGAAACAACAGTTATACTCAAGCCTAATTGGTCCCTTCTTGGTTGAATTATCCAAGGGACTAATGGCACAAGGATAGAATCTTAGATAGGGAATATTTTCTTGCTTCCACTGGGAACCGCTGTCGGTACACCTTGTCTATCCCTTCTGGTTTCCTTCGCAAGACTAAAATGGCTACTTTTGCAAATTTGCTAGGGAATAAATGTGCAAATGGCCGCTGAACGAGTTCCCAGTAGCTCTGCTTCAGAATTGACAGAGTGAGCTCGTATCTTTTGAAGGTGTTAAAGTCATGAATAAAATGCTGAGGGAAGATGCACAGGGCAAGATACATATATAGTATTTGACACATACCAAGGAATGGATTTTTATTGCTGTAAAGCGCTTTCGAACAGCAATGTACAAGCGCTATTTAAATATTAATTATTATATTATTAAAGGATGACAATAAAGAATGAGGAGAGACATCTACAAGCAGAGCTAAACGGCATCAGTTGCGTGGCATCAGCAAAACTCAGTCCATTAGTCAGACATGAAGAAAGTTTCCTAACAAACGACAACAATAAAGAATGTGTCATCAGTTTTATTGTCCAGGTGAATGGAAGATGGAAAGGCAGAAGCTAGATGACAAAGAGCCAGTAAAGCGGTAATTGACTTCAATATAAGAAAATGACAGAAGGTCCTTTATTTCTGCATGCATTTCACATAGGCAAATACGGGCATACCACCTTCACAATCTGAAGACAGGATGTCCTCACTATATCTCAGTTGTATTTGTCGACTATAAGGCGACATCGTATTCGTTAAATGTGGAGCTTACCAGAAACCGCACAAGGTTCATTGAACTCAACAGTCAGAGTTGCTACCGTATTTAGTTGGGACGCCTGCAAGGCTGTGTTAAAATGTGCACATAAATTGTTTGTGCCTTCCCCAGGATAGTAAAGGTTCAGCATCAAATAAAGAGGAGTGCCGTGAAACCTTCACCAGCCTAGATAGGAAGTGGGAACTCTCACTAGAGTCATGAAAGGGTTAAAGGCCTTGACTCACATTTTCTGGGCTCTAAAAATCACAACAACAACAGTCAGTGATCTGAAATAGGAACTACTGTGTTCTAAAAAGAGAGATCCGACCATCGGACTACAATAAAGAGGCCCCTTGGACCTCTGTCGTGTATCGACAGTAGAAAATTAATGATCTGCTCTATGCATCGCTTAGCTAACGGCATGAGGTGCACAGAAATGATAGACTGCCCCAACTGTGAAAACCAGTCATTTAGTGTAAAGGACGAAGTCGAAAGCTTAGCGAATTGGAGTCGTTAGATAGTTATGTGGAATATAAATAGCAGGTACCTCAGAAGAACCGTAGGAACTTGAAACTGCGTGTGCAATCAACACTTTTTTTCTGTTCGAGCAATAATGAAGCTGGTAGCTAAGAACGAAGATGGTAGCTTCGTTTGCGGTCCCCGTTTTTGGCCAGTGGACCCAGTTCTCTTCCACAAAAGAGTGTGCGCAAATTTATATCTTAAAGAAGGTTTAAATACCTTTTCAGTATATTAAATTACTTTTAAAACTTATTTTTGTTATATTGATCACAAATTGTGTTTAAGGGGCTTATTTTAGAAATGAAAGTTTGCAACATGCGTTACGTGCCTGAGTCCAGTGAAAAGGTTAAAGGAGTTGAAACAAGTTTTCGGAAAAACAAATTCACCTTGCTTCGCATCAGCCCAATGTGTTATGTCCTACAGTTAGTGCGAGAGCAAGACTGAAGATTACGAAAGTACAGGAACCAGTCTATCTTTGGGTAAAAATACTTTTTTGAACATAAAGTGCCCGAGAACTGGACCGGGCCGAGAACTGGGCCCCATACCACCATCCTCAATTTTATTAGAAAATCCTTACCTTTTAATGCGCATGTGACATAGCATGTGACTTTTCAAAGAAGCAAATAAGGTAAAATTAAGCTTCTAGAATAGGATATACAATGATGTGAAGCTTTAAGAATTTTTTATGTTGTTAACTGGGCACTATTACAACAATTCTTCCATAGACTTGTTTCCATGCTAAGAGAAAAATTTTAAAGGCGTCCAAGTCCACAGACTACCACTGATCAATTGCTATCACGTATTTTCTGACTAGTTACTACTCCACCTTTCTAAAAATTACCATTTAGGTTAATCCCCCCTGGTGATACCGAGCACCCTACTGGCTCATGGACTAAAGGGGTAATAAAACTTTATTTCAGTAATTATTAGAAGTGGAAGTAAGGGGATCTATCTTCTCTCAGCTATAAGTAAACGTTTGTTTGGGATATCAACTTGTTCACTCTTTATTGTTACTGCGGAAAAAAAACAAGGTTTATTCCGCAGTTCAAATACATCAAATTTCATAGGTTCACTTTCCTGTTTTACTTATTGTTATTTTTTGGTTTAACATCAAAGTAACTCCTGGATTTGTTACCGACTGAACCTGCCCTAATGAAAGTAACCATTGACTTTGAGAAGGCGACCTGGTGTGTGTTTAGAGAAGTGCTGCCCAGTGTTGAACTTCAGGGGTGCATGTTTCACTGGGCACAGGATCTGTAGAAAAAAGTAAGTTAAACTTGTCATTATGAAAGCGATCTGAAATTTGGGTAAATGAAGACATTGATTTAGGAACACTCTTGCACAGAACATCTCCGAGTGATTAAAAGTATAATTTTGTATAAGTATAAACTATGCAATCCAACAATCAGCCAGTCATTAGTCTTGAGCCAGTTAAAAAAGCAAAACAGATTACAGCAATTGATCAATAGATCACCGTGTTTCAAACTTTTGTAGCTATTTACATGGTGCGTCGCCCAAATGACACACCAGCATTAATGAAATATAGGGAGACAGTGCGGGACCTGGCGGCCAAAAACACTAGGCGTTATTATGAAGAAAATTTCTGTTTTCCTTTTCGACTGGGACCAATTTCATTGGGAACTGTGGTTGCAGGTGCACCACATGCAAAAAGCGGCTCCTGTTGCTTTGTCAGACGCAAGAAACATCTTTCCATCCGGCTATTGCTGGAAATTTCACAGGGGGAAAAATGTTCTGGCTGCAACTTCAACTATGAATGTTGTAAATGTGGATCTCAGCACCCAGCCAACAAATGTGCCTTTCCAAGGGGAATATGAAATCCAACATTAAAACCATGCCATGAACAGCTGATAGCTGGATAGGTAGAGATATAATAACTGTAGAAATGTTTCCAAAGTTATAAGTATTTCCATATCAGCATCAAAACTAGCAAATAAGTGTATTTTGTTTCACACTGATAGTCAACGCTTAGTAGAAGTAATTAATAAGAAAACAACCAAAGATAAAAAGCTATTAGCTCTCTTGTGTGGCTTGTGTCACATCTTTATTCAGTTAATTATGCCTCCTCAACAGTCACCAGTAATTTATCAGCTATTGGCTATGCTCACAAGCTAGCAGGGGTACATGATCCAACAGAAACTACAATAATTAGACAAATTCTCAAGGGTTATTGCAAGTTAGCTCCGTTGCATGATGTGCATCTTCCAATTACATTACCAGTATTGATGCAACTCATTGCCTCTTTTAAACACACAACTGAGTCAGCATATCAACTACATTTTCCATTTTTGCATATTGGTGAGATCACAATTTACAGTAGCAATCACAGTAATCTTATTATGCTTTCACAGCTGGAGCAAATACTCAATGGCCAAGGGCTGGTCACAGCCCTGCAGCTCACGATTTCTAAGTACAAACATAGTGATAAAGAAGACTTATGTTGTACAGTTAAAACTTTGTTTGTTGGCCAGACGGGGTACCCATTAAAAGAAACTTTTTTGTGGAGCAACTCAATACAGCAATTCGCTTTTGTAAGCTCAATCCTGCATTTTACAAATAGCACAGTTTTCGAATAGGCGCAGCAGCTTGGGCTGCTGGAAATCTAACAGATTTCTTCAGTATATTTGTACACCTAGCCTATCAACAAAGGTAGTTTCTTGTTGAGTTTAGTCCACCCACAGGTACTGTGGTTCTTTCCTTTTTATATAAAATAACATCAACCATTATTTGGTCACCAGTTTTCAGGTGGGGCAGGCCTTCCTTCTGGAGGGTTGTGGCCATTTTTCTCATACCCTTACCTTTGCTAAAGCTTTACGAATGAAATAATCATTGCTAATTAATTTTATTTGACTATGTATAATTTAATCAATAAATCGGCCACCTCGTGTGTCCAAAACTTATCCAAACACTTGATCTGGTTTACTTTTTTTTTTCAGTGCACTTTGCAAAAGGAGGGAGATCTGAGCCAAAGGGTAATATGGAACAAAGTATCCTGTTTTCTTTAGGCAGTTATTTTAATTCAGTTTCGTTTTCTCAGTTTTGCTTTTAATCTTTTTTGATGTACATGAAAAGTTTATTTGCACTAGAAGCACCATTCTCGTTTTTTGTATGAGAAACTGATGTTCAATGCTGAAGTTTTGTTGGCAGTAGTTTCTGTAGGTTAACTTTTTGCAAAGTTAAAAAAATTTCTATTTAACGGTTTCAGAGCCACCTTAAATTTCCGAAAAGTTAAGGTGGCTATGAAACCGCTAGATAGAATTTTTTTTAACTTTGCAAAAAGTTGCATGTTAACCTGCTGATCATGATTCAATAATAAAAAATGGGGGTCACCGTACTCGTTTTTGAGTTATAAGCACTTAAAGGCAAAATAAAGGGTGTTTATAGCAGGCTAAACTGTTGCTATGGTAATGAATGATGTCATGAAAATGGCTACAACTTGTTGAGTGATGATCGGACGTTTGCTTGATATCCTTATTGTAGTAGCAACTGATAACAATTTGTAGTACTTACCCATCAAAGTTTAAGAGCTGGAAAGTGCTGGAAACCATTGTGAGCCTCCTTAAAAAATACCCAACTGGAAGCAACAAAGCTTTTCAGTGCATTATGAGTCATTTTAACTGGAAGTAAAATTGTTAGCTTTATAATGATTGTTTTCAGCGTGGCTTCTGATAAGCTGATTCAAATAACATCCTTAGTGACGGTTTGTGTAGTCGCTGTAAGAGTTTAATATTGCAGTCTTAGTCATCTTGCTTTGTTGGTCTTGTTCTTGATCTCCTGTAAATATAAATGCGTCAAATAAAAATTCTTAATGTTTGTACTGTGGCTTACATGGCTCACTGGCTCACTAAACTGAATGCCATAGAGAGTAAAATTGAGGAACTTCATCATCATTTATCCGTTCTCCAAGTGGGGAATTGGACCGTATGTTTTCTGCCTCCAGGCTGTTCAGTCCTGTGCTGCCCATGCTTTTTAAGGATTTCTTCCAGCTCCTTTTCAACAGTCCTTCTCCAAGTCTTGCATGGTCAACCCTGTTTCCGTTTGCCTTAGGAACCCATGTGAGACCCATGTGAGTGGTGATCCATTCTGAGGACATGACCCAACCACATGCTTTGATGTCTTTGTGCCACCTGACTTGCTGATGCATGCACCAAAGTACACAAAACTCTCTACATCTTTAATATCTTGTTAGTCAACATGAACATTCTCACGGGTCGTGTTCAGTCTGACAAGTTTGGAGTTTTAAAGGAGCTTGGTCATGACTCACACACGCGCACTTCTGACTTTGAAATCTTGAAGGTCGTGTTTAACTTTTCAAAATCGTTGAAGGAACAGATTCGATCTTTGTCGATCTAGATCATCCTGCACTAGTCAGATCTGTTATTTGTGGTAGAGTGTTTCTCAAAGCATCGTGAAGTTACTTGAATAGAAATTTTCAAGTTCAATTTTATGTTCTAAGCGTATTGGCCAGTGATGTTGAGTGGTCCGAATCATGTCCGGCAATGGCGGCCCGTCATGCTGGCAGCAGCTGCAAAAAGGTGTTTAAAAGCAAGGCAGCTGCTTCCTGATTGACAGAAGGGGAAACAAGAATATGGATTGACAACAATCTTTAATTTGACTTGGTTTTCTGCAAGAACAAAGTGTGGCTACTCGAACGATTCAAGTTTTGTGTTCCATCTCCTTGCTCGCGATAGGCAAAGAAGGGGTTTGAGTGAACTGTGGTTTGACTCTTTTTTTGTAGGGTTGATCAGCAAGAAGGAAAGTCATACCAATAACAGAAAACGGACCGAAGGTGATGGATCTTCGAAATGCCAGTGCAATATTGAATTTGCAGGTATCAACATGAAACATGTCATTCGTTCTGAAAAAAAATGCCACAATTGTAATGCTTTGGTGACTTTGTAATATTTTAGTAGCATTCCTTTTAACCAATCCGGTTCTGGATTTAGTTGATCCAGATTGTTTGAATCTTCATGTAAGCTGGAACAAAAATCTGAAAAAAGATTGAGCCCCTTGTTTCCACGGCAACAAGGGGCCTGGGAATCACAACAAAAATGGCGGAACAAATAGGATTTTTCTGTTTGCTGGAGGAGATTTTTAATGACAAAGATCCTGGTGAAGAAATTCACAATAAAGGAGGTGACATGTGACACGTTCAACTGTGTTCACTAGAGAGTCAAAAATATCCAAGGCACTCGTGAACCACATTGCTCCCTCTTTCATCCAGTGGCCATCTGGAGACAGGTTGTTGCAAGCCATTGAAGGTTTCAGTGAGCACAATGGCTTACCTCGATGTATAGGAGCCATTGATGGCGCGCATATCCCCATCAAAGCCCCAAGCCATCATCATGAACATTACATTAACAGAAAAAGGATTCATTCAATGCAGCTTTAGGTAGTGTGTGACACTGATATGGTATATACTGCTGTTTACTGTGGCTGGTCTGGAGCAGCTCACGATGCATGTGTTCTTCGAAACAGCCCTTTATTTCATGGTGCAGAGGCAAGAACAGATGACATCTTTCCAGGTCAAACGTACATTATCGGAGATGCAGCACATCCCTTGAAAACCTGGCTACTTACAGGATTTAAGGACAATGGCCATCTCACCACTCAGCAGAGGAGTTTTACCCATCGTCTAAACTCAAACCGCATGATCACTGAACGTAGCATAGGTATTTCACAACAATATTTTAATGTAAGTTAATTATTTCTTCTTTGAAAACTAATTTCTAAGTAATTTGCTGTTCGAATATATTTCAATAGATATTTCAAGAATAAAGATTTCAATAAATATCTCAAGATTAAATACATGTATGCCAACAATGGGTAAATAATTTCCAGTCTGTATGCATTATACAATTTTCAGAGGTTTACAATAAACAAATCAAAGAACTCAACATGATTAGTTTCATTTCTGTCTTATGTGGAAATTTCCTTTTGATAGAGCTCCAACAACCCGGTGCATGTCCCTGAGATTTTTCTCCCTCTCCTCTTCTTTTTCCCTTTGCTCTTGTTGGCACTTTTTGAAAAGATCAATGAGATTCTCCTTACTTTGTAGTGCCTGTTTTGCACTGGACCTTCTTCTCTCTTTGTGTGGAGTTACTTCAGTGTCTGACGATGATCCTTCCATCGCAACTGAAGATGCTACTGACTCCCAAGACTGCGAACTTGAACTTGCAATGGTGAGGTCTGCACCAGAAGTACCGGCTCTGTTGGAGCAAATGGCAAAATATCACTAAGCTCCTCAAAATATGGGCAGGTCTTTTTATCGCTTCCTGTCTGGTTATTGAGGTTCAAGGTTTTTGTAAAATTTTGTTTAAGTTCTTGAACTTCATTTCACATTGTGCACCAGAGTAGCCATACCCTGGTGCAACTACACTCTTGCATATCCTTTGATATTTCCTCCCACAAGGGTTTTTTCTTTGACTTTTTGTCCTTGTATAGAGAAAGAAGAAAGAGTACTTCTGGTCGCGACCATTTTACTTTACGTGGATAAGGAGTGTGGAGCTAGGAGGCCCAGTACCTCAGCATTATTTCCATGGAGTCTGGAAACAAGAAGACATGGTTACAAAGTAAACATGGTGGCAATGGAGGAAGGAAAAATCGACGTCGTGGTTCAACTCAAACGAGAACAGCGTAAAAAGTATGAACCACCAAAACTGCATACTGATCTGCCAGCATCCATGACTTTTCAACAGCTGCTACGTTTCAGATTAAATTGAGAATTATTTAAAATAATGTGTCATTGCCTTCATTACCTTCTGTAAAACAGTTTTTCTTTTTGAAAATGGAAAATCTGGGTCGGTCGTACAATGCTAAACAGAGAAAAAAAAGGAGATGGCCTTACCAGCAAATGAACATAACCTTTGTAAAAAATTGCCTTAACTAATAGTGATTACACTATCACAATAGCTTATTCTCAAATTTTGGGCATTATACAATAAATGTTTTGACTACTCAGGATTAAGGTATGCGAGACCACACACAGACATTTGGTTTGTATACAATGTACGGTATATAATTTCAAGATTTGTATTACATTGCATTTGATTAACCTTTAATTTTTTGTATACATTAATTCATTGCAAATTCTTTCTAGAATGCATTTCATATAAATGTGGTGAAAAGGTTTTGCTAAAATATTGGCAAGACATACGTTGTTCAGTCAATCAAAAGGGCAAAGACTTAATGAAAAGGCAAAACCAACACCTTTGTAAGCCTCTAAATTACACTTATCAAGCTGGGCTTTGTGATCACCCAAGTCCTTTTGCATTCAGTGATGTCCTTCTTGGTATAATTTATGGATTTTTCCAATTCGTTTATCTTTTATCTCTTTTTCTGGCCTCCTCTTTAAGCACTGTCATGTCTGCTGAGAGTAGACTCAATATTTGTCATCATTGAAGCCATACTATCCAAGCGACTTTCAATAAGAGAAAACTTTTCAAGGCCCTCCATAATAAGATCCAACCTCGCACTTACATTCTTGGCCATGTCAAGAGCATTGAATACAATATCACACAAACCGGCGCTCTCTTCTGAGTTATTTCTCGTTTTTTTATCAACAGGTGAAATAGAGACCCCAGTTTGCAGTGGTGAGTGGGTTTTTCTCTTAAAAATTGGACGCAAAAACTGGAGCAGCCAACAACACCTTTAAACTGCCATCTTCCTTCACACCTTTGTGTCTTGTCTGGTAACAACAACAGTGGACAAGACTTTAGGACAACTTACCCTTGCTACATAGAGTACAATGGAACCTATTCCATATTACTGAGGTTTGCTCTATTCTGCAATGAAACGTTTACATGCCATGCACTTTGAGAAATGCTCGGTGAATGGTGGTCTCTAAGGTTAATTTATGACAACATTGATAAAATTGCAGCATCACCAAGGTGTTGTTATAGCTAAGGTAGTTCGAATGCATTGCAGTCCTACTTCCAAGAGTGCATAACCAATTCTGTAATGGAAGAAGGACGATCCAAAGAGTAATGTGATATGCTGTGTTGATGTTGCTCTGATAGATGTTAAATCGGACACCTGGAAACTGTTTCATATTCTGTCCAATGAAAGCGCTGCTTAGTCAACTTTGTGTCACTGATTGCAAGCAGGGGCTAGAGGTTAATACGAATGATGTGGCAAAGATTAAAGGCACACAAAGCAAAAAAAGAAAGGAAGAGGAGGGAAAAGAGAAGAAAGCAAGACCTTTAAAAATCAAGTCTAAGCTCTAAGTCAACGCCGACACCAAAGTGAAACTCTGAAGGGATGTTGGATGAACAAGAAATAGAATCCGCAACCTCACTCAAAAATGATCATGGACAAATTAACACAATAGAAACCAGAATGGACGACAACTTCTCAAACCTACACACTCAGATATCAACTTTGAGATGTGAGTTGAAAGAAGACATCAACGTTGTCAAGCAAACAAAAGTCCCTCAAGGGAGCATGGGCTGAAACTCAAAAAGCTCACACCAGAAAATGCTGGAAGACCAAGCGAAGAAAACACAACTACTGGAAGCACAGCTTGCAATCACTCCAAACTGAAGCTTTTTTGCTCGCCAAAAATCTCCATGCAGGAGAAGAAAACTTGTTGCCTTAAAAAGTTACACGAGGAAAGCAAACCTTAGGCTTACGAACGTACCTGAAGAATCTGGAGAAGATTGTGCCGAGGTTGTTCTTGATATTATCTAAAATGAGTTAAAAATCAATACTGAATCGAGAGAAACGAGGAAGCAAGTTCCACATTTATAAACAAACTGAACAATTTTACTCTGAACATTTGTATCTTAGAAGTAATTTGGCTGACAAGGAAAATTAAGTCCCTTTTCAATCTGAAGTATGTAGGCAAAACACAAAGAAATTGCAGTGTTCTGATTGATGAACATTCTGACACCAGCAAGGTCTCAGAACCTGTGAGACATCTCCTTGAATTCCTGTGGCACTCTTTCACATGGAATATAATCACTGGGCAACAGAATTGGCAAAAATGCAAGATCCTGGAGGCTTTGTTCATTGCTTTAAGAAAGCCAGAGCTAAACAAAAAACTGCTGGCTCATCCTGTTCATCTGTTCCTCATGGGAGTAAATAAAAAAATATGAAACCAGGCGCCAAACATAACAACCCTGATGATGACTTTTAGTCGAAAAGTTCTGTTATATATTTTTTAACTTGTATATTATAGCCTTTGAACTTTTTAATATTATAAAATGAGAAATGTATTGGATGCTTGTTTAAATATCTCTTGGTCAAAATAAAAAAATAATAATATTTGGATTGCCATTGATGTAGATACAAGTACATGCACCATTATACATAGCAACAGACCAGACCATATCAGTGTTTCCATTTTATAAATAAGAAATATAATTAAAACCATAATATATTAATCTATAAATCATTTTGGAAATGTATTGGATGTTTATAGCAGAGCTCCAGTGCGCGAAGTACGCCAGCGGAGCACCATGGGTAAGAAATTTTGGTATACCATCAAGCCAAGAAAATTTGGTAATCACGTGACCGTACGAGCGTCCGTCCGTCCGTCCGTCCGTCCATACAGACTCTGGGGGAGGGAGAGGGGAGGGGAGTCACAGGACAATTACCGCCTTGTTACTGTTAAATCTTTGATATTGAACTTTCATGTCATGCTCAATTGACAGCTGTCAAAACAAGGTATCCGCTGACCAGTATCACATGACCATATCGCAGGCTCAGGCGTAGAGCTAATCGAGGTGACGTCTTTTTTGGAAGTTGACCGCTGACGAGGTAATGGTTTTCCAGTTGATCGCGGGCTCAAGTACTCAGTTTTTTACTTAGCCTGATAATTTTCTCATCGCGTAAATTCAGATTTAAATAAAGGGCAAGGTAAATAACCGACAAGCTCTGCTTTTAGGCTTGGCTAAATCTATTTTAAAAATAATTAGCTTAGTTTTTTTCTCATGTTAAATAAGTGATCTGGACATTTCATTTCAACTTAAACAAAGCGATTGTATGAAAAGGCGGCAAATCTTTGGTACGCTGTTCACCTTTAAAGCTGAATGAAAGACCCTAAGAAAGCTACTGGCAAACATAGATTTTCGTGAATATTTCTCGCCTTATTTACTCATCTACATCATGGAAACTGATTTAGGACAACCTCTTAACGGGAAGATCCAAAATGCCGACATGATATACTGGATAACAAGTCAAAAAGAGCGCGATGTACAGGGTTCGACCTACGGCTGAGCAAGGCTGATTATCACTGAATTGAGCTCAAACAAAAGTGAATTCAGAGCCGATCAAGTTCACTGAAGTAAAGGATAAAAGACTGTTAAACAAGAAAATATTTTGTTTAGACTAATTATTTTCAGTTTTAGTTATTGGAGTTAACTGTGGTGTTCATTATTGGATTTTGAATAGAAATTATTTAGTTTCACTGATCAAAATCGCGATTTCGGCTCGCTTGCATTTGTTTTGTTTCTCTTATCACTGCTTGTTAGTGAGTGTGTTGAATTTGCCGGTTTCGTTGCGAGTTACCTGTGCTAGGCTGAGTGGGTTCAGACTTAACCTACCGCATATTTACTTACCAGAAATGAAGAAAATTCATTCAGTTCTCTATATAGCAACGTATTTAGCAACGCGTACGATAAAACAGAATTAGTAAATCATGCAACCAAACTGCACCGAAAAGAAGACGGTTCAAAACATCATTGTAAGCTTATTCTAAGTTAGCGTGCACCACTTTCCAAATCACAAACTGCCACAATTTTTACACAAACACTGCTTTAAAATGACCTACATAACCGGCAACATCAATTTGCAGTGTTTGTTTTACCACCGTGATTTTCTCAGTTTGCCGTGGCGTGAGTTCATTTAGTTTACTGTGTTTAGCAGCGAGTTAACTTTGTTTTTCTGTACGTACTTTGTTCTTGCCTTGAGTTGATTTTCTTGCCCTGACAGTTTTGTAGTAATCAAAACAAGGTCAAGGTTCTTTTTACATTGAATAACTCATAGAGGTCCTAGAGGTGTATTACGAATTAGTGTACAGTAAACGTTGTAAAACGCTTTACTAAGATTTGTTTTGCGCCTTCGTGCGTACGCGAGGAACCCAATAAAGTGCACTCGTCAATTTCAATTTTAGAACCTGTCACTACAGGCAGGAAAATTCAGACGGGTTAACCACAAAAGAAATTGACGTCGCTTTCCTCAACAAAATCATGAGAGGTTTTTTGTACCTATATGGGCCACCGTATAAGCTTAGAAATATAGTGTGGTTTCTTATTTGGTAACACTAAAATTTACTCGAGCAAAAAAAAATGATAAATGGAAGCTCCGCTTTTAGGCCTGCCTAAATGTATATATTTTAAATATCTATATCTATATATTTTTTTTAAATATTGAAATATCTATATGTCAAAATAACAAAGAAAAGTAATGTTTGGGTTGCCAGTGACATGGATACAAGTAATGTACATAGCAACAGCTCATAATATATCAGTTTTTCCCTTTTATAATGAAACTGGGCTACTTAACGCCAACACCACCGCAATCCTATTTCACTTAGTTTGGTTTATTTTTCAAAAAGTATTTGTTCTTACTTCACCTGGACAAACCCGAAACCTTTGAAAGTGAATGATGGTGTTGTCCACAACCACTGAAAAGGCACACTTTTGCCATTCTACATCGTCAAGCAATGTGATTCACTCTCAGGCAGTTAGTACACAATTTTTTGGTCATAACAAACTCCTGTCATTCATCAGACAGTTCTTAATAGCATCCTTCACAGGGCCCTTGCAATACTGTATTAGGTAAGAGAGTTTCTCATCATCCTCTTTCACTCTCCTCTCCACATTTCTCTGAAGCTTTTCATATTTTGACTAAATTACTCAATCTACGAGAACCATAAAGGGAATATCCATTTGCTGCAGAACCAGCTCTTCTTTGGGATAATAGCTTGTGTGGAGGCTCGGGTGGAGTCTCACTTGGAGTTTCCATTGCCTACATCATCTTCAACAAGCAAGAGTTGCAAAAAGAACCAATGTGTAGCCACTAAATTATCCAGCGTTCACTATTCTTGGAGTACGTACACCATAAGTTACTGAGTGTATGGGAGAAAATGGGCCCATCCCAGTGTTACAGTTCTAGCAAAGAAAACAACAACAAAATACTAAGTAACGGCACAAAATAAAATACAGGCGACCAAAGAAGAACATGCACGAAGAATAGGTACAAACCTTATCAGTGAAAACTCCAGAGTCACAAAGGAAAATATTTGATACCGGCATAGGCAGGTTTCCATACAGCGCAAACTATGACGATGACAGTGTGAACTAAAAATGAACAATGAAATCTACAACAACAAAATCTACTATGAAGCCAATGCATATTTATGAAAGAAAAGAGAGAAAAGCAGATGAACACCTTTGTGTGCACGATGGAAATTAGCATAGCGTGGTAACAAATGTCTTTGTACCTTTTATTTTTTGTACCTTTACTTTAGTGTCTGAAAGGTGTAGTTCATAGTTGTAAAGTGATATTATGGAATTCAATTTTTCTTTTTATAAGCGAGCATTTTCCCATAAACATTTGGATCAGATGCACACTGTTCATCATAAATGAGAATGTGAACACACTGAGGACCTTTACACTGCGGGGGTTTCTCCCACATACTCTGCTTTCCCTCCGCTAATAAAACCATCAAACAAATACCAACCACTTTTATAGCAAAATCCGAGATGAAAAATCTTCACACCAATAATGTATACCGCTGAAGCACAAAATGCCAGTTAGTTTGAAACCAGCATTTAAAATTTAGATATGCTTATCAAGGTTAGGAATGTGTGTACTTGAAGTATTTCGCATAACACAAAAAAGTATCAATTACTAATAACTTCTGTGGTTACTCTGTTTTTACCATCACAAAACATTGCTGTGTTGCTTGTCATTTCAGTAATATCTTAATTTAGATATTGCAAATTAGTGTCAGATTTCCACACCTTCCAGACGTTGTCAGCTGAAAAGTTCTTGTTAACAGATGCTCCACAACTGAGTTGATTTATTTTTGTGGTCGGTTAAAGCATGCTCTTGCAATATGTCATCGTCAGTCACAGGCAAAATAATATGGTGCTTTGTATGTGTGCGTCTGTGATTTTTTTCTTTATTGCAATACTAACATAACTTACAACAATAAAATTACCTACACGACTAAGATAACTTACAATACTGTGTCAGTTACAATACAAATATCATGGGTGACAAATTACTCCTTAATTTTGGCATGAAATTTCAGCGCTAATTTATAATTTCACATGTGAAATTACAAAATTGCATGGCAACGCTTCCCATGTTTCAGTGCCAAGATGGCGTACAGGATTTTAAAAGATGATCTTTAAAGCTTAAACTTTGCACATTTCGCTTGAATTTCACCTTGGCCAGTTTGTTTCGTCGTCTTATAGTCTTTTAGCGATAACATGAATGGCATTGAGCGTATTTTTAGCATTTTACACCGGCGCTGTTTCCAACCAGTTCATTCATGACGATACAATAAACAAGTTAAAAAACTACAGTTGTAAGCGTAATTTGTCACCCATGATATTAAAATTCACCAAATGGTATACTTGTGAAATTAGGAAATAATCACCATCTTCCCATAACTTAAAACAATCCTCCAGAACACCCATTCCCTTCCCAGAAGTACTCTTTATATGGATTTGGCACCAAAAAAGGATGACTAAGGAATTCCAGAATAGTGTCCTGATGACACCTATTTCCAATTCCCCCAGAAACCCAAGTATATGACTGATAAGAAAGTTGAGGCTTTGCAACTGAACTTTGTTTTGGTCTTTAGTCTGTCTAATCGTGTTTCACAGGGATTTAATTTGCAATTCCATTCCTCATTTTTACATCCTCCACATTTTCTTGATTTTAATGTTTTGCTCTTCAGATTTTTGCTACATGTACATATTCGGCTAAGATTCAGAAAACTTCAAAACATTGGAGTCTATTGTGCTTTCTGAAATATTAATCTTGTTAATACTGCATTTGTTTTGGAAATTGAGATAAGATTTCTTTTAAGGACAAAGTGCGATGGCATTTCCAATGTTTTCTGAAATACCAATCTGGTCAGATTAATATTCAGGGGAAGGTAGGGGGTAGGTCTATTTTGGAGTAGTGTAGATTTTAATCGTAGCGTGATTGGTGTTTTTATCATTTTGTAGCAAATTGTTTTGTGTTTCTGTTTTGATGGTATGATAGTGGGCATTTTTTGTTGGAATTATTTAGTGAGTATTTTTTTGTTTGGATTATTTAAACTACTTAATTGTGCAGGAGTGATGTGGAATTTATTTAAGTTTGTGAATTGTGTTGTTACCCATCTTTTGAAATGGTGTTGTTTATATTTGGAGGAGAAATATTTAATTTTTTTTAATGTTAATTTACAGTTGTTGGGTGTTAATAATAATTTTAGTTTACTTTCAGGGGAACCAAAGACCATGACATCAATGCCAACTGTAAACTGCGGCTCTACAAACAGAAGGGAACAAGACAAACTGAAGGTTATTAGCAGCTGTCACATAGGGGAGACTTGAGATGACCCCATAATAACCGGAGGTGGAAATGAGGTATGTACCGTCTTCAGGATGCAGCTTCTTGGAGTAACGTCATCTTGTCACTGTCCTTACTTATTTCCTTTAGGGTTTTCCCCAGCTGTTTGTTAAGACAAGTGATTTTCACAGACAGTCACTTTGCCTTTATTGCATTTTTCTTAAGATGAGCTTCTGTCTCCTGCATACTAAGTTCGCTTTCAGCCCTTTGGGCCTCCCTTGCAAGGATAAATTCCTCTTGCTGTGTGATTGTAAAGAGTGCTCTCCTGCACCCTTTGAATATTTCTGGCATAAGCTACATATATAAATTAAGTAAGTTTAAATTAATTCACAACTCAAATAATGCTCTAGAAATTGGGCTTACATGTTTAGTGAGCTCACTAAAATACTTCTCATAGTAGCCAGAAACAAGATTTATTAGTAGCAAAATTTGTACATCTTGTCTCATCAGGAGCTCAGAAGATATACAAGGAATTACTATGGGCCACGGGGTAAGGGAGGGCCTGGAACCAACTTTAAATTCATGACAGAGGGAAAAGACGAAGTGGGATGAAAAAAGTTATTACTTGCCCATAAAGCACACGTTTCAACACCATAGGTACCTTTGGCTGAGCCCTACGTGCATTTTGCCACTTAACATTGCTCTTGCTAGTATGAATTATTGGCTGGTGTTAAGTTTGTACCTGAACTGCTTGTACGTTCCGAGCATTCTGCATTGGATTCATATCTTAGGATTTGAAAAGGATAAATGTGAGGTAAGATTACTGCATTGGTATACAAATGATCGTGGTGCTGAAATGCTCACCTATGACTATTAGTAGAGGTTTTTCTCCCCTCACAAATCTTGCACGGTATACTTGGGTGGCTCCTTTTGAGAAAATGATGTGCTTTTTTATTTTGTGTGACAAGCGCAATGGGGGGAAGGTTTGATTTTCATTATTTAACTAAACAAGCTTGTGCTTTCGTCTAACGGATTTAGCCCGTGCTTTTATCCCCATGATTAAGCTTGTGCTAAGGGGTTTTTTGATAGTTTGACATAATTTTAGCTGATTTAAATTTTAGTAGTAGTCAAGTTGATCATCTTTAGGTTGGAGTAGGAGCTTGGAGTTAAGTGATATCAGGGATTGTTTACCAGTTACTGTTAGTCATTCGCGATAATGCAGCGCTTTAGTAGAGCGAGGCAACCGGTTTCAGGCGATGTACAGCAACAGTTAAGCCACAAGTTTGCTATCGGGTGTAGTCCCTTCTCTGTCATTTGTACAATTCCAAAATTCGTTTAAGTAACTTAGCAAGTCCCCGATATATTCATCATCTCTATTAACAAGGGATATGTTGTAACCAACTGGAGCCCATACAACATAGTAACACTACTTAGTGTTTGTACAGTACATTCCTAGCATTATTTGTGGAATGTGGTTGACACAAACATGTCTGGGCATTTTATTTCACATACTCAAAAGTTTATTTGAAAATTCTGTCACTTATCTCAACTAGTCCATTGGGAGAAGAAGCTAACCATGGAATACCCTTATCATCATTGACTATATGAACTCCAGTCTTACATACCTATTAGGAACTAGCAAATGTATGTTGCTATGGTACTATTCTCACACATACATCCCCATATCATAGCCAATTGATTTTTGCTTACTTTTGAACTTGTTGTCTCCACCCCTTGTCTTAGCTCATTCCAATAGTCTTCCATTATGGGCTTTGTGAGTCACCCTAAAGCAATAGCAGCTTTGCTTCCATTGCAGTATTTAAACCATTGCTGTTTTGTTGCTTTGGAATCTGAATTGTCAACTGTTAGTGAAAAATATGTCATTTTTCTTTAGATCCAAACTATCTAACATGTCAAGCATTTTTGGCGCAAGGAAGCTGTAGGGTGGTACCACATCCTTTTGTAATGTTGAGTAGTAGGTTTTATAGAACAAGTTGCAGGGGAGTTTGATTTTTGTTTTGCCATTTTAAAAGGGCAATCGCTTCTGAGGTGGCGAAGTTTGAAACACTGTTGCTGTACAACCCACACTTTGTTGTAACCTTTGCGTAGTCTCTGACCCAGTGGCATGGCATTTATCAGCAGAATTATTAACAGTTGCTATGATTTTTTCTACGTCATATTTCTTTAACAATTGCCTTATTGCAGAATTGTCTTGGTGAGCACTTGGGCCAAGTCCATCAACTGCCAAATAGGTTAAACACCTTTCTTTTGTAAATTTTTTCACAAAAGTAGCAAATTATCAGATAATTTGTTGTCTATGTGGATAACATGCTTGGTATGAATATCACAACTTCTTCAGAACAGACTTCTAATGCTTTTATCACTTACATTTTTGTTCTTGTACATGGATAACATGCATTTTGGTAAGAATGTCACAACTTCTTCAGAACAGATGTCTAATGCTCGTTTCACTTACATTTTTGTTCTTGTACTTGTTTTAACATTGGAGGCCCTATGCGCCAACTTGGCCCCAGGGGATAGGTAACAGGTAACTTGTTTTAACATGTTTCCAGGGAAGTTTCATTTGTTTCCATCCCACAACATCAAGAAAGTGTTAGGATGTTTTTTTTTTCTGATCAGACAATTACATCTTCCTATCTGGAATGACCATGAAATTCTGCAACTTGGTTATGGGATGGGGAATTCCATGATGTGCACTCACAAAATCTAAACGGTTGATTTTCATTCCGCTTGACTTGCAGTAAGCTCCTATTCTGTTCTTTTTGGGCGCGCATACTATGAATATATCGCGAAAGCCGCGTTTCGCACACGTGAAATGAATGAAGACTGACTTTGCCGCCACGCCTTTCGCTCGACTGTCAAGTCACGCTCAAAAATAACGCAATAATCACGATCAATGCATTAAAGATTATTATGGGATATCCCTGAGTTTCTTCGACACGGACAGTCCTACGCTCAAAATTCAACAGAAAATTATAGAGTCTAAAAGCCAGTCTTCATTTCCAAACATTCAACACGCCAAATCATGGCAAATGAGCCCAAACAAACGAAGGTGAACTTGGTTTGGAAGAGAAGTGCGTTTAAACTCTTTCCGTCTGGAATCAGAGTCCCGATCATGGAACAAACGAACCTAGCTTCTTTGAGGCTCGCTAGCGATCTTGCGGGTATTCAGACTTTATGATGTCCTTCTACCACCAGACGGGCGCAAATATATGTCAAATAAGCGAGAATCAGTGGAGAGAAGTGCACTTCATGCGCGAAGGTGAGCATTCGACTTGTCCGATTAAAATCTGAAGAGGCTTTGCGCGCGAAAAGCTTACGTCACAATATTTGCTTTCCAGATCTCCCAACTGAATTACAAAAACAGGAAGAGAAACAAAAAACCTTTTGTTACTCCGAACAATGAAACCAGCATAAACATTTAGATTCGTTCTGGAACAATGATTCGCTAATAGTAATTTTCTCTTCTTTTTTTCTCCAAGAACAAGCTCAAACTAGCGAAAATAAATGCAGGACAGTGTTTAACACATGTAAACAAAGCCACATGCGAGTTTTGGAGTTGTTTTTGACAATTTTCAATTTCGCCAAAAACTCAATCTGTGATTCTTGCCCTTGCCCCTTCAAGTCTTTTAGTTATGGCTCACTAATTGAATTAGCGAACATCTTGAGCTAAGACTTGAAGGCGTGAGGGCAAGAACCTCAGATTAAGTTTTTGGCTAAATTGAACATTGTCAAAACAACTCCAAATTTCGCATGCGAGTTTGTTTACGTGTGTTAAACACTGTCCTGTATTTTTTCCCGCTGTTGTCTGCCTTGTTTCCAAAAAATTACGCATGCAAAAACTGGACTTTGACGAAAGAAACCTTTTGTTCCGCGAAACAATGAAATCAGCGAAGTTGAACCGATTACTGTTTTAACTCTACAAAAATTAACCCTAGGGGTTAGGGTTAGGTTAGGTTAGGGTTAGGGTTAGCATAGGGTTATCCTAGCAAAAATAAAGAAATCTCTTCTTTTGAATTGCATGGCATGAGTTGGTATCTAAATAAAGTCAAGGATTAGTGTCTAGAGAGTGAACGTTTTGCAATCCGTGAAAAAAGAAAACACTATTACGGTATATGA
This sequence comes from Meandrina meandrites, assembly GCA_963693305.1. NCBI lineage: Eukaryota > Metazoa > Cnidaria > Anthozoa > Scleractinia > Meandrinidae > Meandrina > Meandrina meandrites. Next base: position 40,832,126 of record OY855903.1, read on the forward strand.
AAAAAACTTTCTCATGCACTGTTTTCTGGAAAAGTAAAAAAAGAGCAAGATGTGACATTTCGTAGATGCTACTCTGATGCTGCAAAAGGCTTTGAAATTTAGTGATGCTATCAGCAAAGCGCTTGCCATTTATGCTTTGTCTGCGCGACGAATTAAAAAATCATTACGGAAGAAAACGTATTCGAAATTTCTCAGCGGAAAATTTCGCTAAGCGAAATGATTATTTTTTGTGAATAACACTGCCGTTAGCAAAGCAAATTCAGTCCGTTTCACTAAAAAAGATACTTCCATTTTCGAACTACCGTGAAGGGCGAACTTTTTTCCGTGAATTTTCACGCGTAAAGCATTTAAGTTTGCCTAGACAAACCGTCGCGTTTGGAGCGTAAACATGTCAAGTTTTGGCAACTCAGCCTGTGTGTATCTGGTCATGAAACACAGCATTACAACACAGGCACGCTTTAAGTGTGTACCCACATTTTGTGGGTCGATTATTATTCATATATTCACGCTATTGTTCTTTCTCATTGAATATTCATAATTTATGGACCGATTACTTTCCGAAGATGTGCCTGGCCACTGCACGAGCGCAAACGCTTTGATGTTAGGTGTGATAGTTTTGCTTTGTTTTAAGATTCCTGTTTCATTTATTTTTTTAAGCCCTATTGTTACGATATATTTATTTATTCGTAAGAAAGGTCTGGAAAAGCTCAAAGCACGCACCCGGGAAGGCTGAGAAATTGACATGAATGCAACGCTCGGCGTCGGCAAATTACAAACACCGCAAAAACACTCGCAAACATTCTAGTTTCTGGAATGATTTTCATCAATAAATTTGCTCCTTTTAGTCATTCCAGTGTTTATTTGAATCTGAGCTACATTTTTAACATCTTGCTTTGTTACCATGATATCGCTTTAATGAGTCCAAGTGAATATAAAACTATGGAACTGGAAGCCCGCTCGATTATTTATAAAAACACTGTCGATAGCTAGCTGTTGGAAGTCGGCCGGTTTTTCGTATTCGATTTACCGAATTAAAAGTAGACATTCGTAAGCAAGAAAAATAAGTGAGTAGCCACGCGAATAACTTTGTTATTTATAAGCCCGCGTAATGGTTTGTATTTGCATAAGAATATATCGTCTGTTGTCTTGACAAGCGCACGGTCAATCAAATCCAAACAAACTCTTATGTATTTCTTTGTCGTTTAATAGTATCTGATTGTTAATCTTAAATAAACTAATCCAATAAAAAGCTTAGCGACAACAAATCACTTCGATTTTTTTTTCGATTACAAATCGACTTCCACGTCGCAAATGAGAGCAAATTCATTCAGACGTGACTGATGACATGTCGCGGCCGTTCTCACTGCCGGCGGCAAATTGCGTTGTTATTTGCAAAACAAAGCGGTTCTCTGGTTATACTGAACCGAAAATTTCATTTAAACGCTCATTTTCAAGCTTGTAAAATGCATATCAATAATAAACCGATATTACTTTTGCCACTTATGAGCGAAACGTTTTTCAGTGGAAAGAGACGAAAACGCGAGGTGGCATTTTTTTTCGCAATCACCATGCTTCCAAGAACAAAAGGATACGAACTTGAGGGACAATAATTAAGTTCCATTGTTGAATTCTTTTGAAATACATCCACTGAATCGCCGCCCAAAAGTCACAAGTCCTATTCATTTGTCTGAGCCCAGTAATTCCGAAGATACTCAGCCCTTTCATCGGAGCAAAATCGACAATAACTCGAAGCTTGCCGACAGATAAATTAATGAGCCTTCCGTGTCAATTAGCCAGCGGTATACCCCATTTCTGAACAACACAAATAAAGCGTGCCTGTGTTGTAATGAGGTTTTGAAAACTTTTGCGTCGACGTTTTATGTTTCTTCAATGAATGTCGACAGCAAATGGCGCCTTTATATTTCTGGTAAATGCTGAGACAGCGATCTTGATCTTTGGTTCACTTGCAAAACGCGACAGTTTGTCTAGACAAACTTGAATGTTTTGCTAGATCGTGAGAAAACGGGCTAAAAAGTTAGCCGTTCACGGTAGCTCGAAAATGGCAGTAAAAGTCTGGTTTCATAAAACGGTTTTTTCAGACAACACAAAAGAAGTTAGTTTTAAGCTGAATAGGCTGTTTCTCCTACAGGCATGTTATGAATACACTGAATCGAATTTAAGCCGGCTGGAAAACCGATGGAAAAGAACAAGTCAGCTTAAACAAACAAAAAACTTACATGCGAGCCCGGGTTCAGTCTTGTCCTTTCATTCCTCTCGACAGACAGCGATGAAGCAATCAATGGAATTCCATGATGTGCACTCACAAAATCTAAACGGTTGATTTTCATTCCGCTTGACTTGCAGTAAGCTCCTATTCTGTTCTTTTTGGGCGCGCATACTATGAATATATCGCGAAAGCCGCGTTTCGCACACGTGAAATGAATGAAGACTGACTTTGCCGCCACGCCTTTCGCTCGACTGTCAAGTCACGCTCAAAAATAACGCAATAATCACGATCAATGCATTAAAGATTATTATGGGATATCCCTGAGTTTCTTCGACACGGACAGTCCTACGCTCAAAATTCAACAGAAAATTATAGAGTCTAAAAGCCAGTCTTCATTTCCAAACATTCAACACGCCAAATCATGGCAAATGAGCCCAAACAAACGAAGGTGAACTTGGTTTGGAAGAGAAGTGCGTTTAAACTCTTTCCGTCTGGAATCAGAGTCCCGATCATGGAACAAACGAACCTCGCTTCTTTGAGGCTCGCTAGCGATCTTGCGGGTATTCAGACTTTATGATGTCCTTCTACCACCAGACAGGCGCAAATATATGTCAAATAAGCGAGAATCAGTGGAGAGAAGTGCACTTCATGCGCGAAGGTGAGCATTCGACTTGTCCGATTAAAATCTGAAGAGGCTTTGCGCGCGAAAAGCTTACGTCACAATATTTGCTTTCCAGATCTCCCAACTGAATTACAAAAACAGGAAGAGAAACAAAAAACCTTTTGTTACTCCGAACAATGAAACCAGCATAAACATTTAGATTCGTTCTGGAACAATGATTCGCTAATAGTAATTTTCTCTTCTTTTTTTCTCCAAGAACAAGCTCAAACTAGCGAAAATAAATGCAGGACAGTGTTTAACACATGTAAACAAAGCCACATGCGAGTTTTGGAGTTGTTTTTGACAATTTTCAATTTCGCCAAAAACTCAATCTGTGATTCTTGCCCTTGCCCCTTCAAGTCTTTTAGTTATGGCTCACTAATTGAATTAGCGAACATCTTGAGCTAAGACTTGAAGGCGTGAGGGCAAGAACCTCAGATTAAGTTTTTGGCTAAATTGAACATTGTCAAAACAACTCCAAATTTCGCATGCGAGTTTGTTTACGTGTGTTAAACACTGTCCTGTATTTTTTCCCGCTGTTGTCTGCCTTGTTTCCAAAAAATTACGCATGCAAAAACTGGACTTTGACGAAAGAAACCTTTTGTTCCGCGAAACAATGAAATCAGCGAAGTTGAACCGATTACTGTTTTAACTCTACAAAAATTAACCCTAGGGGTTAGGGTAAGGTTAGGGTTAGGTTAGGTTAGGGTTAGGGTTAGCATAGGGTTATCCTAGCAAAAATAAAGAAATCTCTTCTTTTGAATTGCATGGCATGAGTTGGTATCTAAATAAAGTCAAGGATTAGTGTCTAGAGAGTGAACGTTTTGCAATCCGTGAAAAAAGAAAACACTATTACGGTATATGAAAAAAACTTTCTCATGCACTGTTTTCTGGAAAAGTAAAAAAAGAGCAAGATGTGACATTTCGTAGATGCTACTCTGATGCTGCAAAAGGCTTTGAAATTTAGTGATGCTATCAGCAAAGCGCTTGCCATTTATGCTTTGTCTGCGCGACGAATTAAAAAATCATTACGGAAGAAAACGTATTCGAAATTTCTCAGCGGAAAATTTCGCTAAGCGAAATGATTATTTTTTGTGAATAACACTGCCGTTAGCAAAGCAAATTCAGTCCGTTTCACTAAAAAAGATACTTCCATTTTCGAACTACCGTGAAGGGCGAACTTTTTTCCGTGAATTTTCACGCGTAAAGCATTTAAGTTTGCCTAGACAAACCGTCGCGTTTGGAGCGTAAACATGTCAAGTTTTGGCAACTCAGCCTGTGTGTATCTGGTCATGAAACACAGCATTACAACACAGGCACGCTTTAAGTGTGTACCCACATTTTGTGGGTCGATTATTATTCATATATTCACGCTATTGTTCTTTCTCATTGAATATTCATAATTTATGGACCGATTACTTTCCGAAGATGTGCCTGGCCACTGCACGAGCGCAAACGCTTTGATGTTAGGTGTGATAGTTTTGCTTTGTTTTAAGATTCCTGTTTCATTTATTTTTTTAAGCCCTATTGTTACGATATATTTATTTATTCGTAAGAAAGGTCTGGAAAAGCTCAAAGCACGCACCCGGGAAGGCTGAGAAATTGACATGAATGCAACGCTCGGCGTCGGCAAATTACAAACACCGCAAAAACACTCGCAAACATTCTAGTTTCTGGAATGATTTTCATCAATAAATTTGCTCCTTTTAGTCATTCCAGTGTTTATTTGAATCTGAGCTACATTTTTAACATCTTGCTTTGTTACCATGATATCGCTTTAATGAGTCCAAGTGAATATAAAACTATGGAACTGGAAGCCCGCTCGATTATTTATAAAAACACTGTCGATAGCTAGCTGTTGGAAGTCGGCCGGTTTTTCGTATTCGATTTACCGAATTAAAAGTAGACATTCGTAAGCAAGAAAAATAAGTGAGTAGCCACGCGAATAACTTTGTTATTTATAAGCCCGCGTAATGGTTTGTATTTGCATAAGAATATATCGTCTGTTGTCTTGACAAGCGCACGGTCAATCAAATCCAAACAAACTCTTATGTATTTCTTTGTCGTTTAATAGTATCTGATTGTTAATCTTAAATAAACTAATCCAATAAAAAGCTTAGCGACAACAAATCACTTCGATTTTTTTTTCGATTACAAATCGACTTCCACGTCGCAAATGAGAGCAAATTCATTCAGACGTGACTGATGACATGTCGCGGCCGTTCTCACTGCCGGCGGCAAATTGCGTTGTTATTTGCAAAACAAAGCGGTTCTCTGGTTATACTGAACCGAAAATTTCATTTAAACGCTCATTTTCAAGCTTGTAAAATGCATATCAATAATAAACCGATATTACTTTTGCCACTTATGAGCGAAACGTTTTTCAGTGGAAAGAGACGAAAACGCGAGGTGGCATTTTTTTTCGCAATCACCATGCTTCCAAGAACAAAAGGATACGAACTTGAGGGACAATAATTAAGTTCCATTGTTGAATTCTTTTGAAATACATCCACTGAATCGCCGCCCAAAAGTCACAAGTCCTATTCATTTGTCTGAGCCCAGTAATTCCGAAGATACTCAGCCCTTTCATCGGAGCAAAATCGACAATAACTCGAAGCTTGCCGACAGATAAATTAATGAGCCTTCCGTGTCAATTAGCCAGCGGTATACCCCATTTCTGAACAACACAAATAAAGCGTGCCTGTGTTGTAATGAGGTTTTGAAAACTTTTGCGTCGACGTTTTATGTTTCTTCAATGAATGTCGACAGCAAATGGCGCCTTTATATTTCTGGTAAATGCTGAGACAGCGATCTTGATCTTTGGTTCACTTGCAAAACGCGACAGTTTGTCTAGACAAACTTGAATGTTTTGCTAGATCGTGAGAAAACGGGCTAAAAAGTTAGCCGTTCACGGTAGCTCGAAAATGGCAGTAAAAGTCTGGTTTCATAAAACGGTTTTTTCAGACAACACAAAAGAAGTTAGTTTTAAGCTGAATAGGCTGTTTCTCCTACAGGCATGTTATGAATACACTGAATCGAATTTAAGCCGGCTGGAAAACCGATGGAAAAGAACAAGTCAGCTTAAACAAACAAAAAACTTACATGCGAGCCCGGGTTCAGTCTTGTCCTTTCATTCCTCTCGACAGACAGCGATGAAGCAATCAATGGAATTCCATGATGTGCACTCACAAAATCTAAACGGTTGATTTTCATTCCGCTTGACTTGCAGTAAGCTCCTATTCTGTTCTTTTTGGGCGCGCATACTATGAATATATCGCGAAAGCCGCGTTTCGCACACGTGAAATGAATGAAGACTGACTTTGCCGCCACGCCTTTCGCTCGACTGTCAAGTCACGCTCAAAAATAACGCAATAATCACGATCAATGCATTAAAGATTATTATGGGATATCCCTGAGTTTCTTCGACACGGACAGTCCTACGCTCAAAATTCAACAGAAAATTATAGAGTCTAAAAGCCAGTCTTCATTTCCAAACATTCAACACGCCAAATCATGGCAAATGAGCCCAAACAAACGAAGGTGAACTTGGTTTGGAAGAGAAGTGCGTTTAAACTCTTTCCGTCTGGAATCAGAGTCCCGATCATGGAACAAACGAACCTCGCTTCTTTGAGGCTCGCTAGCGATCTTGCGGGTATTCAGACTTTATGATGTCCTTCTACCACCAGACGGGCGCAAATATATGTCAAATAAGCGAGAATCAGTGGAGAGAAGTGCACTTCATGCGCGAAGGTGAGCATTCGACTTGTCCGATTAAAATCTGAAGAGGCTTTGCGCGCGAAAAGCTTACGTCACAATATTTGCTTTCCAGATCTCCCAACTGAATTACAAAAACAGGAAGAGAAACAAAAAACCTTTTGTTACTCCGAACAATGAAACCAGCATAAACATTTAGATTCGTTCTGGAACAATGATTCGCTAATAGTAATTTTCTCTTCTTTTTTTCTCCAAGAACAAGCTCAAACTAGCGAAAATAAATGCAGGACAGTGTTTAACACATGTAAACAAAGCCACATGCGAGTTTTGGAGTTGTTTTTGACAATTTTCAATTTCGCCAAAAACTCAATCTGTGATTCTTGCCCTTGCCCCTTCAAGTCTTTTAGTTATGGCTCACTAATTGAATTAGCGAACATCTTGAGCTAAGACTTGAAGGCGTGAGGGCAAGAACCTCAGATTAAGTTTTTGGCTAAATTGAACATTGTCAAAACAACTCCAAATTTCGCATGCGAGTTTGTTTACGTGTGTTAAACACTGTCCTGTATTTTTTCCCGCTGTTGTCTGCCTTGTTTCCAAAAAATTACGCATGCAAAAACTGGACTTTGACGAAAGAAACCTTTTGTTCCGCGAAACAATGAAATCAGCGAAGTTGAACCGATTACTGTTTTAACTCTACAAAAATTAACCCTAGGGGTTAGGGTAAGGTTAGGGTTAGGTTAGGTTAGGGTTAGGGTTAGCATAGGGTTATCCTAGCAAAAATAAAGAAATCTCTTCTTTTGAATTGCATGGCATGAGTTGGTATCTAAATAAAGTCAAGGATTAGTGTCTAGAGAGTGAACGTTTTGCAATCCGTGAAAAAAGAAAACACTATTACGGTATATGAAAAAAACTTTCTCATGCACTGTTTTCTGGAAAAGTAAAAAAAGAGCAAGATGTGACATTTCGTAGATGCTACTCTGATGCTGCAAAAGGCTTTGAAATTTAGTGATGCTATCAGCAAAGCGCTTGCCATTTATGCTTTGTCTGCGCGACGAATTAAAAAATCATTACGGAAGAAAACGTATTCGAAATTTCTCAGCGGAAAATTTCGCTAAGCGAAATGATTATTTTTTGTGAATAACACTGCCGTTAGCAAAGCAAATTCAGTCCGTTTCACTAAAAAAGATACTTCCATTTTCGAACTACCGTGAAGGGCGAACTTTTTTCCGTGAATTTTCACGCGTAAAGCATTTAAGTTTGCCTAGACAAACCGTCGCGTTTGGAGCGTAAACATGTCAAGTTTTGGCAACTCAGCCTGTGTGTATCTGGTCATGAAACACAGCATTACAACACAGGCACGCTTTAAGTGTGTACCCACATTTTGTGGGTCGATTATTATTCATATATTCACGCTATTGTTCTTTCTCATTGAATATTCATAATTTATGGACCGATTACTTTCCGAAGATGTGCCTGGCCACTGCACGAGCGCAAACGCTTTGATGTTAGGTGTGATAGTTTTGCTTTGTTTTAAGATTCCTGTTTCATTTATTTTTTTAAGCCCTATTGTTACGATATATTTATTTATTCGTAAGAAAGGTCTGGAAAAGCTCAAAGCACGCACCCGGGAAGGCTGAGAAATTGACATGAATGCAACGCTCGGCGTCGGCAAATTACAAACACCGCAAAAACACTCGCAAACATTCTAGTTTCTGGAATGATTTTCATCAATAAATTTGCTCCTTTTAGTCATTCCAGTGTTTATTTGAATCTGAGCTACATTTTTAACATCTTGCTTTGTTACCATGATATCGCTTTAATGAGTCCAAGTGAATATAAAACTATGGAACTGGAAGCCCGCTCGATTATTTATAAAAACACTGTCGATAGCTAGCTGTTGGAAGTCGGCCGGTTTTTCGTATTCGATTTACCGAATTAAAAGTAGACATTCGTAAGCAAGAAAAATAAGTGAGTAGCCACGCGAATAACTTTGTTATTTATAAGCCCGCGTAATGGTTTGTATTTGCATAAGAATATATCGTCTGTTGTCTTGACAAGCGCACGGTCAATCAAATCCAAACAAACTCTTATGTATTTCTTTGTCGTTTAATAGTATCTGATTGTTAATCTTAAATAAACTAATCCAATAAAAAGCTTAGCGACAACAAATCACTTCGATTTTTTTTTCGATTACAAATCGACTTCCACGTCGCAAATGAGAGCAAATTCATTCAGACGTGACTGATGACATGTCGCGGCCGTTCTCACTGCCGGCGGCAAATTGCGTTGTTATTTGCAAAACAAAGCGGTTCTCTGGTTATACTGAACCGAAAATTTCATTTAAACGCTCATTTTCAAGCTTGTAAAATGCATATCAATAATAAACCGATATTACTTTTGCCACTTATGAGCGAAACGTTTTTCAGTGGAAAGAGACGAAAACGCGAGGTGGCATTTTTTTTCGCAATCACCATGCTTCCAAGAACAAAAGGATACGAACTTGAGGGACAATAATTAAGTTCCATTGTTGAATTCTTTTGAAATACATCCACTGAATCGCCGCCCAAAAGTCACAAGTCCTATTCATTTGTCTGAGCCCAGTAATTCCGAAGATACTCAGCCCTTTCATCGGAGCAAAATCGACAATAACTCGAAGCTTGCCGACAGATAAATTAATGAGCCTTCCGTGTCAATTAGCCAGCGGTATACCCCATTTCTGAACAACACAAATAAAGCGTGCCTGTGTTGTAATGAGGTTTCGAAAACTTTTGCGTCGACGTTTTATGTTTCTTCAATGAATGTCGACAGCAAATGGCGCCTTTATATTTCTGGTAAATGCTGAGACAGCGATCTTGATCTTTGGTTCACTTGCAAAACGCGACAGTTTGTCTAGACAAACTTGAATGTTTTGCTAGATCGTGAGAAAACGGGCTAAAAAGTTAGCCGTTCACGGTAGCTCGAAAATGGCAGTAAAAGTCTGGTTTCATAAAACGGTTTTTTCAGACAACACAAAAGAAGTTAGTTTTAAGCTGAATAGGCTGTTTCTCCTACAGGCATGTTATGAATACACTGAATCGAATTTAAGCCGGCTGGAAAACCGATGGAAAAGAACAAGTCAGCTTAAACAAACAAAAAACTTACATGCGAGCCCGGGTTCAGTCTTGTCCTTTCATTCCTCTCGACAGACAGCGATGAAGCAATCAATGGAATTCCATGATGTGCACTCACAAAATCTAAACGGTTGATTTTCATTCCGCTTGACTTGCAGTAAGCTCCTATTCTGTTCTTTTTGGGCGCGCATACTATGAATATATCGCGAAAGCCGCGTTTCGCACACGTGAAATGAATGAAGACTGACTTTGCCGCCACGCCTTTCGCTCGACTGTCAAGTCACGCTCAAAAATAACGCAATAATCACGATCAATGCATTAAAGATTATTATGGGATATCCCTGAGTTTCTTCGACACGGACAGTCCTACGCTCAAAATTCAACAGAAAATTATAGAGTCTAAAAGCCAGTCTTCATTTCCAAACATTCAACACGCCAAATCATGGCAAATGAGCCCAAACAAACGAAGGTGAACTTGGTTTGGAAGAGAAGTGCGTTTAAACTCTTTCCGTCTGGAATCAGAGTCCCGATCATGGAACAAACGAACCTCGCTTCTTTGAGGCTCGCTAGCGATCTTGCGGGTATTCAGACTTTATGATGTCCTTCTACCACCAGACGGGCGCAAATATATGTCAAATAAGCGAGAATCAGTGGAGAGAAGTGCACTTCATGCGCGAAGGTGAGCATTCGACTTGTCCGATTAAAATCTGAAGAGGCTTTGCGCGCGAAAAGCTTACGTCACAATATTTGCTTTCCAGATCTCCCAACTGAATTACAAAAACAGGAAGAGAAACAAAAAACCTTTTGTTACTCCGAACAATGAAACCAGCATAAACATTTAGATTCGTTCTGGAACAATGATTCGCTAATAGTAATTTTCTCTTCTTTTTTTCTCCAAGAACAAGCTCAAACTAGCGAAAATAAATGCAGGACAGTGTTTAACACATGTAAACAAAGCCACATGCGAGTTTTGGAGTTGTTTTTGACAATTTTCAATTTCGCCAAAAACTCAATCTGTGATTCTTGCCCTTGCCCCTTCAAGTCTTTTAGTTATGGCTCACTAATTGAATTAGCGAACATCTTGAGCTAAGACTTGAAGGCGTGAGGGCAAGAACCTCAGATTAAGTTTTTGGCTAAATTGAACATTGTCAAAACAACTCCAAATTTCGCATGCGAGTTTGTTTACGTGTGTTAAACACTGTCCTGTATTTTTTCCCGCTGTTGTCTGCCTTGTTTCCAAAAAATTACGCATGCAAAAACTGGACTTTGACGAAAGAAACCTTTTGTTCCGCGAAACAATGAAATCAGCGAAGTTGAACCGATTACTGTTTTAACTCTACAAAAATTAACCCTAGGGGTTAGGGTAAGGTTAGGGTTAGGTTAGGTTAGGGTTAGGGTTAGCATAGGGTTATCCTAGCAAAAATAAAGAAATCTCTTCTTTTGAATTGCATGGCATGAGTTGGTATCTAAATAAAGTCAAGGATTAGTGTCTAGAGAGTGAACGTTTTGCAATCCGTGAAAAAAGAAAACACTATTACGGTATATGAAAAAAACTTTCTCATGCACTGTTTTCTGGAAAAGTAAAAAAAGAGCAAGATGTGACATTTCGTAGATGCTACTCTGATGCTGCAAAAGGCTTTGAAATTTAGTGATGCTATCAGCAAAGCGCTTGCCATTTATGCTTTGTCTGCGCGACGAATTAAAAAATCATTACGGAAGAAAACGTATTCGAAATTTCTCAGCGGAAAATTTCGCTAAGCGAAATGATTATTTTTTGTGAATAACACTGCCGTTAGCAAAGCAAATTCAGTCCGTTTCACTAAAAAAGATACTTCCATTTTCGAACTACCGTGAAGGGCGAACTTTTTTCCGTGAATTTTCACGCGTAAAGCATTTAAGTTTGCCTAGACAAACCGTCGCGTTTGGAGCGTAAACATGTCAAGTTTTGGCAACTCAGCCTGTGTGTATCTGGTCATGAAACACAGCATTACAACACAGGCACGCTTTAAGTGTGTACCCACATTTTGTGGGTCGATTATTATTCATATATTCACGCTATTGTTCTTTCTCATTGAATATTCATAATTTATGGACCGATTACTTTCCGAAGATGTGCCTGGCCACTGCACGAGCGCAAACGCTTTGATGTTAGGTGTGATAGTTTTGCTTTGTTTTAAGATTCCTGTTTCATTTATTTTTTTAAGCCCTATTGTTACGATATATTTATTTATTCGTAAGAAAGGTCTGGAAAAGCTCAAAGCACGCACCCGGGAAGGCTGAGAAATTGACATGAATGCAACGCTCGGCGTCGGCAAATTACAAACACCGCAAAAACACTCGCAAACATTCTAGTTTCTGGAATGATTTTCATCAATAAATTTGCTCCTTTTAGTCATTCCAGTGTTTATTTGAATCTGAGCTACATTTTTAACATCTTGCTTTGTTACCATGATATCGCTTTAATGAGTCCAAGTGAATATAAAACTATGGAACTGGAAGCCCGCTCGATTATTTATAAAAACACTGTCGATAGCTAGCTGTTGGAAGTCGGCCGGTTTTTCGTATTCGATTTACCGAATTAAAAGTAGACATTCGTAAGCAAGAAAAATAAGTGAGTAGCCACGCGAATAACTTTGTTATTTATAAGCCCGCGTAATGGTTTGTATTTGCATAAGAATATATCGTCTGTTGTCTTGACAAGCGCACGGTCAATCAAATCCAAACAAACTCTTATGTATTTCTTTGTCGTTTAATAGTATCTGATTGTTAATCTTAAATAAACTAATCCAATAAAAAGCTTAGCGACAACAAATCACTTCGATTTTTTTTTCGATTACAAATCGACTTCCACGTCGCAAATGAGAGCAAATTCATTCAGACGTGACTGATGACATGTCGCGGCCGTTCTCACTGCCGGCGGCAAATTGCGTTGTTATTTGCAAAACAAAGCGGTTCTCTGGTTATACTGAACCGAAAATTTCATTTAAACGCTCATTTTCAAGCTTGTAAAATGCATATCAATAATAAACCGATATTACTTTTGCCACTTATGAGCGAAACGTTTTTCAGTGGAAAGAGACGAAAACGCGAGGTGGCATTTTTTTTCGCAATCACCATGCTTCCAAGAACAAAAGGATACGAACTTGAGGGACAATAATTAAGTTCCATTGTTGAATTCTTTTGAAATACATCCACTGAATCGCCGCCCAAAAGTCACAAGTCCTATTCATTTGTCTGAGCCCAGTAATTCCGAAGATACTCAGCCCTTTCATCGGAGCAAAATCGACAATAACTCGAAGCTTGCCGACAGATAAATTAATGAGCCTTCCGTGTCAATTAGCCAGCGGTATACCCCATTTCTGAACAACACAAATAAAGCGTGCCTGTGTTGTAATGAGGTTTCGAAAACTTTTGCGTCGACGTTTTATGTTTCTTCAATGAATGTCGACAGCAAATGGCGCCTTTATATTTCTGGTAAATGCTGAGACAGCGATCTTGATCTTTGGTTCACTTGCAAAACGCGACAGTTTGTCTAGACAAACTTGAATGTTTTGCTAGATCGTGAGAAAACGGGCTAAAAAGTTAGCCGTTCACGGTAGCTCGAAAATGGCAGTAAAAGTCTGGTTTCATAAAACGGTTTTTTCAGACAACACAAAAGAAGTTAGTTTTAAGCTGAATAGGCTGTTTCTCCTACAGGCATGTTATGAATACACTGAATCGAATTTAAGCCGGCTGGAAAACCGATGGAAAAGAACAAGTCAGCTTAAACAAACAAAAAACTTACATGCGAGCCCGGGTTCAGTCTTGTCCTTTCATTCCTCTCGACAGACAGCGATGAAGCAATCAATGGAATTCCATGATGTGCACTCACAAAATCTAAACGGTTGATTTTCATTCCGCTTGACTTGCAGTAAGCTCCTATTCTGTTCTTTTTGGGCGCGCATACTATGAATATATCGCGAAAGCCGCGTTTCGCACACGTGAAATGAATGAAGACTGACTTTGCCGCCACGCCTTTCGCTCGACTGTCAAGTCACGCTCAAAAATAACGCAATAATCACGATCAATGCATTAAAGATTATTATGGGATATCCCTGAGTTTCTTCGACACGGACAGTCCTACGCTCAAAATTCAACAGAAAATTATAGAGTCTAAAAGCCAGTCTTCATTTCCAAACATTCAACACGCCAAATCATGGCAAATGAGCCCAAACAAACGAAGGTGAACTTGGTTTGGAAGAGAAGTGCGTTTAAACTCTTTCCGTCTGGAATCAGAGTCCCGATCATGGAACAAACGAACCTCGCTTCTTTGAGGCTCGCTAGCGATCTTGCGGGTATTCAGACTTTATGATGTCCTTCTACCACCAGACGGGCGCAAATATATGTCAAATAAGCGAGAATCAGTGGAGAGAAGTGCACTTCATGCGCGAAGGTGAGCATTCGACTTGTCCGATTAAAATCTGAAGAGGCTTTGCGCGCGAAAAGCTTACGTCACAATATTTGCTTTCCAGATCTCCCAACTGAATTACAAAAACAGGAAGAGAAACAAAAAACCTTTTGTTACTCCGAACAATGAAACCAGCATAAACATTTAGATTCGTTCTGGAACAATGATTCGCTAATAGTAATTTTCTCTTCTTTTTTTCTCCAAGAACAAGCTCAAACTAGCGAAAATAAATGCAGGACAGTGTTTAACACATGTAAACAAAGCCACATGCGAGTTTTGGAGTTGTTTTTGACAATTTTCAATTTCGCCAAAAACTCAATCTGTGATTCTTGCCCTTGCCCCTTCAATTATTCACCTCAGTGTCAGTGAAAGTGGTGGATATTTACAGAGCCACGACCACAGAAGTTGAATAACTAGCGGACCAAAACATTACTTTCGGTACCCAAAGCGATGCACGAAGCCAATTTGTTTCTCTTCGGCTGCTCGGAGGTGAATAGTACTTTGCTAATCACCTCCGAGTTAACCAATCAGCGCACGCAGAAAGCACTATTCACCTGTGTGGTATATACTAATAAATGTTATAATGATATTTTAATTTTCACATAGAAAAACGTATTTATAAAAAAATTACCCTAGCAGTTGTATGTCCAACTCCAAGGAGTACAGTATTGATCTTTTGAATAAGACTTAGTTCTGCCATCTGACGTTCATTAGCACACCATAAGCTTTGCACAAGGCAGGGACATTTTTCCCTGTTCACTTTTTCGCTTGGGGTAAGGCCACTGTCACATGCAATTCCATGATAATGCTCTCCCAAGTGAATTCCTTAAGATCCTGCATGGTAAGCAAGAACTTGAAACAAAATTATCGGAAAAAAATATAATATTTACCTTATTAAGGAGAGAAATATACCAACGAGTATACACTTGTGCTATAAAACCAAACAGGGGTCAGGTTTAAAAATTGAACTCCGCATTTCACTTCCATTCCCAGCCAGGAATATAATTTAAACACATTATAGCAGTTTTCAACTTAGCTATAGCATCACTATTAGCGAGGTTATCAAAACAGAACTCATTCAAAAATCACTCTTTTTTTTTTTTTTTTTAAACTTTGTGTTTTGATCTTGGAATTCTCAATACTGATGAATTTTCATGGGAACGAGAACATAACTTTTGGCACTGTTCATCCACATCTCTAAGGATGACACGCTTTATAGCACATCTTAGATCTGCACATTTCATTACCATCTCAGCCAGCAGATCTGGAGTTGTAGTAATGGCTATCATATTCACCATTTTATAAATGGTCTCAAGTGTTTTATTTCCAACAACATTATTGTCTGAAAACTTCAAAAGAAATAAATACCAAGGAAGACTTTTAATGACACAGTTAAAATAAACCATTTTAATCCTGTTTTAAACAAGAATGAAATACCTAATTGTTAAATTAATATAATGAGCTTTTGGAATTATGTTAGAAATGTTTACAAATTAGATATATTATTTTCTATATTAATCATATATCAAGAGACAGTAGTGTTACTGTTAGTGCTTAGTACTGAAATATGCAAAGTTCTAAGCTTTTATGAAAGGTTAAATTAATTGAGCATTTAAAAAATACCTGTATAGGTATTGTTTAAACAGCAAAAACACAATGTGCACTGAAGTTAACTCAACGTGAACTGAAATAGAGGTTGAAGACTGACATCTTACATCCAATGAAACTAAAAAAATAAGCTGTTAGTAAAACACAACCCCATTCCACCCAGGTAGGCAAAGGTAAAGTCTGTGTCTGATCCAGAGCTTATCCTGGTTTCTGTAGCATTAAGTGACTTACAGTATTGCTCCCCCCTGAATCGAATGCTGGTCTGATCCTGGTCCATAGCAGGGTTACCCCACAACAGTAAATTCACTGGTACCCATTTATACACCTGCAGGGTGAAGAGGGGCACTGTTAAGTTTCCTGCCCATAAACACAACGCAGGTCCCAGACCAGGGCTCAAGCCCAAGCCATTCGACCTGAAGTCAAGCATGCTAACTGAAAGAATGTTTGGCTAAAGCAGCACAGCTAGAAAGAAAAAAGATGCCAGAAACATGTCCACCCGTGCGTAAGGGCAAAAAAGGACACGGTGGGGCACGCGTTAACAGTGGTAGAAAAAAGGCGTTATATAACAAGGTAAATACAGAATTTTATACTACGGAATTTTCTGTGACATGTTTCTGTGACAAGTGCTTGCGACTCGGCACAGGTAGATATCCATTGGAACAACAAGTAGGTAAATGAACTGTATGTTTGAATTGGCTAAGTTGCTATTTTGTTCTGCAGGATATCCAGGTTTGTCCCATGTGTGTTAAAAATCGTGATCTGGGAACATGCTCATCCTGTGGCAAACGCATTTTTGTAAGTAGAAATTCAGTTCCTAATTTTTTTATGGAAAATTCCACTAAATGAACAACATTACACCACTCCCTTAAAAGCGATCAGTATGTTTATTTGATATCTGATTTCATTGGGTATTCAGAACTGTTTATGCACCTTCATGTACTAGTGGGACATTCTTTGATAAAAAAGGGGAATATAACAGAAGCGCTCTTAGCTTTTGAGAATTGTTGTTAAACGTATCGCTCAGTCTACTAGTGGTTGATTGTTGAGATCATTTTTTCAGTGAATCATCTATGCCTTACTTAACTCTCATTCAGCAGGACTACAAACAGTCAAAATTGACCACATTTTGTTCTTTATTTATTTTCTCACAAGGGATTTCTTATTGAGAGGAAAGCCATACCTCTTTTGAAAGTTTATGAAATAAGCTTTCAGAAAAAAATACTTTTGTTCAAAACAACCCATAATATTTTTGCATACATTAACTTAATTAACAGAAATTAGCATAAATTGACACACAAAAGTGGACAAAAAGAAACAAATTTCACAATGTTTTAAGGATATAAGGAAAAGTTCAAAGCAAAAATGTTCCTTATTATATTGGCAATATATCAAGCAAGTTTGGCTGAAAAAGAATGATACTGAAATTTTTACCAGTTTTTTTAATCAATGCGAGCTGTATGAAACTCAATCTTTTTGTTTACATGACTCTTCGGACAAATTCCACTCATTTATCTTTTAACCTGTTGGTCTAAAAACCATTTTCCTTCAAAAATATCAATCTCACTAAGCTCACATACAAACCAAGACATTTATTTCAAAGTTATCAACAAGGTTTCGAACGTAAAAGTCAACCATAATACAGCATTTCATTGTATTTCAATCAGACCGCGTGGTTTCACGTCCCGTACTGTTTACTCAACTCTTACCCCGATTCATCGCTTAATTTTGCAGCTGACGATCCAAATCACTGTCTTTTTCACTTGAAATGCCATGGTTGCTGTAATCCTCTTTTTCCAGGAGCTGGAGAACTCTCTCTTAGCTAGAAGCGATGATTCATGATCACGAAAGCCGACGCCATGTTGAATTTGAAAAAACACTGAACGGGCGTATTCGTCGTGTAGGCCACATTGAAGTGTTTCAGCTGAAATTTGCGGAGGGACTGGGTAATTCTCTTGTCACACTTTCTGCCAAATTTCACAGCGATCGGATGCAACGCAAATTTTTGCGAATTTTTTTCTAATTTCGGTCATGGGTGACCGACATTTAAAGGGCCTGCCGAATGAGAGTTAATTGATTTTTAAACATGCATTTTATCCTAGGTGTCACTTAGGGAAAGCCCCTTACATTGGAAACCTTAGAGGATGAGTCTATGAAAGCTGTCTGTGGAATGAGCAGAAACAAGGCCATTGGTTTCGAGATAGACTACCGGCCTCCAGTGACCAAGGTAAATTACACAGCCATACAGTCTACTCCTATTTCTGAAGTCCTTAATTATAACAGACAACAAATAATAACGACATTAGTGTTGCTTCTGAAATGCTAGTGCCATTGACTTATAGGCAGAGTAATGTACAGCGTAGAACTTTACAACTTCGTCGTGGACGATGAATGGACTGAAGTCACTATCAACAGCCCAGAATTATCCATGTTGACAATTGAAGGCCATCCAGCCAACCCATTCCAAGCCGGAACGTTCCAACTGGCGTACCACGCTGTCTGTGCAAATAGATGCAACTCCTTGCAGTTAAACGAGCATCTGGTATTTAAAGAGCATAAACTTGAAGAGTATGGTGTGGGCAATGAAGACATGATAGAGGTGCTCACGGAAGATGAAATTAAAAATATAAACATCAGGAATCAGAAACGGACTGCAAAGGTAC
Organism: Meandrina meandrites; assembly: GCA_963693305.1. NCBI lineage: Eukaryota > Metazoa > Cnidaria > Anthozoa > Scleractinia > Meandrinidae > Meandrina > Meandrina meandrites. Next base: position 40,850,553 of record OY855903.1, read on the forward strand.
GGTACATTTTGAAGGGCGGGGTAACAACCCGAAATGGGGAAACTGGTGGCACAATCGCGAAGTACCCTCACAAGTATAGAGAGCTAACCATGCATGCCTTTTCGCCATTTTGTCATTTCGTGTTTTAAACACGCCCCATTCCACAATGCGAACTACCAAATTAAGTATAAAAATACGCTTTTAATTCGATTCGACTCCCCATAACTCAAACAATGCATTCATGTAAATTTTGCCTTTTGTAGGAAGCTCAGATTACAGCTGTGGCAAAGGCCTTGTGTCATCACTTCAATGCCGATTGCTTGTTAATCCCGGACTTTGGCAGGCAGATCAGGTATTTGTTGAATACATTTTAACATTTGACATTGATTTGCAGAAATACATTTCACGACAGTGGACAGTAACAAAGGTTCCGGCATGTAAAATTTTAACAATTAAATTCTCAGTGGTCAATTCTTGTAGGTCTGTGATTATTGCACTCCATAGATAGTTTTCTTATATCTCTTTTTAACATCCTTAGCATTTTACCATGCTATCACGTTAAGTTGACGTACGTCCACTGTCCCCCTTGGGGTGTCGTCGAGCTGTTCTTAGGCACAAGCGACAACCAGCCATGGTACAAATTCATCAACAACGACGGACAAGAGGTTGATGATGCAGGGCCAGCATCTTTCTGGCCTCCTCCGGTGAAGGAGTTTCAACTGAAAGCCCATTGTTTTGCTCACTGGTCCTATCAAAAATTCAAAGGCAAAGCCTTTGTATGCGATCTTCAAGGTTAGTAGCCCATGCATGATAGTTGATTAGATCTAGCAGAGCATATCTAGGACTACTGTGAATGTTCAGGTAGTAAATGGCACCCTGCACAAAAGACCTTCAGCGAGCTATTTTGTCTGTGTGGGCTTCGCCACCTGTGGCACATGCCATTAAATTGTAATTTTTCATTTAAGGCTTTTTTTTTGCTCTTTGCATAGGCGCTGACTTTAAACTTACTGATTTGGAGATTGCATCTACTGATCGCAGGTAAATGTGCATAACATCGTTTTGCGTAACTACTAAGATAACCAAACAAGAATACTGATTCCTACCTAAGTAGAATTAGAGAATAAATGGAAGTTAGAAATGATTATAATAATTTTACATTTGTGGTTCAACGTCATCTAATTGGTTACTGCACTTTAATACTTAAGCTATTTCAAATTGTATAATATAAGAAATTGCAAACAAATTGAAATAAAAATAACTGGGTAGGTGCGAAGAAGGTGGGGGGAGCATTATAATTGTAAAACGAGAGACCTAAATTAGGCAGCTTTACAAAAGATTAAGAAGGTCTTTTTGCAAAAAAAAGGAAAAATATATTATTTGGATTGTAGCTTATCATTATATTCCAAATTTTTCTCTGGAGATAAGCCCTAGCTTCCGACTAGTTAATTTTCACACAAGAACATTTTCAGTTTCCTTCAACAAACAATGCTCATCCTCTAATCGTCGTAAAGAGTAACCTAACATTGTTTACTTATATTGCAGCTTGTTTGGAATTGGCAATCTTTCAACAGTTGCTTTAAATAACTTCAAAGACTTGCACAGGTGTAATGTTTACTGCGCAGCCCTAGGACTACAAGGTGACTCTACTGTATTATGACTCCTGTTGGGGGGACACATACGAAAGGAGCGGTGATGTTCCTCGGAAATTTTGAAAAGGCCACTAAAACAGACTAATCTTGGCTTGGCTCAAGCTTTTCTTGACTCCAAAAAGATTCCAAAAAAGTAGGAATATAATTTGTATTTGTACATCTCTTCATGTGAAGCCCTAAACGAGACCTTAATCACTAAAAATATTGGCGTTCTGCCCGGAACACCATAAGCGAGACCAGAAATCCTGAAAATGACGAAAATGCCTGCCCCTTTTATAAGCGAGTCCTCCCATCCGGGTTAAAACTAAACGCTTGCATTTGTTTCAGTAAGGTTTGGCTATTGTTTCCAAAATTCGTGAAACGTATCAAAGCAAGCTGTGGTTCCGTTGCACAAAAGCTGAGAGGGGAATTAAAGTGGACGTAATGGCTCCGTTGTACTTGTAACTGACCTAACAAATGTATTGCATTCGATACAAGATTTGGTTGCTCAACCTGCTTAACGGGTACTTTCTTTGTAAATGATCCACTAGACGGGTGAGAACGCTAACGGCCGCAGGTATCTGTTTTAGATCCAATCCTTGTATCAACAGTACCGAGAGGGGAACAATCTACTGAAACACCTTCTGATGAGGAACTACAGCGCAAGGTACGTCAGGCTTCACTGTATTAGTCCACATATACAAACCAAAAGAACCAACATTGTGGAACCATAATCTCGTCACTTATCTGGTAATCTCAGGTCAGCAGCGCTAATATTCTAGAGATACGAATGATTTATATAAGAGCACTTACAGATCACGGACATACAGAAAATGTCTTGCCATGCACGTCAAACAAAACTACGGCTACCGGCAAAATGATCAAAGCAAGACACAACACCAGATGTACGGAGATATTTAGCTTTCATTTTTTATTCAAATGGCAGGTTACGTTCAACCCACGTCACGGCCAAGAAGAAACCGATCGCCAGGGTGAAGTAAATATTTTTTATATTTATTGACATTATCAACGCTTGGACGTGCTCGCTGGTGAACACAATGTCAATACATGTGCTATTGTCCCTTATATCTCTTAATTTAAAACGCCTGTAAGAAATCCTTTTAGCTCTTAACACTTTTGCACTTAAAAAGGGGCTTTCTATGAGACTATAACTTAAGTGTAACCGTGACTGAATAGTGTAGCAAGCTCTTCCTGGAACTGAACCACTAAAGAAAGAAGTTAATACCGCAATGTTCTGCAATTTTAGTGCTTGCTGTCAGGCGGTTTTAGATCGATGATAATGAATGCTGATGCAGGGTGATTAAAAAAAGACAGTCAGTACATTTGTCTGTCCTTACACACAGCTATAAACTTATTTTTGTGTTCATTTCTGGTCTCTCATTGTCTGGGGAATATGCTGGAGATGGACTTACAAAATGAGACAAATACCAAACCAAAACTATGTAACATTTGCCTGGAGAGAAAGATTGACTCGGTTTTTTACGCCTCTGGGCATAGCTATGCCTGCAATCCAATGTTTATCAATTAATTTCCTTTTCAAACTGCTCCAAGAGTGGAAGTGCAAAATGTACTGCATTATATATAATAATGAAAGATGAGTGTATGTTGATATGTGCTTTAGCATAACCTAGCCGCTAAGAGGCTCAAGAGGAAGTAAATGTGCCATGCTCTCACAACATCTTCCTTTTATTTAGTTTACAAGTATATCCAGAAGTAGATCTACTGTTATTGACACATTTATAAAACGGCTGAGCGTTTGAGCTTGTTATTTAGCTAGAGGTTTCCAGTACAGAGGGAGATTAGTTAAGGGAATGTGCAATTCAATAATGTTGCAAGTAAAGAAGAAAAGAGAGGTCGGTTGTCTAAGTGGTACATGGAATGGCACTAGGCTAGCAACCTGGTTTCTCTGCTTAAGAGCCACACAGGCTCAAGCAAACGGAGCAACAGATATAGAATTTGTTCATGTTTCCTCTACTTATAGAAGCAAGAATGATCAAAAGGGGCATCTTTCATATATTTTCTGCATTTCTTATCACTAGTTGCTTAGCACGCTAAATGTTGGTGTTAAGGTGACATCGAAGACGTAGGTAAATTGTACGTGCATTGTGAATAGTGATTTGGACACAATTCTTTTGGCACCATTCGTCGCAATAAGTTGGACTGAGTTCGGCACACAGCTTGGGAGAGGCTCACTTAAATTAAAGTGGCAATCAACCTCATCAAGATCTTCGGGAAGGGGATCATAGCCCATTTCACGGCCACCTGAAAAAAAAGTCAATACGTAAAGGCATGATCATAACACCAAACACATAATTTACATAAATTGCAAAGACAATCAGGTTAGGACAACCTGAAAGACAACAGTGAAAATTTGTGATTTATGACACATTCATTTTATTACACAGGCCCATGTCACCAGCAGTCAGGGCCTGTCTCTTGCTTTCGGTTAGTTCTTCTTTGTTGTTGTTGGAAAGCCATTGAAGGTCGCGCCTTCTGATTGGCTAAGAACAGATCATCTTTTATCAGACTCTTAAAAATTGCCTGTGGATCTTTTTTTGAAAGGGCATTCAACGCCACTCATTTTGTTTGGCTTATTGCTGATCATATGTCATCAGCAACTAGAAATTGTTTTAAGGCGTTAAGAGTGTTTGTGTGACTGAAAAAGGAATGGTTACTTAGACCACAATGCAACTTGTAACTGGGCAGTTAGAAACGCTGGTACATGATATAAACGTAAAAGACAAGTTAATGTTGTACATGTATTCCATAAATTTTACTATCAATGATAAAGCAGACTTCTCTGATATTTCAAGTAAGCGGTCAAAGCAGCATTTGATACCATGAAGATGTGACGGCTGACGGCAAAGTATCGCATACCGCATTTCACGCTTTAATATAGTATATATACAGGGTTTTCAAAAGTTTCTTGTTGATCACTAAAATGGGGCATTAAGACCTTACCATGCATCTCTGGAAAACGATACATTTCCTTCGGAATTCCATCAGGGCGCTGCTTGCCTCGCTGCTTACGAATCTTGTGGCTATTGTAATCCACAAGCAAGTCCTGTAGCTCTTTTTCAAACAATGGTAAATAAGTGTAAAGGAGACACCATCTGTTGAAAAAACTATTGAAATAAATACTACCGTTCAGGGGAAGCACCATAGTCTGGGGATGGGCTCCCACATTAAAGGGACGAGGGTGATCGTTGTTAAAATGTGTGGTTTGTCACCTGTTAGGGTGTTTCAAAAATAACACCGTTCAAGTTGTCGTGGGAATTGAGAGGGTTGTTAGCCCGCTGTTAGCCCGCAGTCAAGCAGTCGATAAAGGAGCGATTCCAAAAAAGGGAGGACGAGACTATTTGCCCGAAAAGTGACGTTTCCAACCGAATTTGGTTACTATTACGTTATAAAACGAAATTCAAGCCACCCTATCTAAAAGAAAAACTTTGATACCTTTCAGGTGTTGCTTCAAGTGCACGAGACAGTCAGTTTGAAAAAAAGCAGAAGGCATACACACTGAGATATTTTGACTTTTTGGTGACATTGATTTCAGTTAATAGAGAGGGATGGTTATGAAGTTTATTGCTAACATGCGCGTGCCAACCTTCATAACCAGTCTCTTTAAGACGGTTTCCTACCTGTCAACAACATCATGTTTCGCCAGAAACCCATAAGGGTTGAAACGTGTAACTCCCTATGATTCGCATTGTACAAAGCGTCTGAACATTCGTTTTCATTAAGTACCATATTTGGAAAATCACGAGAACCAAATCAACCAATCAAAATTGTTAAATTCACAGCGCGCGCAAGCTCACGCTAAATGGCGTAATCTTGTTTTTGAACAACTTTGGTCGAATAAAGTTAAATTTGGTTAAATTCTTGTGTTTCATCGTCATTTAGTAGTCTGGAAAACTTCACTTGGATACTCTTAATGAATTTCTTAGTTTCTGTGAATAATTTACGGCGTTTTGGTCGGAATTCAAGTGACTTACCGCAAAACCGAAAATTTTATTGCGTGTCGTTACGTGAGTAAATCATTCGCGTACAACCTCTTTGTGTTTCCAAATATGGTACTTGGCAAACTGAATATTCGAACGCTGTGAACGCGCGTTATACGTTTCAACTCCTTATGAGTTTCTGGTTTCGCCCACAAACCATTTTCAAAAAGCTCCTAGCGAAATAATTAATAACGCGGCATGTTAAGTGAAGCCTCCCGTTCAGTCGTTTTTAGGGGCTATACTGTCTCACTCCTGTCAAACGCCGTTTTGGGGGGGGGGAGTGGAACACGATCGCCCCTCAAAACGACTGTGTGGGAAGCTCTGCAAAGTGCTTTTTCGCTTTGCTATATGAACATACTTAACTCTAATGACAACATTAGTTTCTTTGCAAATAATTTTAAGACATGCACATAAAGACTCACTATAAACGTCGGTCCCCCCTACAGTAATTAACAACTAATTTGTGCTTGGCGGTAAGGCAATGTGCGATGCAAGATAACAAAGCACTTAATGTAACAGCCATAGAAACAGGACTCAGTAGCTTATTAAATGGATGCCCACACCTTAAGTTCATCCATCTAGTATTGACTGTTTCAGCATTTTTGCCTTGACCACCAGGCCTCTATTGTCTGATTTGAAAGAAGCAATAATAAAAATAAGGAAAAATGTTGGAATTTTAGATCCTTTTCTTTAACTCCTGTTACGTCCTACTCCTTTGAAGTTCACACACCTGATTCAAGGTCGATGGACCATACTGATGACTTCTACAGAAGGCAAATTCAACTCCATGCTTAAGGTTTGGCACTGAGCAATAACTATGGCTTCAAGACCATAATCAGTTCGTGTTCTGCAAGGTATTACTGAAAAGAGGCACTGATTCGTTAGTTGTTCAGCTAAATTATTTTTCAATCTGACAAGCCAAAAGAACGTGGCTCCTACGAAATTGCGGGAATGATAAGTGAGCACTGAGGCCTTTTCCTCCTTTCAACACAACGAATCTTATTCGAGTGCAGCTTACACTTAGGCCCAGTTCAGACGTCATGCTTCTGCCGTGCCGAACTTAATTGCAATAGGTTCGACTGTAGCACGGCACAAACACAACTCTAATCCAGATGTCGTGCCAAATTCAGGACTTACTGAAGTCACGTAACAATTAGTCAGTGTTTATCAAACAAAAATGGCGCCGAATAATAAGTCAAGAATAATTTGACTTTTCACCGATACCAAAAGTGGAGAAATTCTACCTGAATAGCTCGGCTAACATCATTGGGACTTTCACTTCTGTAGTACTTTATACCAAGTTCACAGAGACGTCTCTTTAATTTTGCGATACTAAAAGAAATAGGATATAAAAAAAGTGAAACGATGTTTGCCTGAAATCAAAATTAGAAAAATAATCATGACGGCTTCTAGCTACCTCCATGAAATGCCGAAGTCTCGGTCGAGATATTGATGAATGATGTTGACAGACTTCAGTGCTTTGACCTTAGCCCACAAGTAGGATTCTATATCTAAGAAATTGGCGGCAAAAACGAAATTACTCCTTCTATAACACTAGGTAGATACACACAAGCAAAAATACACAATCGACGCAGTACCTTCAAAATACACTGCTGCCATGCTGGTAAACAGACAGGTATTCGACAAGAAGATCGTTATCTAAGTTTGCTTTTACTTTATCAGGTTTCCTGCATTTTCAGGATTTAACTTTTTTCGAGTTTTTCAAGATTTTCTCAGTTTTCAAGATTTTTCGCGTTTTTCAGAAGTTTTTCACGGTTTTCAAGATTTCTAGTGTTTTTCAAGAGTTTTTCGCGGTTTTCAAGATTTCTACTGTTTTCAAGATTTTTCATAACTTTTCAAGATTTTAACGTATGATACTCATCGTACACCGTAATTATACAATATACAGCAATTTTTTGCTCTTTTTTATCTTCACAAACATCAATTTACAAGCCAAAAAAATGTTGTTGTTCTCTGAAAGTGCCATCAGTAGTTTGTTCTGAAGTTTATGCCTTATGATATGGGGAAGAAAGTAAACGTGGCGAAAGAGCCTTGTTACCACGTGCAAGGAGGTATCACTTGAAAGGATAAGAAATACATTTGGTGAATGAAAAATAACCAGTGTCCTCAAATACTTTTCAAATATTTCAGGGACAGTGTAAATTAAGTTCATTTTGACAGATCCCCCTCAGCTATTATCAGGAATCTCAATCACATACGTATTTGCCACTGTGATTACAAAACATTTTGCAAATGTACTGAAATGTGTTTATTTTTGTTACTTGCTTAGGGACTGTTTTTGTATCTCTGGCAAAAATCTTGTGTAGAATTACAAACTATAGTTTTTTTCAGATCCATTTGTTATATTTCGCTGTTAATTGAATTGCAGAGATCACAACCATTATGGCCTTTGATAACAGGGTACTGTACAGATAAAATTTTAAAATCTGCAATAGACTTTGGTTTTTCCTTTTATGTATGTATTATATTTTCCTTTATTATAGGGAGGAGAGTGTTTTACTGGGAACTTAACCATTCATAGAATCCATATGAAAGTCCATCTGAGACCTGAGTGGCCTATTTTCTGTACGACATGCTTGTGAGTGTCGTATCATTCAATGACGTCATGATTCCTGCCTTTCCTACTTTATTGAATGAATTTCTAGCATCATTGCCTTAGTGTTGTTTAGAATTATGGCGGCGACAAGCAGGTTTGTTTTACTAACCGATGAACAAGTGAAAGAGTTTTCTAAAAACTTTGAGAATGATTTAAAGGTTCTCAAAGAAATTGAGGAGGAGCTGCAAGAAATCATTAAAAAATTTGTTCTCGCTGTGCAAAAGAAAAACGGTGAAGACAATGAACCCTCCTCAATGAGAGCATTCATCCAAAGCACCAAACCATCTGGTGATGCACCCAGGAAGGGGTATTTTTCAGAAATGAAAAGTCCACATATTGAGAGTTTGACGCCTTTCATTTCAGAATATTTTTCTATGATCCCACATTCTGATAAGTGACCATCTTTCATAAACGAAGTGCTGATAGTTGACTTCATGCCCATAATTTCTTTCATTGCTTTTATAGGACTCGTTTTAGGCTTTATGAAAGCTCGTTTACACTTTGAGGCAGTAATGCGTGTTTTCTATGGCTATAACAAGCTTCACAATCTGCCTGATCCCTTATTTCTTCTTCAATAATGGTTTTTGTTGTGGGGTTACAAACAATTTTCTTTTGATTTTATCAGCCCTTTCTTTGATTTCAGAAAGGGAGACAGGTTGGCACTTGGGGGGCTTATTAAATCATCACTGACTGCGCTGTTACAATGCGATTTGGAAACAGAAAACTTATGGCTACTTTCTTGACATGTTTGGCTGACAGCTTCTTGTAATTCAACTTCCATACAATGAGCCAAATCTATGTCACTTAATTGTTCACCTTCACATAGAGTATTGAAGGTCGGTTCCCAATTTTGGTATTCAACATTTTGACCGGGCATACCTATAAAGCGAAAAATATGACAACCAAATGTCATTTTGAAGCTTACGTTTATTTTCTAACTTTTTCTAGTTTCCATCGCAGTTTGCACGACGTGGTGCCATATTTGTTTGCACCAGCTGTTCCCCTTTCCCCCCAACATACAAGGGATTATGGGATATGTGGAAATGATGAATGACCATCCTTGCCCCAGAACATAGCACAGAGGTACAAGGATTATAAAGAGTATTACAGAATGTTAAAAGGCTGGTTTATGGGAACATTACCTGTATAATGATCGAAAACATGAACTAGGCATTTTCATTTTCAACTATGTTGTGGCTGATGTCCTAAAGAGGTGGGCAAATACCCCCAGATAAACTTAAACAAAGGACATGTCCCATCATTGTAGCTCTGCTCATAAGCCTGTTTGTGCACCCCTTCAGTGCAAATGCCTCTTTATTGCAAAACCTTGCATTACACTACAGTATTATATAACAGTGTCTGGTAAAACATCTAGCAAGGTGGCTTGAAAATGTTCTGAATCATTATTGTATGCATTTAGACATACCAGGTTTCACTAGAGAGTGAGCACATCAGCCGAATCATTAGATATTGATCACCTTTTTGTGGATAATTATGCTGTGGTAGATTACAACCTAGGCATGGGAGACCGATTATGGAAATTATCATAGGCCCCTTGTTTAATATTTTGAGTAAAATGAGTTTTCGGAGTACCATATTATTTGGACTATCAGCCATAGTTTCAGCCTCTTCTTTGGAGATAAAAGACCTAAATATGATCACCAGTTACATGCAAAAAATGTTGCCCAGATGTTGTTCTTCAAAAAATGTTTTGGGCTTCAGTACTCTGTAGCGTGCTACCCTGTCTGGTCTCTTAATGGTTTGATATTGTTTTGCTGTATATGCTTCAACAGGGGAGAAGACACCTTGGACGAAACATTGCAAGAGACCCCAGCTGTAGAAAAAGAAGAAAGGCAAAGACTCTTTCCGTGAAAGCAAGAAGAAGGAACTTGCTGCTAGCAACAAAGGTTCATGGTTTGACCAACCACACATGGCAAAATCCAATACCTCTAGTATGCCCTGTGTGACCAACACAACCTTGGTATGCTCAACTGCTCCAGCTAGTGGTCTCCTCCAGACAACCACAGGTCTCTTGAGAGGACCACAGGGTCAAGAGCACCCACATGTGAACAACAAAACCCTTTTGCTTGCCGGTTGGAGGGTATCAGGCAACACCTCTAAGCAAAAGGCTTATCATGACAAGCTTCAAGCATTGTCCTCACTGCCCAGAGAACTCAGAATCAGTACATGTCCTGCTGGGCAAAGTGGGTGGGCTGGTATGATAAACAACGAGTTGATCCCATTTAGCCAAATATTATAAAAGTGGTAGACTTTCTATCTGACCAATTTCAAGCAGGCCTTCAGTATTCAACCTTGAATACTTACTGATCTGCTGTAAGTTCCACCATCCCACAAGTGGATGCCTGCCTGGTAGGGCAACATATTTTGGTGTGCAAGTTCATGAAGGGAGTTTTAAACTTACGTGCCCTCCCCCCCCCCCCCCCCCCCCCCCCCCCCTCAACCAAAGTCCTCTTGCACTTGGGATGTTGCTTTGGTGACCAAGCATTTGGAAGGTCTTCAGGTAGATACTGACCTCCCAGTCAAAGTTCTGACAAAGAAGTGTGCTATGTTTTTAGCCCTTTCTGGCTCAAAGAAACAGTCTGATCTAAGGGTTATAGACCTCAGATTTAAGAAACACATACCTGAAGGGGTAACTTTCCAGATAGCAGCCCTGACAAAGACTAGAGCTGCTAAGAAGTCTTTGGAGTTTTTTTCTTTCATTCCTGCACAATAAGAACTTAGCATGCTTGGACTCTTATGTAGAAAGAACCAAATCTTGGCGAGGGGTTGGCAATGGGCCCAACCATTGTTTTTAGCCCTTCAAGCTCCCCATAAAGTGGTGACTTCGGCTACTATTGGGAGATGGTTGAAGACATAATGAAAGAAGCGGGTATTGATGTTGACACATTCAAAGCTCATTCCACTCGAGGGGCAGCAAATTCAGCTGCCAAGGTTGCACAATGAGTTCACTAATTCCCACCTCACCCTCCCCTTATAGCCTGGTACAACCTAAAATGTTAGCTGTTTAAATAGCAGGTCTAAAATCAGCAATTTTCTATTTTGCAGTTGGAATGTTGTTGTTATGGAGATTCTTGGCTGCTGTCCAATTCCAGCGGCTAAAGTTGGCTAAAGCAGCCCTCAGCCTGATATGAAATATGGGAGGATTTTATTCATCAGTGAAGGAAAGATTCATTCCTGGACTGTGCAGCCGAACAACACTGCCACCTGTTTTTGATGACATCAAAAAGCCAAAATTATCGAGTACATTCAAGTGGCCTTCTATAAAAGAGGTAAGGATGGAACATGCTGTTTTTAACCCACTGACACCTGAAACGCCCGTAACCGCCCGTGCGTGACGACCCTAATTTCCCTGAAACGCCCGTAACCGCCCGTACAAAATGGCGTCCGTATTCGCCCCTCACCCTACCCTCCCTTGGTTTTATTTTGTGTTTTGTTTCCATAGAGACAAAGAAGGGTAATAAACCAATCATTTGCCGTCTTAAGCGCAGATTTTGACAGGTGATGAGAGGCGCCACGAGGTCGGGATTTCCCCGATCTGTAAATCGCAGCGCGTGCGGTGAACAATGGCTGATGATTTCGAAATTGACCCCGAGGTCGCGGCACTTTTCGAGGACTCAGGGAGTGAAGAAAGCTTTGATGGGTTTGAATTGGGGGGTAGAGATAGGAATAATGATTCTGATATAAATTTAGAAGGTCTAGAGGCTGAAGACGACGATCCTGGTCTATGGTGGCCCATGTGTGCCATAATAAAAAGCCGTAGAATGGCTCGATTTGTTTATATTTTATTTCTATTTTTATTTTAGTTTTTTATTTCATCGATTAATTATTTTTTCTTTTTATTTATTTTTTATTTTTTAAATTTAAATTTCGTTCTAATAAAATTATTTTTATAATTTTTTTTTTAATTTACACAAAAAAGTAAATAAAATAAATAAAAAATAAAAATATGAGTGTGGCCTATGAGTGCCATAGTTGAAGGAAAAAAAAAACGAAATGAGTTTGGCCTATGTGTGCCATAGCCGAACAAACGAAAAAAAAAAACAAAACACGCTGGCGGCCTATGTGTGCCATAGACCAGAATGCACTGCAAGTGCAAAAAACGCGGTAAACAGACGAGCCGTTCCGTGTTGTGACCGGGCTAAGATTGTCTGTAATCATGTCCAAGAGAAAGAAAAATCCTAAGTGGGACAGCTATAAAGAAAAGATGTCAAACAAAAGGACGGGGAAGCATGATGAAGGCAGCTGCAGCGGCAGTATGGATTATATTACAGTCCAAAGGCTGTCTTCAACAGTGGAAGGGAAGTACCAGAACTATTCCCGCATTGGAGCACTGACGATTGTCCCACTCGATTGTGAGCCTACGTTGAGCAACATCAAGACAGCCTGTACAAATCACTTCAATTTACAAGAAATGGAATGCGACTTGCTCGCTGGAGAAAGAGGGCCATCATACACGGACATCAGCATGATAACTAATTGGAAGGTCCTTCATATTCGCTTTATCCCCAAGTCGAACGAAGAGTGATTCTTCGCGGGAGGAGACCAGAAATAGAGCTGCAGGTCCTGCAGCGAGTCCCGTGAAGTCAGAGCAGGTGAGGCCACCGCTAGCAGTTCCAGCGCCTTCAAAAATCCCGGCTTCTGTACCACTTAGTGCCATGCTTAAGATTGGAAAGCTTATACAACCCAAAGTTGAGGCGGTAACACTAGAACTCGAACAGTTCGACTTGAAAGCGAGAGAATGGTTGGCACCATTTGACGTTAAATTGTCCCTGAGCAAGGAAAAGTTCACAAGTGGCGCATTTCGAGATGCTTACGAAGCCACAGTCATATCAGGTGGACTGCTGGCTAGACAGAAGTATGTGCTAAAGAGATTCAAGGAGGAGCAAGCGAAGGAAGTGGAGAAGCTCTTTGATTGCATTGAAGATCATACGAGGAAGATGGTGCAGATGAATTCCCTCGCACGAAATTTTGCCATGAAATTGGCCCTGGACGCGCCAGTAGAATTTGGTCAAACTTTTACATACACAAAAGTGTATCTTGCGAAACTCAATGGTGAGTTTGTAACTCTGGAGAGTTACTTGAATGGCACATTTCAAAAGTACATAAACAATACCGGTGACATCTTTGGTGACGGAAGCGAACTAAGCATGAAAGCAGAAACCTTCGTCCATTATAGTTACGTTGCAACAGCAAAACAACTGATGATTGTGGATATACAGGGGGTAAACTATGCACTGTGCGATCCAGAAATTGCAAGTTCGACACTTATGGCAAGGGATGAAACGATCTTGTTTTGTTCGGGAAACCTCTCAACAACAGCGATCGATGAGTTTCTTGGGAAACACACCTGTAACAAGTACTGTCTTCTATTAAAACTGGACCAAGAATAGGATTCATATCTTAACTGGATCAAGTACAGTATAAGTAAAACGTTGCTTGAGTTTTGCGTGATTCGTTAGCCGATATGTAGTTGGAAAAGGTTCACAAGCTTGATATACCAGAAACATACCTGATTTGTTTTGACCTGCTGTAGACACACTGTGTAGAGCAATTTTGTTGGTTACTGTTTACAATTTTTGTTTTGCCAGCACAGGTATTTGTGCTGTCTTCATGTCAAGAAAATTTGGAGTTGATTTATTAATTAAATTAAAAATGTGACAGAGTGTTCACTATCTATTACAACAGTTTAAGAGATTTAAGGTTGAAAGTGCAGCTTGTATCAGTCTGTAATTTTAAATTTTCCTTTACATTTGCCAAAAAGAACTAGCCAAGAAGAAATGCCTTATGCATCATGTGCTAATAGTTTTTCAGAGGTCTACTGTCAAAGCCGTTTGAAAGGGCTGAATTGTGCTGCTTGGATATTGTCATGATTATATTGGTCATGAACCTGTTTAAAATTAAACATCATGTTGGTGACTCCTTGTCCCCTAGTTTCCCCTTGAATAACACATCTGTTGAGGTACCCCAGGCATATGTGGGGCATAAGACCTCTACTGCCTTTACCAACCTTGAGAATTTACAAAGAATCTAGGTAGGGGCATCTAATATTTTGTGGAGGAATGGGACCAAACCACATGTGGAAACAGCAGGATCACAGCTGTTTTGAAGGTGAGCACTTGTTTCCAAAATGACTAAAAACAGCTGCGTTTCACTACTCACTTTCGATATAAACATGATGAAACAACTCACTTAGTGGGATTGTGTAGATGTTTTATATAATTTCACTTTTGTTAAAAATATCTGGTGTTGGCAATGAAGGAAATTCCAAAACTTTGCAATTTATATTAATAATTCATAAAAATTAACACAACAACTTTGATTCAGATTGAATGGATATTATTAGCCCAAGGTGGAGGAATCTGACAAGTTTTTACCTATGTAAAAGCCCTAGGATGGTGACCAAAGTTATTCTGAAAAGTTAAATGCCCCCACATATGCCTACTACCCCCCTCCCCCCCTCCCCTTTTCGGGCTTAACATTGATAGGTGCATTATCATCCACCCATGTGTTCCAGTAGGCAGTTATGATTTTATTTGACAAAGGGTTGTTGTTGTTTTATATTTCTTTGTTTATAAGGGACTAGTCATTATTACGAGGGGGAGGGCTGGTGCAAACAGAGTGAGGCAATGTTCAAATTCTCCTTACCTACTTCTTGGCGAATGGCGAAGTACATTTTTTTTCGCTGACCCTCCCCCAGTCACCCTGTAATCCACACCCCTTTATTGACTATTCAATATATGCAAGCTTAAATTTCTGTGCCCCCCCCCCCCCCCCGCCTCCCCCTTGTGGCTCATCCTCCGTGTGAAAGGAAAACCAAAAAAAACAAGGCAACAAGGAACCTCAAAGCAATACAGAACAGGAAAACAATAGTTCCAAAACAAGAGAAAATTTCACAGGTTTTTACACCGAGGTAACCCCCCCCCCTCCTTTTTTTTCCTACATAGAAATAAGTGACCTACCCATTTGCACCAATCCTCCCCCTTTTAAATAATGAATGATCCCATCAATGTGTAATATTCATATTAATGTGGAATATTCTGTAGGAAGTAATCAAACTGATAGCAATGCACATAATTTACTTCCTCAACTTTGAAATGGAATAAATAAATAATAAAAAAAAAACTTCCTCAATAATGGTATTTAGTGAGTCCAAAGCATGTTTGGGTCAACCATTGATTTTAAAAATCTGTACGCATCAGCTGCTTCAGCAGGCTCGATACTATCTGGGCTTGGCAAATGCTTTTCACATTCCCTCCGAAAAGCTGGTTTCAAGTAATCATCTGTTCCTTCCAGAACATCGGACAGATCAGCTACTTCCTCTAGCTGGTCCTCTGTAATGTGAAAGCCACACTTCTGTCCACCATACTGTTCTGGGAAGTTATAAATATGTTCTGGCACTCCACTTGGCAATTCCTTCTCCTTCTGCTGGCGGGTCCTATGGTTGTTCCATACTGATGTTTTGAAGACATTAAGCTCTGTTGTAAAACTGGGATGTAAATGTAGGCAAGGAGATTTCTGTAAAAAAGCAGAGTATTATTTACTCCTGGTTCACATGCACACAAACCCCCTTTTCAGTTTATCACACAACCAATACTCCATTTATGGCAGAGTTTCCCATGAGAGAAAAACCAGAGCTCCTATGAAAGGTTCAATGACATGAGTACTCAAGACTGTACATAAAAAAAACAATACCACTGTCCAAAATTGAAATCAGGTTAAAAAAGGGTTATGGAAAAAATATTGTAACAAAAGCTAATTACATTTAAATTTAATCAGCTTGTTGTTTTATTTTAAACAATACCAAATGGTTCACTGCACATTGCTGTTATTCATAGTGTTCATTTTCTGGCTTCTGAGAAAAAGGGGCTATCATGCATGGCTTGTCACTGGAGTCATAATGCCCACCCTCAACAAGAGATCTGAGTTGCAATTTAAAGAATTTTTCCATTCTCTCATGGAGCTCCCTCCACCATCTCTCTATTTTATTCTGTGTTGATGGCCCATATAAAACACTGTCAGTTGGATTATCCAAGTCGCCTTGTTTACTGCGCATGAAACAATGAATTGTAGCCATAACATCTGTCTCTGTTCCCCTATCTATTCTCAGAGTTCTAGGCAGCACTAAAAGGTAAAAATAATATTCCATGTCTTACAACACCAACAACAACAACAACAAAACTTTATTTACAAAATCATATTATTCACCATGGTTAACAAGATATTGGGATGAAAATTTACCTTTTCACTTAGCATGAGCATTGGTGCAATGAGAAAGGAGATTATTGCTAATTATGTAATATACTACAGTGATATTTCCAATATTGCCTTTGGTAAACTTATTGCCACTTTGCTAACCATACTGGCAAACAAACAGTAATACATAGAAGAATCCACATGTGCTCACTATCTGTACAGTACTATTCATCATTTTAAGTGCACTAATATGGGTCCACACTCTTGGACACCCAATCCTCTGATTACTGTGACAGCATAATCCTACCTCTATTCTCATACAGGTAGTCTAGATAAAATCTTCCAATAATCTTTGGATTGTTATTTGATGTCCAAATTCGCAAAAAATTGATGCGACTGCTATATGTGTCTTGCCCGCCATATATACACAGGGGAACATGGATTTCTGATCGCAGCATAATTTATCATGGCCATCCAATGACATGGTGCAGTCTGATCCGTACAAAACAAACGAAAATAAAAGGGCCATGTCTATCTACAAAACAGAAGTGGGGTGCCTGTAAGAATCAGTTACAAAGCTGTAATTTGTGTTTTATTTCTGCAGTTAAGCCTACATAATAACTGCTCATGTTCACGAGGGTAACAAATGTGACGAAGACAATAACGATGCGACAACTTTTCATTGTTATAGTGGGGATTTATATTTCAACAATTAGGTTGTTCGCTGTTGATTTATATGCGTGATTGAAAGCTAATGTGTAATAAAAAGATACCAAACGATTTTACTCGCTAAGATCGGGCTAAAATATCGTATTTTGTGGCGTACGTGTACGTTAGCACTTGTACTCACCCCGCTCACAAACACTTTATCTCTGCGCGGTCGCTTGGCTTCCCCAACACCTCCTCTTTCCTCCAGACCATCGGCATCCACTTTGGTCATTACGGCGTAAACCAAATCCCTTGGCACCTGTAGACCGTGTATCCCCGTATCTTCTAATGCATGGCTCTGTAGCCAAGAAGCTTCCCTGGACCGGAAATCTCTTTTTCTACTGCAGCTTCCAGGTCGTTTACCTCGACATCGTAGTCAGTAAATTGGATTCCTAAAAACTGCATTCGGCGTGTCAGACTTCTAAGGCTCCATGCGTACATGGGATAATCCTTTCTCATGAAGTCTAATATTTCTAATCTCTTTAAATTCAGTCTGACAAACTTAGCTAGATCATTCTTTAAATCGATGTCATCTTCCCAATCACTGTTTCTTATCCGCGTCTCCGCCATATTGGATCTCACGTCTGGGCATCGCAATGCACTCTGGTCTATGGCACACATAGGCCGCCAGCGTGTTTTGTTTTTTTTTTCGTTCGTTCGGCTATGGCACACATAGGCCAAACTCATTTCGTTTTTTTTTTTCGTTCAACTATGGCACTCATAGGCCACACTCATATTTTTATTTTTTATTTATTTTATTTACTTTTTTGTGTAAATTAAAAAAAAATTATGAAAATAATTTTATCAGAACTAAATTTACATTTAAAAAATAAAAAATAAATAAAAAGAAAAAATAATTAATCGATGAAATAAAAAACTAAAATAAAAATAGAAATAAAATATAAACAAATCGAGCCATTCTACGGCTTTTTATTATGGCACACATGGGCCACCATACTGGTCCTTATGTTCCACCTGGCGACGACACAGACGATGAAGAAGAAGAAGCTCGCTGGACTGACCAGCTCATCGACATTCAAGTACCTGATTTCTTAGCAGCCACTGGCATTAATTTAGTCTTAAATAACCCTAATGAACTAGATGTATTTTTAAGTTTTATAGGAGACGATTTATGGGATAAAATGATCATGGAAAGCAATCGTTATGCACGCCAGCAGCTAGGCGATCGATTCGCAAATTTTCGTGTCATAACGCGTGCAGAACTCAAGGCATTTATTGGAATAAATATAATTATGGGGATAGTAAGACTCCCAAATTACGCTTTATATTGGTCGAACGATGAATTTTTTGGGAATCAGGGTATTAAAAGAGTAATGACTAAGAATAGGTTTGAAGAATTAAGTTGTTATTTGCACTTTAGTGATTCAAGTAAAGAACCCGCTCGGGGTGATCGAGATTATGATCGACTTTACAAGGTTAGAACTGTGCTTGATTATGTCCGTAATAAATGTGAGATGAATTTTATGCCAACTAAGAATATTTCTGTAGATGAAGGTATGGTTGGTTTTCGGGGGAAGTTATCTTTTAGGCAGTACATGCCAGCTAAACCGACTAAGTACGGAATAAAAGTTTGAATGGCCGCTGATTCTAGTAATGGCTATGTTTTGAATTTTGATGTTTATCTAGGAAAGGACCCAAACCAGTGGCCAAGAATTTATGGTTTAGGTTACGACGTAGTGACTAACATGATAAGGCCCTACATGAATAAGAACCACCATGTATATTTTGATAATTTTTTCAGCTCAGTAAAATTATTAGAACATTTAGAATCTAACGATACCTACGCTTGTGCCACGGTAAGATGTAACCGTAAAGACTTACCTCCTTGTGCAAAGGATAAATTGCGTCCCGGGGAAAAATTAGTTCGTCAGAAAGGAAATGTAGTTTTCACAAAGTGGCACGATAAGAGAGATGTCAGTGTTATTTCCACTAATTGTAGTCCTTTAGCTGTAGATGTAGTTGTAAATAGGAGAAATCAGCAAGTGTCAAAGCCATCTGTAATCGATCAGTATAATAAGCACATGGGAGGTGTTGATCTGGCAGATCAGTTGCGTAAATATTATTCTGTAGGTCGTTCTTCCTTCAAATGGTATAGGTATCTGTTTTGGTTCTTAATTGACGTTTCTAAATGTAATTCTTTTATTATGTATAATCATTACAAGTTAGAACAAGGGGAGGTTAAACTGAAGCAATTAACTTTTAGGACTAATCTTGCAAAGCAGTTGATTTTCATCAACAATTTCTGCGGGTCATTCTGCCAAACGCCGTAAGATTGAGAATTTTTCGCTCGAACCAGACAATGTTGGAAACCATTTCATTGTCAAAATTGAGGGCAGAAAGAAAGTTTGTGTTCACTGTAAGAGGTTAAATAGGAAGACAGCTTCTGGGCGTTCAGTTGAGAGTACTTTTCAATGCTTGCAATGTAATGTAGCGCTTTGTAAAACATGCTTCAACGACTTTCATAGGGCTTGAACCTTTCTTCACACCCTGAGTCCCAACAGTGCGACATGAAGATAAAGCAAATAAATGGCGACGAGTTAAGTACATATATCATAAGCATTTGATTCATTGTTTGGCCTTTTCTATTTGGCTTTTGATTCTTCGTTTGGCCTTCTACATTTGGCTTCTGATTATATTTGGATCTTGGTTTTTGCCGCGTGTGATTTTTGTTGCATGGCTAAAATTATTTACAGTTTTCCCAGTGTGGCCTTTTCCTGTTTTTACGGAAGCCTTTTCGCAGGCTAGTTTTGCTACAGTTTGCAGATAATTTGCAGAGTTTTGGCTGCCAATTTTTTACACATTTTTCAATAAATACTGTTTGAAACCCGATCTGAGTGTGTTGTGGTTATTTTCCTTGAACTTTCCGCGTGGCGTGTGCTTGCGCTTCGGCAATTAAATATTCGGCTTGAGTATTTTTCCTCTTCCCCTCTCCTCTGCAGCTAGCAATAGGCCTGACCTGAAAAAAACTTGAATATATATTGATTAGCTACAACCATTATATAAAATGGAATCGAAATTTATTCGTTTTCGGCGTTTTAGGTGGACAAAGTGTTGTTTTTGATCGGCAATGATAAAATGCTAATTTTCCGAAATTGTCGCGCGGTGAAAAAATAATTTGAGTTTTGATTTTTCTTGTTCCCTTTAGTGGTGTTCCCATCCACTATTTGCGAATATTTTTGCACAGTCTGGACGTCTATTTTCCCTACTTCAAGTTAAACTTTACTTGGAAATCCTATCTTCTCTGTAATTTTACTGCGCATATATGTTTACTTTAGGGCTAGTGTCACGCTATCCTCTCTCGCAAAATCTTCAGGTAAAAGTGATGTTGTCGCGCGCTTAAACTCAGGTGTCAATGGGTTAAAGCATGCCCCCCCACTTGCCCTATAGGGAAACTTTCAGCAAAGGTACCTGTAAAATTAGCTTGCTTGATCTCTAAAAAGAAGGCACAACAGGTAAGAGAAACATGCTCTGCCTTTTGCACAGTTATGATTTCTTTCTGTGTCACTCAGTTACTCAGTCACCTTCAGGATTGAAAGAGGGGCAGAGCCTCTGTCTAAAATCCTAACCAAAAAGATCCAGTCCTTCATTCTTGTAAAACCCTATTCTATATTCTGTTTCTTAAACATTTTTGAGGTGATTTCAAATGTGAATCAGATTACACTTGGCCAGTAATAAATTTATTGACTTGTTAGATTTCAGAGTCCCAATTTCCAGAAATTTCAATCTTTTAATACCTAAAATGAACACTACTAGATACGGTCTCAAGTCGTGGCGTTATGCCGCAGCAAAGCACTGGAACATGCTACCTCGTAATATTCGTTCCATGGTGGGCTCAAAAGACTTTTTGAAAAAGATTCGGCAAACTGATTTTCACGTTTGATACATTTTGATTATATTTCATCGCTTTTAGCTCGGCTTTTTTTTATTAACTTGATGTTTTTTTCAGCGATTTTAAATTAACCTGATGTAAATGCATTTTTTATAACTTGATGTTTTTAAGCGATTTTAAATTAGCCTGATGTAAATACTTTTAAGTTTTTAATGCTGCACATTACTTAATTTAAATCGTGGAGCACCTGGAAACTAGCGAACAGCCAAGCGTCTACTTGTCCATGTTAAATAAAGTATGTCTTTGTCTAAGGTTTTTCTTAACTGCAGGCAGTTTATTAGTAAGATGGCAAGTGCAATTCTCTTTCTGGGACATCAATAATTGCGTTTCTATAGACATGTCATTTATTTAAGTGTTGCATTTCTTATGCATCCACAGGCCACAGTAGGCCAAGGAAAGAATACTAAAATATGTTCACAACCATTTAACAAACTCTTTGACTTACATGTATTTCTCTACACTGCAAGTTTTAGTACACCCATACTATAATAAATTGCACTATTGATATAGTTTCCGATAGTTTATACTTGTCGCGTTGGGCGAGTTTTATTTTAGCTTTCCTTCGTAACACAACATCATGCCAACATGGCGGCTCTAATCCTATCTTTTCTTTCACGTGTTCGCGGGAATCCCGAGTGACGTAATACACGCGGGACTGTACAAATGTTACTTTTCGTGGAGTGATTTCTCCATGACACTCCCGAGGCAAGTTTTGTTGCATGTCAGGTCAAACGAAAACTGACAATGTCTTTCTGAAGCATATCTTAATGAAAAAGCGGAGAAAACTCAACAAAAAATAATTACACGGACTTAAACATGCATCTAGGTGTTCAATAGTTCGTTTAGTTTTTCTCTTGCTTCGATCGCAGCTCTGCGAAAAGGGCGTTTCTCAGCAGGTTCATTCCTACTCTTCTGCTTGCTTGTGTCATCCTGTTTTTCGTTACCAACAGCTTCGTCCGATTCGGTTGGTTTTTCACTCACTTCTGAGCATTCTAAAGGGTACAGAAAGTTCAATGGTCTGTTCAGCAACTTTCCTGATGCTGTTCGGACTGTAGCTGCTCGTACTTCATTATCTTTGCTTGTAATGAGCTCTTCGATCATTCCTAACTTCCAGGTTCCTCTTGGTGAACTCTCTTTCAGAAGCACGATGTCTCCCTTTGTGGGTGGAGCTTTGGATTGAACTCTAGGGGCTTTCAAGTGTTTCTGCATCCTTTCCCGTAGACTCAGCACATATTCATCAAACCACAGTTTCCAAAACGTGTTAAGATGTTTCTGGCCTTTTTTCCATGTTTCCAGAAGTTTCTGTGCAGAACTTAGTCTTTCAACAAAGTCTGGATCTTGCGGCTGTTCATCTTCTGTTGCTAGGCATGGTACACCAGTTTTTGGATTTAGACTAAGAAAGTCACCAAGGGTAAGTGCGAATCCAGAGTTCAGATCAGCTCCCACGTACACTAATGGTCGTGAATTTACAACTGCTTCGACTTCTGTAAGAATGCTTTCCAATTGGACATTGTTCAAACAGATCTTTCCAATACTCTTTCGAAGAGCCTGCTTCACAAGTCCCACAAGGCGTTCATAGAAGCCACCCATCCAGGGGGCCAGTTCAATGATGAAGGTCCATTTGATTCCCTCATTTGCCAGATAGCTTTGCATGTCAGAGCTAGTGGTGGCAAACTTCCATGCTTCATCAACAGTGGACTTGGCTAGCTTGAATTGTGAGGCATTGTCTGATATAATCTCTTTCGGCTTGCCACACCTGGCGATAAATCTTCTAAGGCACAAGAGGAATTGTCCTGCAGACATGTCATTAATGATTTCTAAATGAACAGCTCTTACTGCTAAGCAGGTAAATAGGCAGACCCACAGCTTCTGTGTTGCTGATTCGTTATTCACTTTCACATACAAGGGTCCTAGATAGTCAAGGCCTGTATATGTAAAGGGTGATGACTCTTCTATTCTTGAGGCTGGGTACGGAGCCATCTGGGGCATTCTGTATGGTCCTCCTTGATGTCTTCTACATCTTCGACAGTTCAGGAGAACCTTTCTCACTGTTGCTCTTCCTTGTGGTATCCAGAATTCTCTTCTGATAACTGACAACGTATGGGATACTCCAGCATGCATCAACTTTTCATGGAAGCTGTTGATGACTAAACTTGTAAAGGCGTGGTTCTTCGGTAGAAGCTTGGGGTAGAAGGTACTTTCTGGGAGGTTTTCTCTGATCAACCTGCCATGACAGCGAAGGATTCCATTCTCATCTATCCTCAGTCCTAGTTGACTCTTCAGATTGTTTCTTGTATTATTCTTGATTGCTGTAATCTCTGATGCAAAACTGCTGTTCTGGACGTGTCTTTCCCACATGGTTTCCGCTTGGTTTATTTCTTCAGCTTTAAGTTCTTCTTTCTCGGTACTCTTCTTTTGAAGTTTTCGAATGAATCGTAAGGCCCATGCCGTCACTCTGAGAAGTCTTGTTAGGGAAGAATAATTGTTTTCATTCAGCTCAAACGGGGCAACTGGCTTGTCAGAGTGGTCTTTCTTGCGATCCATTTCAATCAGGGCTGAGGTCTCGTACATAATCTGTGGACCAGCAGGCTGCTTGGCCATCTTTTCCAATGTGTTTTCGTCAATTTGCTGAAAGTCCCATGAAGGCCACTTGGTCTCTTGATCACCGAGCCAAGATGGTCCATGCCACCACAATTGATTGTTAACGAGTTCCTCTGTGGAAACACCTCTGGTGGCTAAGTCAGCTGGATTCTGAGTTGTGGTGACATATCTGAACTTGATATCTTTGTGAGAGGTTATCTCTTTCAGCCTGTTTTGGACAAATATGGGTAGGGGTTTGCGGCTTTTCATCCAGTGAAGAACACACTGCGAGTCTGTCCACAGTGTCCGATCAGTCACTGGTAACTGGAGTTGTTCAGTCACATAGTTTAGGCATCTAGTTCCAATAAGAACCGCTAATAGTTCCAATCTTGGAATGCTAAGTTGCTTTGTTGGGGCAACACGTGCTTTGGAGAATACCAGGTTAACATTGGCGGTTTTGTCCACTGCGGAGTACAGGTATACAGCTGCTGAGTATGCCTTGGCTGAAGCATCAGTGAAACAAAACAGTTTGTATTCATCTCCTCCTATGTATCTAGGTATGGACAGGGAGGACAGTGGGCTAAGGTCTTCATGCAGCTTGTACCACTCTTGCTGTTGTGATTCAGTGAGTGTTTCATCCCAATCTAACTCTTGTTTCCACAGTTCTTGAATGAAAAGTTTTCCATTGAGTGTGGCTGGCGAGAAGAAACCTAATGGATCATAAATTCTGCTGATAGACTGCAATGCTTCTCTTTTGGAAGTGACTTGAAAGGATGAAGTGTGAGATCCATTGATAATAATTGTGTCACTGTTCATGTTCCAGGTAGTTCCAAGAACTTTCATAGTGTCTCCACTTGTTCGATCACTTTCTGGGACGCTCTGGAGGAAGTCTTGAGAGTTTGATGCCCACTCTCGGAGATTCATTGATGAGGACTGGAAAAGGCACTTTGCTTCTTTGTAGAATTCGTCTGCTTCTTCTGATGTGGCAACTCCTGTGATCATGTTGTCCACGTTCATATTGTCTGAAATCTTTTTGGCTACTGGGGTATCTGCTCTGTTCAAATGATACTTGACTGTTGCAGCCAGCAGGAATGGGCTAGATATCATTCCAAATAGGACTCTGGTAAATCTCAGTACCTGGACATTGTTTTCCAGGGTAGGCTTTGTGGCATCTTTTAACCAAACAAATCTTGTTACATCTCTGTCATCCGGTTGAAGTCCCACTTAATGAAAAGTTTTTTCGACATCAGCAACCAGGGCGACTTTGTTAAGTCTAAACCTCATCAGTAGTCCGCACAAATCTTCCAGTATTATTGGGCCGCGGTGTAGGCTTACATTCAGGCTTTGACTTCCCTTTCTGGTTTTGGCGGAGGCATCAAAGACAATGCGTATCTTTGTGGTGGTCTTCTTGGGTGTCACTATCTCATGATGTGGGATGTAATGCTTCAATGTGTTTGCAGAATCTTCATCAGGTACAACTTCAATGATGCCCTTTTGTAATTGGTCCTGAATGACTGCATCATACTTTGTCAGGTGTTCTGGGTTTCTCATGAGTCTATTGACAAGGGATCTCAATCTTCCCATTGCCAGGTCATAATTGGTTGGCAATGAGGGAGATTCCTCTTTCCAGGGCCAGGTTACTTGGTAACGCCCATCTTCAAATCTGACAGTGTCATTAAATTTCTGCAGGGCTTTATCATCATCATTTGCACACATAGGTTCACTGATTCCGAGTGTTTCAAGTTTCCAAAATTCTTCCAATGTTGTTGTATGTTCAATAGGTAGTTCCTGTGCAGTAAGATGTGCTCTGATTGGACTGGATGTGTATGTGAGCATTGACACAGAAGGAGCAGATTGAGCTTCTTGAGACTTAACTCTGCCTGTCAGAATCCATCCCAACTTGGATGCCATGAGATTCAATCCTGGAATAACTTCTTTCATTGATATGTCACCAGAAAAAATGTCACAATAATAGTCATTTCCAAGCAGTAGCTCTATGCTGGCGGCTTCTTTGGAAGTTGGGACTGAATCAGCAAGTGTAATGTCCTTAAGAAGGTGTTCAATGTTCTTTGTATCAAAGCTTGCTCTTTGCAGGGTACCAGTTATTTTGGGTACAACATTGACTCTCAAGTGCAGGGATGATCCATCTTTGGTTAACAACCTGAATTCAGTAACAGGAGTCTGCAGCTGTCTGGGTTTGGATGAGCTGAATGTGTAGACTGTTAGGGTCTCAGATCCTCTCATTGGTAACTGAAGTCTTTCTGCCAGCTGTTCAGTAATGTAGGTTCTTTGGCTACCTGTATCCAGAAGTGAACGGACAGTCTCTTTTCTTGCTTTTTGTAGATCTTCTACTTCAGCGGTGGCTGTTTGCATTAGTACATGCTCATCAGAAGCTAGCAGGGTATTCTCTGCTGTGATGGTGGTGGATATCGGTTCAGTCACTGTGTTTACAGTTTCTGCCGGTTTCTCTGGAAATTTGTTAATGCAAAGACTTCTGTGGTGACGATTTTTCTGTTGACAATGAGCACACACCTTGTTTGACTTGCAATCTTTCTGATTATGGCCTGGTTTCAGGCATATGAAACAGTGTCCTTTTATCTTTTCTTTCCTGGCTGTCACAGTGGGGTACTTTCTACATTCGTCACTCCAGTGTTTTCCATTGCAATAGATACAGACATCTCTTCTTCTGACTTTCAGATCTTTGGGAGGTTTGGGAACAGAGAACAATGCTTCGGTAGTAGTCTTGTGTTCACTGTTCTGAGAGGTGGGCCACATGTTTACAATAGGGTGTTTACTTTCATCTTTGGGAGTCCCACACTGTCTCTCAGCATTTTCACGATTAGTGATGTATCTATGCAACTTATCTCTCAGTAGCTTTACTGACCATTCTTGATCATCCACTTTGTGATCAGTCAGGTGAGTAATAACATCTTTGGGTAGCTTTGACATAATCAGGGATACCAGCATTTTTGTGTTTACATCCTCCCCCAGGGCTTGTAGTGATCTTAGGTGTTTCTCTATTGTGTCATAGCTTGTGCGTAAGGCTGATGTATGGCATGTGGAAGCAGGTAAATCCATGAGACTAGTGTAATGAGCATTGATGATAATCTCATTTTGTCCAAAACGTTTTTGCAATAGTCTGATTGCTTCCTGATAGTTAGCATTCGTCAAGGTTAACCCCGAGATTACTTCTGCAGCTTCTCCCTCTAATTTAGATCTGAGGTAATTCATTTTCTCTACTTGGCTGAGAAATTCATTGGAGTGTATTGCTGAGTCAAAGGAGTCCCAAAATTCCTGCCATTTCAATAAGTTCCCGCCAAATTTACTGAAATCAAGCTTTGGTAATTTAACAGTGTTAGGTTTTGTACCTGGTTTTGCTGTTTCCGTCTCAATTTTCTTCTTCAGTTTTTCTTTCTCCAAGTTAAGCCTCTCTGCTTCAATTTGTAACTTCCGGTGTTCAATATCGGCTTTTTGTTGCTCTATTTGCAGCATCTTCTCCTCCAGTTCAATGTTTACTTTCACACTTCCTCGTCTTAGTTTAAATTCCATTCTGTCTTTTATCATGTCCAATTTCGAGGAAAGTCCCACAACAAGTTGTTCAGCTTCGAAGGCAACATCGGTGTAGTCTTCATAATCCTCCATAACTTTTTCATACTCTCGTTTTCCTACGGCTTTGGCAGTGTCTTCGAGTTGCGTTCGGAGACTTTCATCACACGTAAATGCTGCTGCAACTGATCGCGTTTGTCACGAGTTTCATCCAGGATTTTTTCAAGATCGCCATCAATGGGCCGATGTTTGATTTCCTTTGCTGTGTCAATATTAAGAACGACGTCTTTTTCTTGCTCCGATAAGTCTATTAATGGAGCCCAAGTCTGTCATGTCTCTGAATGTTTCGGCTAGGTTTCAAGGTAATTCGTCAACTCGGCTGATTCGAGGCTGATGTTGTTGACAACACTAAAACGTACGGCTTCGAGGAAAGAATTATTCGGCTGAGGATGATGTGAACGGCTTCAAGCGATAGATACGGCTTTCTTTGTTTCTTTTGTTTTTGTTTTCTTCTTCAATCACCTCGCTCTGCTACCATGTCGCGTTGGGCGAGTTTTATTTTAGCTTTCCTTCGTAACACAACATCATGCCAACATGGCGGCTCTAATCCTATCTTTTCTTTCACGTGTTCGCGGGAATCCCGAGTGACATAATACACGCGGGACTGTACAAATGTTACTTTTCGTGGAGTGATTTCTCCATGACAATACTGGCAGCATTTTGCACATGGAAAATGTATTTCAACAAAAATGCAAGTAAAAGGGCCTATAGCGATGCAAAAGGTTGACTGTTACTATAAAAAGTGGTTGGTTGGGCATCCATTAGCTACTGTTTTGGTTAGTCCTCAGCAGGCTTGCAGAAAATGCAGCAGAACACTCACCGTCCTAAAGAGGAAGGTACATGTTGTAAGCGTTTATCACTCTGAAAGGGGAACTTATCATGGAGGCTGTGTAACAAAATTTTGCAAAAAGTGTAGAATTTTTGAACACTACAGATTTTTTCTATAGTACTAAAAGAGGCTGAATGGGGATCGCTTTGGTTCAAAACATCAGAAAACGATGTTTACGATTGAAAAAGAGATTGGGAATCAAGAATGTTGTTTTCTGTGGTCCAGAACACCGCAACCAAGGAATATTGACCAACGAGGTTGAGAGTATCTTCTGGTTATTGAGAATTGGAAAGGACAGTAAATAAGCTACAGAATTGCAAGTAGTGCATGTATATCAATTTTCTAGCCACAATCAGGCCTCTTAGAGGGAAAACATGGCCAGAAGAACTTAACTTTGTATGCTGGAGATTGAAAGCATACACTTCAAGATCTATATCAAAAAGCATCAGAACTTTCAACACTCTTCGGCAGCAAAATGGAAAAGCAGTCAGTGGTTACTCCACCAAATCAAAGCAGTTTTTTCAGCTGCACTTTCATGCCAAGTTATCAGGTATCAGAAATGGGCATGAATTCTAAGTGCTCCACAAAAGAACTAAATAATTCAGTATCATTAGTATCATTTTTTTTTATTAGAAAAAAACCTTTTCTGCCTCGATCAATTTCTCCAGTGCATCACCGTGGTCAAATTCTCTACTGGTTTACAACATCTTGGGTTTGGCCCATTCACATAGTATGTACAGTTAACCAGGCTTGTAAAAAATAAACCCAGTTAACTCTCTTAGTGAAAAGTAAATGCATAAGACATTGTCACTCAGTAATGTTTGTTTACTAATTGCTTCATACACGGAGTATAAGCATTTATTTGCAAAGAGAAAACCAGAAAGAAGGACATCGTTAAAATCGGAAATGCTTTTAATAGCAAATCTGATAAAATGGTGACAGGTGATCAGTGCCTTCGCAATTGGACAAAGCTCGAGTTGAAGACAAAGGAAGTAGAAGACCACAATTGGCTAACTGGAAGAAACAGAGGTCATGGAAATTCCAGGATGAAATGACTGCTTGTATTGGTTCAAGCCCTAAAATCCTGCAATCACCATTGACACGTCTGATTCAACTACTTTAACCCATTGACTCCTGGAGCTTTTCCCAAAAAACACATTTTTTAGACATTTTTGACCTTTTAAAGGGGCTTTGTCACAGATTTTGGCAGATTTTTGAAAAGCCAAAATTTATATTTGTGTCGAAGGAAACCAAAAAATAATAGTCCATTTTTATTAACAATTGGTATTTTAGAGCACCGAAACTGTTCGCAAGCGTCTTAAGCTGCAGATGGCTAGGATGGAAATGGATTACAACTTGAAAAGTGTAGCTAAACTTTTCAAGTTGTTTCCGCATGTCTACAAAAAATCAATATTTTTAGCCATAGTTAGATTTTTATCCACATTTTAAGGTTATATCTTCCTTTAGATGTTCAACGGTAATGATTTTCATGGGTATAGTTGCCTACCACTAATTTCAGAACAGTTTAGACAAAAATCTGCAAAATCCCCGTGACAGAGCTCCTTTAAGGTCTATTATGAGCTAACATAGCTCGAAATCACTGAAAACGAGGCTCAATCATTAAGTTTATTTAAGAAAAAGCTGTTAAGTCATTTAATGTTTTAGTAATATGAACATATATATATTAATATTACTTATCTTAGTATATTAAATTGTAACTAACTTTTCTCGTCATTAGTATACATGTGTATCTATTTGTAAATTTTAGCTTTATCTAGGAGAACAGCTTTTATATGGGAATTCAGTTTCCCCCTGCTGTTATCCTCCCACTAGTTTTTTTTTCTTATATATCTTATCTTTTTAGTTGTAAATGTCTGTTGTTTGGGAAATCTTAATAAAATTTAAATTTAAATAGTGATGGAAAAGTGGTTCTCGATAGACCTTTTTCGCTTGGGTGTTTTGTTGCCCCATTACAGACCATGTGATGATACTCTTGAGAATTCTTGCTTTCAAATTTTCAAATAGTCTTGTGAAAATGAATAAATAAATTTTATGTGGATAAAAGAACAATTCTCTAGAGAATATCACGTGGTCTGCAATTGGAAAACAAACCGCCTAAGCAAAAAAGGTCTATAAAACCATCTTGGTCTCTGACCTGGCTACACGTACTGGGTTCAACTGGTTGAATCGTTCTATCATCCAAGGGGTGTTGGATCTTGTCAACAGCCAAAGCGGTGGAACGAGTCAAGCTTTTCTTCTGTACAACTTGATCGGATTGACAGCAAGCCAACTTCAGGGATTAATTAGAGGTAAAGATGACGAAGAGCTAAAATTCCTTACTTTTGTTGTCAATGTTCGTGGTAACATGACTGAAACATTTGTGTCACTGGACTCTGTTGTACATTGACAAAAAGTAAACAAATGGCTGTACTGTGACACTCTTGGGTGGGCTCTGCCTAAAAATTTGCAGGGCATTGTAAATCATGTTCTCCAGGATTTTTCTAAAAAGGTGAAGATTTTTAAAAGGCCAGCACAGGGGAGATTTCTGGCACACAAGGATAACCCCACCAGCCGCAGTGTTCACCACTGTACAAACCAATGTTTTAAAATATTCAACTTCAGACCTGTGGAAATGTTTGTGGAGTAATTGTAACAATATTGGGAGCCGTTAGCTGTATCGATGATGTGTTATGGAGACGTGCTTTCCTCAACAACAAAGTACCGCTCCCTGAGGCAATCTTTTGGTTAATGGAACCAACCAAGCATGCTGCATATTTACGGTAAGAGCAATTCTCTCTAAGAGTCAAGCAAAGTGGGAAATGAAAATTTTTGACCCCCCCCCCCCCCCCCCCTTCAAATTTTGCATGCGGTTAGATATTCAGAGAGAATGTAAAAAAATACCTCTCTTAAAGGTTGAAACTTTGTTGTTGTTTATGCCTCCAAACAAATTTTTTTTCCACAGAACCTGTTGTGAAATGTGCAAAATGTAGAGCACTGTTTCTTGAGCCCATTGAAACACTACTGCTCAAGACTTGGAGCAAATATAAACCTATCATTCTAGTTTACTGTTATGTATAGGACTTTTTATCAGATGAAATTGACAATGACTAGACAGTCAATTAATTAGGTACGTTTTTGGCCATTTTCGTTGGTGGGTAAAACTGGCTAAGCCTTTCTTTGAATTTCTCCAAAAGTACATTACAACAAGTCAAGTGATGTAGAATCTCATTGAACAGGCCAAGCTGGATGAGTTAAGAATGACCACATCTCCACACTCTGTCCTGTACTTCTCCACTTGATATCACTGGTAGCTCCAGTAGGAGTAAAAATGCCTTGATATTAATTCGTTAGACTAGCATCGCAATTATTGAAGTATTGCACTCAGGAAATAAAGCCAAAAGCTTGCTGAATGCGACTTTACCTGACCTACGTCGTAAAGTGGAGTGTAATGAACATCCAGCTCATAATGGTCAGTAATGTTAATCGATGAGATGGAAATACTCAAACAAGAGGTCAAACAGGTGCAAATCAGTGTTTTGTTATGGGGATTTCCCAGTTTGCTTCTCCTCTTTTCCCATGTGTAGAAAATTCTAAGGAATTGCTTTCTTTAAGTCAGTGTTATCACACAAATCAACACATTTGCAAACTCATGGCCTCAGCAAATCAAGAAACTATATCTGACGAAGTGAACTTAGGGCCGATTCGCAGTAGCAGACAAGTTTTAAATGTCATAACATTTTTGACAAAAACAAACTTGTCGCGACAAGCCAGAGACATTTTGAAGAAAACAAAAGGTGTAATTATTAGTACAATAGCTCTACACGTGCTTCTGGCATCCTTGTACATTTCTCGGCATGGTCGTCTTGTGTAAACATCAAATAATCAGGCAGATCCATGTGGTGAAAAATTTTAAAACAATTTGCATTTGAAGTGTGCGTGTACTGAATTTTTTTGTGCTCATGCGGGGAAAATGTCGCAAGAAAACTATTTCTTTTCCCCTCCATTTATCGGCACAAACTGGTTCCCTCTGCATTTTTTTGTTCCAACCCCGGTATTACCATCCTTCCACGACCTCACCTGAGCACACAAACGTGTTTTGCCACCTATCGTGGAAAAAATGCTTTCCAAACTAAAATGGGTTTTTCAAAATAGTTATTTTGGTTGGATATTCCTCGGAGCATGTACAGCGTTCAGTCAAGATCTCACTATTTCCAACAACAACCAAAATGGTTAAGTCAAAAAACCCTTTATTTCACTAGCTCATTTTGATAGTCAGTGTAATACTAGGCTCGACTTCCACCCGCTTTTTCGGGAAAATGAGCCCGCGGTCATCCCCCCAAAAGTACAGCTGGACGCATGAGGTTTCCTTTGTTTGCCTTATCCAATCAGAATTCCGCCTGCAGATTTTTGTCAGGCCAAACAGTCTGCATAAATTATGTTGTCAGAGAAAGGACCCGAGAATACGGCGGAAATCGAGCCTATGTTTTGGAGCACTTTAAACTTTAAACCTGGAAGATTTACAACAAGAAAGCATTAGAGGAGTTGGGTAATGGTGAAAATGATTTTGTAATTCAACCTGCGGTCAGAAACGGTGGTGACATCGTGAAAGAGAGGGCGGCATACAAGTCCATTGCCGTTCGCAAATGTTGGAGCCAGAACTAGCTTCGTGTCTCTTTAAAACAAACTAAATAGCTATTTCATCCGTGATAAGATACAACATCTTGCAAGATTTGTAACAGTTAAATTAGACAGCCGAGCTTAGCTGTTTAAATGCAAGTAATTATCATCTTTAACGAAAAATTTTCAGATCTTGTCCGTTCAGAGCAACATTTTGCGAAGTCAAAATATCTTGCAAATAGAAGCGAGCCAAACCGCTCGAGCAGAGCATCATGCAAACGTGTAACATGTCAAAACAAAGACAAATCCGCAGTAGTGAGTCTGTGTCGGCTTGTCACGATTCTCAGTAATATTTGTTTCGCTTTGTCTCAGAATTTTTTTAGACACTCGATACTCCTTTAGCAATCTAAAATATAAACTTATCGGGTAAGCCGTAAGGCAAAGTTCGTATTGGAACGAGAAAACATGTATTTTTTATGCCATTTCCGGTGATCAGAAACGATGCATAAATTAAATTTTGAATCTATGTCACAGACACGATCGGCCACTCACGCGTCCAGCCGTCACTTCTCGGGGAGGAAAGACCGAACACGAGAGGACGGCGGAAATCGAGCCTAGTGTAATACATGCACAACAGTTCTGAATCTACATTTGGAATAAACGGAAATTTGCTGAGCCCCAAATGCAGAATTTCAGCATGCTGTTCAACGACAGTAGGCTGAAATTAATTGACTCCAGCTACGATGCAGAGATTCTGCATTTTAAACAGGATGCAGAATTTCTGCATCTTGTTCAATAAACAATTATATACTGAAACTGACTGACTGACCTTGTGATTCTTACGATTCCGTGATTCCGGAAAGATATTACCCAATTCCCAAAGTGTATTTCAAAGCATGATCCATTTGGTCTTGGCAATTGCTGGCGATACGGATTGAGTCGTCTTCTCATTCTTCGCAATCTACATTGTCTGATTTAGCGTTCATAATTCAACATTGTGGCTGAATGTTCAGGTTGTGCAGGCAGTAAAAACATTTAATGTTGAATATACTTGCCGTTCTACTCTGCATGCAAAAGGAAAAGCGAAAGCTTCGAGTTGTGGTTCTTTTAGCAAGAGCGCTTATTGACACATTGGTTGACGTGACCGTTAGTGGTGCGATTAGTGGTTTATCGGAAACATAAATTTGAGTAAACTTTTGCTTGAACAAAAACAATTTTGTCCACCAGTTCGACCCGGCCCCATATTCCATTGTTTGTTTTCTCGACATCCACTTCCAGTTACAATACAGTATTTATTGTTAGCTGGGCAAGCTCCCATAAGTGGCCATCCATCCCCTACACCTCTAGTGGCCGCTTACAAGAATGGTTCTCATAAGCGGCCAGCTCCAGTTACGGACACCATTTTTGCATCCCGAGGGTGTTCTCTTACGAGAGCTTCGACTGCAGTTTTGTATGAAACTGTTAATTTCATATAAGACTGATTTTATACTTGGGAACTGGTTAGCTTCATTACAATTGTACAGAGCTTGCATTAAAAGAGTACGGTGGCCCATATAGGACATGAGCAATTTTTTTTTTCGATTGAAATTTTAACTCAAATTTCAGTTACAAAAATCCGTATTGTGTAATTGTCTAAGCGTACAACTCGGATTTTTACTGCAAAAATCCGAGTTGTTAAATTTCCAAAAACACAACTCGGATTTTAAACACAAAAATCCGACTTGTTAAATTTCCAAAAACACAACTCGGATTTTTACTGCAAAAATCCGAGTTGTGAACATTTCAGAAGTTGCAACTCGCGTTTTTACCGCAAAAATCCGAGTTGTTAAATTTCCAGAAACACAACTCGGATTTTTACCGCAAAAATCCGAGTTGTTTATTTCCAAATGCGTTACACGGACATTGTTACGTCACGTCACGTGACATTAGTCAATATGGCGGACATCACAGTCACAGATGTAAGTATTTTCTGAATATTTGAATAAATTTCATATAATGGGATGGCGCTGTCCGCTCTTAGTGGATTGAAACTGAAAATTAAAATTTTTCCTATTTCAGATTTTGGATTTTCTCCGCCAAAGAGGCGTTGAGGAAAACGTTGTCGAAGAATTCGAAAAGCAGAAGGTAAGCAGAAGCTTACGTACTGACGAGCACGTGTTCGGCTACCGCCAGCTACACAGGCTAACTAGGTCTTTGGTTTCCTTTCCTTCTTTTCTTTTTGGTTTTAGTGTAATCTCTTTGTGTAAAAAGATAGCAATGAATTATAGAAGAGTTAAAATGTAGAGAACCGACCACCAAAACTCCATCATGAACCTATGCGCCGATCAATTCGAAACTTCAACATCCCCCCCCCCCCCCCCCCCCCGGGCAACCCTCGGGCATTTCACCATATACTGTGCCCAGAGGGAGGGGAATTTGACCTTTGCCTGAGAGGGGTGGGGAGTTATCAAGATTTACCTTTTGGTCTGACGGAATACGCGTGCAAGGTTTTCATATGGTTTGCGGCAATTGAGGAATTTCAAGGAAGGGATTCCACCTTTTTGATCCAATGGGTCACTTGAAAGGAGCTTCAAAAGAGTTTTTGAAGGTATTGGACTCCAGCAGCCATTGAACAATGAATGATTTAACGCTCATTTAAACAATTACATGCAATTTTGTCCCTGGGGAAGGGCATTTCACTGTCAAATCTGACAGTTAAGGGTAGGGCATTTGAACGGCTTTTTGGCCCAAGGGGGAGGGAATTTGAACAAGCCAACCTTCAAAAGTTCAAATGCCCGGGGGGTTGCCTGGGGGGGGGGGGATGTTGAAGTTTCGAATTGATTGGCGCATTAACCACTGCTGAATGACTACCAGCAGCATTTCATATACAAGAGTCACAAGATGTTGTATTTTGCATGTATACAAATTCTATTAAGTACAGGCTCTTGTCTTGCATTTGCAGATTGATGGTCTTGCATTATCCAATATGACTGATCATCATTTTGATCAGATGGGTTTGATCACATTGGGAGACCGCCTTGCCTTGAGGGCATTTTGTGCCCGCAGTGGGGATGATAGTTTAAATGAGAAAGTGGAACGCTTAAAAGAGGCACTGAGTAACAGAGGAAAGCGGCAAGGGGATCCAAGTGTAGCTGTTGGTGGTTCAGGAGGAAGTAAAAGATCTTTAAAACCCACTCTAAAGATAAAATTTGGATGGAAACATTTTACTGATGGAAAGCTTATTCAGGTCAAAAAAGGCAAAGGTGGGGGCACCAGGTCTGTGAACATTAACAGGACTGCCCAGTATGAAGAGTGTTTGTCAAAGGCACAAGAACTTTTTTTCCAAATCAGACAAGCCAATTTGGCAAGGTCACAGACATGGCAGATGCTCATTTGACAAATTACAATGGGGAAAAGATTAACAAAGAAGCATTCACTGTTGAATCCTACAAAAAGGACACTGGAATGAGCCAACCTCGCCTCTATTTGGTGACAGCAAAGGCTAAACATGGTAAGTATCTATACTTAATGTAGGGAGGATGACAGTGAAAGCAGAAAATACAATGTTTGAAATATGCAAACTTTTTAATTTCTTCAGAAACAAAGCATGGCTTTGAAAATATTTGATACTGTTGAAGAAAGACCAGCAGCTTCCACTGTTAAAAGCATAATGAACATTTGAATTGGAGAGTATATTTTTACTAAAATCGTCCTGATGAATGAGTGGGATGATTGTGATTAATTAGCAAAATCTTTTTATTAACTTTTTAGAACTTAGTTAAGATGGTGGACAGTCAATAAAGATTTTAATGCACAGCATCAACAGAGCAGTTGGCAAATCAAAAAGTATTCTTACATCACCTTGCATGGCATTCACCATGGATAAACATTGTAACGTGACTCTGCAGATGACATGGTATGCAAAATAATAAACAATTGGCAATCCTGTGTAGCAAGGCTCAGGGTTGTTATGCTCTTAAAACTTCTGCTCTTTTCTCCTACCCATTCCTTTTCAAGGAGTGCAACTGAAGATTCCTCAAGGAAGCCACAGTTCATCTTCATCCACTGAGGTATTATAATTTTCTACAATTTGTTTAATCATGTAATATACTGATGTTATCATTATTCTTGTCCAAAGTATCTTAGAAATGTTTCTATAATTATATATTCATCAGATTCCAATGGATATATTGACTAAGTTGCAACACCACATATTTTGATTTTACTTATGGTGAACCAGGATTATTTTGGTAAATATATGACATTTGAATGTTTTAAGTAATATATATTTCACCATTGATTATTGTGTTTTAGGAAGATGACTGTGATGAGCAGGCAATTGTAATGCACAATTTGTCTCCCTTGATTGTAAGCACATTCTTTTATTTTCTGTTGAATGATGAAGTTGTTAAGTGTGTTACTTTCACAATAAACAACATATGAAACCAAAGTAATTTATCAAATTATGCTGAAAGTGTCACAAGGCTTTTCAGGCTTTTTACAGTTACATGTGACCATTGGCAAACTTGACAATAGCCTAACAAGTAAATTTGAAATAAAGGTATCAGAATGCCCCTAATGAGCATCATGCATTGACACAGCTTTCCGGTCAGACATTTAACAAACCCCTAACAAAGTATATATTTTCTGAAAGCTTAAGAATTGTAGATTACAAAGATATTATAATTTTGATTACATTATTTTTAAATTAATAATTTAATTTAATTTTTAATTTAAAAACTTATTTTTAAATTAATAATTTTTCTCAAAGTAGTCAATTTTTGGGGTATACTGATACCTTAAATACAGTGATAAAAATGTCTCATGTGATATATTTTTCTTTAGACAACAGATGAGTCTTATCCAGTCAAGAGTTGGGGTATGCATGACTAGCTTCTTCTGTTTAGTTTTTTTTAATGATTAATTATTTTCAGAGCTCTTGAGCAAGAGATTCAAAACTTAAAAATTATTCAACAGCCTAGCTGCAATGTATACACGAAATGAATTCAGTACACTGAATTGCAACCTTAAAATATTCTTACGAGTTCAGATTTTAAAGGAGCTTTTTTCTGGTAACCTTGTTTTTAGTACAGAATGTACTCATGTGACGAGTTATTGTGGGGTCGTCCCAATCAATTAATTAATATCAATTAACAACTCTTGCGTGGGGCACGTATGCACACCACGCAAAACGTGGGTAATGTACCTGTGTTATCATTACTGGTATTAAGCAAAATATATATTTGTTCTCCTTGTGTTAGCTTTCTTTCTAGAATAAGGTACTTAATTCATGTAACTTTACACATGCGTTGAATTTATTAGCCCAAGATTTTCCTTAGATTGTAGCAAAAAATGTTTTAAAAGTTCTCACCTCTCGAATATTACTGCAGACCCCGTGACGCCTAGTTTAATTAAATTAGACTTTTAGGTGCCTCAAATTTCATGGCTTGGTATTACCAGAACTAGAAAGGGTGAATGTTTTAAATTTGAATTAAAATAATTTTTCTTGACCCTTGTCACATGTAACGCACATGTTTGTTTCAGCTGTCACACGTTCTTATCTGTTTCTTTGTCCAGTAGCAAATATAGGGAAGGAATAAGTAAAGACAATTGTTCGTCACAGATCGATCATACCCATATTTTTCTAGTTATGGAGGTTCGTACTCTCACCCACCAGCTTAGGTCGGGATGGAATGTAGTGGGGAGGGGGGCGGCTGAAAAGTATGTGTTTCATGTATCTTGATAGGTGGGTGATTACATTCTTTACTCTTACCGTGAGTCTCTGGGTTCTAAGATATCGATCAATCTGTTTTCCACAGTGGTGTGGCACTCAAGTGTCCAAGTTGGCAGAACCACCTTTAACTGAGCCTCATATCACGTCAGTGGTTTTTCCGTCCAAATTTGTTAAAAGTACTCTATCAAGGACATTCAAACCAACTGCTGTTGTTAAGGTGACCATCCCAGGCTATTATGATCATACTGTTGTGCTTGAGTTAAAGTTGAAAAGATTACTTAACATTGATTTTAGTTGTCGCAAGTTTTTATTTCTCAGATTGTGATTAGGCTGCAGTAATTGTTTCTTCAAAAGGCTAGAACCTAACATGATGTCACTTCACTTTTATGCAGGATTTGTACAGTTGGATTGGAACATTCCATTCAGTGCCAGTACACTTTTCGGTTGTTTTAGATAAGGGACAAATTCTCAAAGATCTTAATCAACCACTTTGCCAGATTGGTGACCACATCGCTGTTGAAGTCCTGGTGGGTATATTTGAACATTTAAAGAATTAATGTCATGTCACAGTTATTCCTCTCCTTCAGAGAAATTTTCATTTGTAATCCGAAGAAACAGCTTATTACATAAAGTATCAAGCTGAAGGAAGCCCTCTATAATGTTTATATATATTTCTCATAAGAAGTACGTAATTATGAAGCATTCACTTTTTTCAGAGACTTACATGTACAAGAAGCCTGCGAATACAGCCGCCTCTCATCACTCCCCGCTATGACAAAACGTAGCAGTGGGGAGCGATGAGAAGTGGCTGTATTCGCAGGCTAATGTACAATGTGATGTGTTGGAGTTTTAACTCTAGTCTTAAGGGCTTCATCGGTATGTAGGAAGGAATGATGTTCAAGCTGCTAATTTACCACGTTCACCCTTTGAACCTTGTTACAAGATATGTTTCTAGACCACTTATATGTTAATATTGTAGCCTTTGTTTCTGTCCAAATCTGGCTTCCTCCATTTAATAATTATATATTGAACTCCCTTTCTCTCACTGGCGTGGATTACTGGATTACGTTAATTGTAAATGTTAATGTTCTGGCCTCGCAGGGCAGTTATCAAAGTTGAATAACGCTATCCACCGGATAAATCACTATGAAGAGAACAATACTGAACTGCTGACAAACAAACTGTGCTATACTCCAGATAGTGACTTAGGTTTACCCGATTGATAGCGTTATGCAGCACACTACTGCGGATGGTGTTCATCAGCATATTGTCATCGTTGTTGTTATACACTATCTCTTCATAGCAACTATCTCCTGCCGTAATAAGAGGAAACGAGGACATTATGTCCTCTGCACTCATATGTAAGGTGAGAAACTTTAATTTTTTTTTTTACCTTTTGGTCTTGCTTAAATTTATTTATATTGCAGAGAAAACATGTCTTCATGTCTTGTTCAAGCAACTAATCATTGGCGTTGATACATTTTTCACAGTGTGCCATATGTAAAGATGGACTTCTACCAGATGATACGGTTGCACGACCTAACCAATGTTTCCACACTTTCCATCTCACCTGCATTGATGAGTGGTTGAAGGTAAGGTTTAGGGACAATGTTCATGTATAGCTTAATATAAACAATTTTTGACAACGACGGCAGGAACCCCAAGGAAAACATAACTTGAATTGTGAACCTAGTGTTCTGTCCTTCAAGGTGTGCAATGTAACAATGTCAATGACAACAATAAATAGTTATCAAGATGAGAATTTGATTAATTCTTTTAAGAAACGCCTGTTGTTTTACTTTATGCAGTTGGATGAGGAAGGCATGTTGTGTCCTATTTGCGAAACTCGCTTTACGAGTACCATTATGTGTTCCATGCAGAAGGAACCTTGCAAGACACAGGTATTTCGAATTCCTACTATCATTATCATAATTATCATTATTATTATTATCATTATTATTACAATTATTATTGTTGTTGTTGTTGTTGTCGTGGGTGCTTTGCTAATGTCTATGATCCTGCTAATCTGTTGTTATCTATTGATAGGAAAGCCAAGAAACCATTGGTAATAACATTTCTGGTGAAGCCCAGCCGCTCTTGTTTGAAGAGTACATGGACAATGGACAAGGTATAACTCCTTCCATAGTACAATACAGTTTTAGCATACGGGGTTAAACGCTTGGTTGTCTTTTGCGTAAACGAATATTTTCACTACTAGGAAATTGGCTCCCACTTCAGGTGTTAACACTGGATCTAATCCTTGAAGTTGATACAGTGAGGCCCGATTTTTTTTCGAACCTTCTGATTATTCGAAGGAAAACTCGTTTCCCTTGGTTTGTTTATTAATTTTCCAAATACTTGCTATCCATTCTGTAATATGAGTTTTGATTCAATGACGATGATTCAAGAATCAGAGTTGCTTCATTCATTATTTACCAACAAATTGTCACATTTTAGATTTTTCAAATCAATATCCTTGTCCATAGGAGGTTTTAAAAAATCTAGACTTTCTTTCCTTAAAATTAACGTTTTTTCTTCCAGAGGCCAGTAGAATGTACGAAGCCAGGGCAAAGGAGTGGGAAAAGCTAAACGACTGTACACAAGCAACTATAAACAGAGATCTCATAGTGCAGGACCTTATTAAGCTGTATGGACAGCACAACATATGCTCTACAACACTAGATGTGAAATTTCTGAACGAGCCAGCCGAAGATGCAGATGGATTGACACGAGAGCTCTTTTCTCAGGGCTGGAAAAGCATCCTCCCTTTTTTCTTTGAAGGTACCAATTTCCACGTGCCTCGTGTACACCCCGACTGCACCGAAGAGTTGTTCAAGATCCTGGGGCGGATTGCGAGTCATGCATTCGTGCTCACTGGCTACTTTCCCGTTGGAATAGTGCCAGCTTCAATTATTGGCATATTCGATTATCCTTCCTTGAGTAATGAAGATCTCATTTACAGCTTCCTTTCCTTTTTAACGGAGGGGGAAAGAGCGACAATCGAGAAGGCCATGTGTAGGAAAGTAACTGTAGACGACATTCTAATTGAAGTTCTCTCCCGTTTTAATGTTCGACAGATCCCCTCTAACCCATCAGATTTCCGTTCGTGTGTCCGCATTGCAAAATGCGAGTTTGTAACGCGACCATGTGTGTTGATGACGGCCTTCAAGAAAGGGATGCTCACGTCGCACCCTGACGTATGGAACGAGTTGGATGCTGTCTCCATCGGGGCGTTGTATGCAAAGCTATATCCAACTCCAGAAAAAGTGACGGAGCTACTGCAGCCAAGCCAGGATGACATGCCCCTTAACGCCAGCCGCGAGAGGGTTTTCGAATTCCTTAGGCGATATGTTCGAAGTCTCCCCAGAGATAAGGTGCCTGTCTTCCTTCACTTTGTGACGGGTAGCAGTCTGGTGCTCGTCCCACATATCGAGGTGGCATTCACCACCCTTTCAGGGATCCAGAGGCGTCCCATTATCCACACATGTTCTGGCCGAGTAGACTTGTCTACTGAGTACGAATCCTTTGCCGCATTTTGTAAAGAATTCGATACCATTACCTCAAAAGAGGAATGTTTTCAGTACAATGCCATTTAAAGTTAGTTGTTTCCTATGCTTCGCTTAAAATATCCCTCTGAGTGTTATCCGTCTTTGCCGTGAGTAGCATAGCGAAGCAGCCATCACTTGTTCACGTGGTGTTTGGTTGATTTTACTTCCCCATTACTTTTTATAGCTTTATCTACGATACTTAAAAACTGTAAGGTGACTTCACTTGATGTAGTAGTCCTCGTAGGATACTGAACGCTCTGAACAAAACGCAAAGTTGAAGTTCAGTTCACCAAACTTTGAAATGCAAAGTGATGTTGATGAGTACTGTTGTATTGGATCCACTTAGCCATATATGAACCTTGCAAGTGACTGATAATTTTCAATTGCTGAAGTTTACCAAGCATGGTATGTTGTTGTTAGTAAAATAAGGAGCTGGACGTCGTTGTCACGTCATCGTGGATCGTTCATGCGTTGTGTTTATTATTGCTACCCTGAGAAATAGGTTAGCCTGTTTTGGTTATGAAGACGTTTTTATGAAGCGAGCATTTTTAATTCCATATCAAAATAGAATGGAATACCACCTTGGGAATATCCCTTGCTACCTTTGAGCAAAGGGAACCAAGAGTCGATACCGAAAAGTTACTCATTGACCTGGCATTACAGGTGTTCAAAACCCCTATCTATTGGATTTCTCCTAAAGGAATATTGTAGAAGCCCTGTAGATAAGCCCTTTGCCTTATTATTAAAGGCCTTTTGACGGGCTTATTTTCGAAGGGGCTTATGTGCGGATGTGTAGGTGGGATATTTGTGTTTCATTAATTCCGCTAGGCTTACAATTGGAGGGCAAATTGTGTCAGCAAAATGTAATACCGTGCATCCCTTGAATGGAAACACAGTAACACTAACAGTAACCAACAATGGTGTCCGCAATACCAAGGAACGTCCAATAAATTGTAAACCGGTTTTGAGCCTTTACGTAAGTTTATAGTTCATACTGTGGTCATTCAGGAGCTCAAAAATCAAAGAGCAAGAAAAACGTTTTGCCAAAAAACTAAGGAATTCCCAAATGAAGGCTTCCGGGGCCTAGATGCGGCAAGGCCTAAAATAGGAGGCCTTATAATTAGGTTACAAACGAACGCACTTATTTCTGCAACATGACGGTAGCATGGGCACAATGTTTTAGTGTCAGACAAAGCAGAGCATGTTTATCGCCTTACAGGGAGCCCCCATGTCTCATGACGTACGGTATGAATCTAATCTAAAGTAGATTCTCCAGCAGCCTGGTAAGCAGGAGGAATAATTCTTTTGCTTGAGCCGGTGTCTGACCGTGGGCTAGCTTGTGTGTTGCCATTAGCTCCAGTGCAACGTCTGCGAACTTGGGTAAACATATGAGATCTTTCCTTCTTGAAGAGCAGCATATTTCACCAGCTTTCAAATCACTCTCAGAAACTGGATGCAAATAGGACGATTTACCTACGTGTAAATAAGAATATATGTTTTTTTTAACGATAATGTTTCTGGTTATTCGATTAATCTAATTTCAGTACTTTGGCAAGACCTAAAAGTTCATTACTTCTCGACGACAGTTAATTAACCTAATCATTCAAGCTGTTTTCTATGAGCGGGGAGTAGATAGACCACAGGGATATACATCGCGGCGGGACTCCCATAAGAAAATGACGGGGATGCTTGTCATCTCGCTTAGGGGTAGAAATTGCAGATTTCGGTCTGCTCTCTTTCTGTATTTCGAACGCGGGCATCAATAAACGACTGCCCGATTTAAACATTGTACATTTCATTGAAATAGCGATATTTCTCGTTACCTCACCTATTGTTATACTATCAATTGGCTGTCGAAACAAAGAGTTCTATTTAACAATTAGACGGCAAGCTGGAGGTTTCTATCGGCTGATAGTTGGCGAGGGGCGAAGCCCCGAGCCAACTATCAAAGTCGATAGAAACCGAGAGTGAGCCGTCTAATTGTTTTAGCATAACCCAGCGGCTGATCTATTAAATATAAAATATTGATAAAACCGATTTATTAACGGTTTTGTTAAAAACTTTTGGCTGAAATGCACGAAAAAATGTGCGCGCGCTCCGAGAGCCGTCTATCGATCGATAGTATTCGCCTGTGTAGCCAATCAGATTGCGAGTTTGTCAATAGTCAGCCGCTGGGTTATGCTAATGTTTAATAGTTGGCAAATTTGAATAACAAAACAAATTTGACGTAATGTTTGTAAACACTCCTATTGTAAAACAGAAATTCAAAAATATGTTGTGGCAATTTATAATATCGAATGTCATGTCAAACTTTGGGTCTTCGAAACTTGGAAGTGTCACGAAGTGTCAGTCTATAAATTTATAAGGAAGACGATAACAAGCAAAACTGTTAAATATAAAAAAACTAGCTTTTGATTATCATTGATTTTTGGGTGGGAAGCAATGTACTGACCGTCACTACAATTTCTTGGGTCGCCATTTTTGTGATCAAGAAAATACAAAGGAGTCCAAAACTATAATTATTCACACCAGACCATACGTTTTCCACAGATAATCCTTCATGATTATCACTGTTTGGCTACAACTAGTCCGATCGCTGCTATTTTGCCTACATTTAATTTTACAATGCAGTAAATGCTGGCTTATCTTCAAATTTGTTCCTCCATATTTTTCTCCAAAACACGGGAAGAGCGGACTTGATCCAGGCCCACTCCGCATCACGGATGGTCCGCAGTAAATGTCAGTCCGC
Source organism: Meandrina meandrites (assembly GCA_963693305.1). NCBI lineage: Eukaryota > Metazoa > Cnidaria > Anthozoa > Scleractinia > Meandrinidae > Meandrina > Meandrina meandrites. Next base: position 40,895,270 of record OY855903.1, read on the forward strand.
TTCATCGCCCGCGGACGCCCTGCTTTTGTATAGGTGTCCCCTGGGATATAAATGTACTCGTCGGAGAGTTAACCAGTCACAATTGTTATCCCTACAGTATCTACATTTTCAAGTGAAAAAATTATTTATAAAATCACCTTCAAGTTCTGGAAGAAAGAAAAGCGTATCAGGTCCACCAGGAGGACTCTCTGTATTATTCTGCGAACGGATTCGATGCAAATTCCAGTGCTGGGCTACCCGATCGAGTTCAGCCTGAATCACTCCCATAAAACAGAACCTCAAACACTCCCTGTAAACGCAATCGTCTAGTAAGTACGTTAAAAATAACCGGGAAGAGGTGTACTTAACACATTTTTACGAGGATGCTCTGCTCCGAGGACCAAACCCCTTTCCCTTTTACATAACCCTTTTAACAAGAAAGGTAGCCTTTCATATATCTACAACATAACGTGAACATTGCAACCCTTTTCTACCAGATACATGTTCAATTAAAAAGGTAAGACAAAAGAAGCGTTCTGGTGAATAACTTAGGCCCAGTTCAGACGCCAAACTTTTCATGAGCCGAACCATGAGCCAACGCAATAGCTTTTGCTCGTTTGCACTTAACAGCTGGCCTTACCCTTTTGTATATCTGAGCTCTTAAAAATTTTTACCCTTTCACATACATGTATCCTAAAAAAAGTACCCCATTCCGGCGGAGCGTTCCCCCTTCCCCCGGGGCAGAAGTCGGCGCCTAAAAACAAGGTAAATAAATTGTTGCGCATGCCTTAAATTGCTCGTGCTACACTCTACGAACTGGGCAATTTTACATAACATACACGTGAACTGGATCATAATCCTTGAACTCGCCACTGTCACGCAAGTCCTGCAAAGGAAAAAAAATAGAAACATCGATGAGTCTGGTGAAGGACGAACGGATCTCTTCTCGTACGTATTGAGTGTTATTTTCTTACTTAACATTTTATGAGGAAAGAGGAATAAACAACTACCTTGAAGAACTTAATCCACCAATCCATGTCGGAATTTCGCAAAAATGCCCACCAGGCTTCTATGTGCTACGGAGGAAAAGAGTAAAAGTCGTAGATTTAAGTTCCCCAAGTAACTGAAGCGGGCTGCCCGTTAATTTTTTTTAAATACGAGAAAGGCGCGGCTTTGATAAAACCGGTGTATTTTATTTATTGTGGAAAACTTCTCGCTGACTGTCACCTGATTTGCTGTAGATTTCCCGTACATAAAACTCTTCTCTCCAGAAAAGCTGTCTCGACCGTTGGCTCTGAAAAATTTCTGCAAAACTTCAACTTTTACATTCTCAGTTCCTGGGTCAGCACGAACAATCCTTGCAGTTCCTGAAATGTGATGACAACTAAGTATGGGCGAGCTGAAGCTGTACAATATAATAGAAGAAATAAATTCTACTCAATGTTATCATGTTTACGATTATTATTTATTATTTATTGATTAAACTAACCTTTCATCTGCTGTATGCATTGTAAAAAATGGTCAGCTATAACAGCAGAATCCTTGTTAGTGCTTGTGACTTCCAACCACATAATTCTCCTTGAATATCTGAAAACGTTTGAGCCAACACAAGATCAATTAAAGCCTATTTAATGACAATTTTAAAGTTTCCGAACTGGTGTACCAAGGGGATGTCTACTGACTAAGGACCTTAACTTTCGAGTCAATTAACGAAACACCCTGGTTTGTTTAGGTGTACTTGCTTACTAGATAGGTAACTTTTTGCAGTATGATGACGAAGAAGAAAAATTCTAATACGAACAGCACATTATATCTTGTAATGTATGCAAGATGTCCCTTGTAATGAAAGCAAGACGATCAATGAATATCTTTCATGGGACAACATGAAGTGACTGCAATTCCGTAATGGCGAGAGTCCGAAATAGCGTAAGATTTTCCTGGGATTTAGTCCCCGTCCTAAGTAGCGGGACGTCCAGAAAGTGAGAATTGACTGAATTACAACAAGGTTGTGGACTCCACGTCTACAAAAGCTCACCCTTCACCTTGAAATTGGTTAGAACAATAAGCCTGACCCCGGAAGTAGTTTCTTTGTTAGGGAGGTACTTTTATTTGTACCTATGAGCGCATTTCATTAACACCTTTTAACACTGTAAGTGACCGCTTATATTCAGGGTGAAAACAAAAAAAAAGTTTTTGTGCGTCGACACGTTACAAGGTTTAAGATTTCCTACCCATCAATGCATCCGTGAATAGCAAAGCCGTATGGCTTTAACTTATCATAACCGTCAATGTGCCAAAGGTAATTTGGTCCCTCAAATAAAATTAAAAATACTAGTCATCATACACTATACTTGTAGTCTGTATTTTCTCTTACGGTCCTAAGAGCGTGTTATACCACTGGTTATACCAAGGAAAGCGAACCCAAAATGGTGGTATCCACGAGAAGGGGTTGGGGCGAGCCACATCCTGTCCCCCCGGGGGGGGGGGGGGGGGGGACTCCCATATGAAATTGACGGGGATGCTCGTCGTCTCATTTAGGGGTGTAAATTACGGATTTTGGTCTCACTTAGGGTGTTCAGGACGAAGCCCCTATATTTTTAGCTCGTCCCTTGTCATACTAATCTCTTCGCCTCTCGCATACCAAACACGAATCGAGAGGAAAACAGACCGCAAGCAGTCTATAGCTAGGATAAGTAACCAAACAATTTAAAACTAAGCAGAAAATTAGGTTCGAAATGGAGCTCTATAATTTGTACGGCCAGGTAAGAATAGTTACCGGAGATAAGTACTTCTGGCGTTTCAATCGGCGTTTTTTCCTCATTTCAACACCATCCGGGTCGATCACTTTCAATGCTAATCGAATAGTTTCCCTGTAGGCAAAACGAAATGTCAGTTAAGAGCCGCGAAATAAGTATACGTCGTTAAACGTTTTGGAAAAATATGAAGAATACTTTTTTGGTATGTGCAAATTCTCGCCGTTTTTTCTTAGACCCTCACCTGTCAACAGTAAGGTGGTGATCATTCCTTAGTCTTTGATGCATCTGCCAATACCCAATGCAGCTCGCAGACGTCCCTTCCAATTCACTCTAATAAGAAATAAAACAAGGCCCAAAAGGGAAGGTCGTGGAGTTAGCCTCACAATCCCTTTTTTTATGTAATTGACAGCGAAAATAGGTATACAAATGTAAGTGAGTATTAATCAAGTGTCTGCATTAGGACCTCTATACCCCATGCACAAGAGCACTTATCGAGCACTGGATGTGTAATGCTTAACATGCACTACAGCTGTTTCGGCAGAGTGCACCCGTTCTTCACATCACAGGTCGATAGTGAAAGAAAGTAGTACTTTCTAAAGAAACTGTTGTGCTGCGTCGGCCGGCCGAATTGGAACACTTAGTTGTTAATCATCAACTAGAAGTTGATAAAGGTAACAAAAGCTATATGTAACGAAAGCTAAGGTGACGTTTCGAGAGTTAGCTCTTCGTAAATCCATGTAAGCCTGATCATGCAGGTCAGGGCTCCGGACCGGATGGCTTACCGAAACAGCTGACACAACATCCCTTACAGAACTCTTCTGTTTCCTTCTATACAAGCCCATTCTGTTCAACATTCCCCTTATATGACGTAGGCTAGAAAGAATGGTGAGAGCACACAGTAAGTGACCTTTAAGGACTCATCGACACAAGCATCTTAACCCTCGGACGTACATCAAAAGTCACACCCCAACGACCATACAAGGGGGGCGGGGGGTTGATGGACCCCCTCCTTGGGTTTTCGTTATAATAGGACACAATGAAAGCATTTTCCTTTTAATAGATAGCCCTGAGCTCGCTCTACAAGATAAGATAGTTATTTATTTCTTGTGACGTCATATGAATCCGCCATCTTAGATTTTACCATTTCCTCAAGATGTCAGGAAAAAGCAAAAATTGGTAAAAAATTACTCCAAAACAACCCTAGGACGTAAAAATGTACTAAAACTGCAATGATAATTAAGTAAACTGGACAAATTATCGAATTTGATCTAACAATTCCAAATTTGGGAAAACCTGCATGTCATTACACGGTTGCCATGGCAACGTCAAAACCTACAGATAAACAGTTGTCACATCAAAATGTCCGGGAAGGATGAATAAACAGCTACTGAAAGTTTCAGCATCGCAGAGTACATTTTCTTTTCCAAACTTTCAAAAAACCTCTGGGGGGGTGGCATCCACCGCCCCCTCCCCCCCTTGTACTTCCAAGGGTTAACTGACTCAGAACTTTTTATTAGTGCCGATGACAGATAAGTTAAGAACGAATTGGTAAGTGCATGGTTACCTGTAATAAGTTCCATGAGCAAGCGCCAGAAATGAGCAGATCTCATAATGACTAAACCCTAAGTTAAAGTAGTGATTGAGGAGTTCTTCGCCTTGAACGATAATGAGGAATCAAGGAATACTCTTTTCATCTTCATCATCATCATCAACATCATCATCATCATCATCATCATCATTATCAATAACAACAACAATAAAAATAAAGCAGCACCACCACCACCAACAACAACAACAATGACAACACTAGCCGTTCCACTACTTTTACTATAGTACTAATATTACACAGCGACCAATGATAAGGATACCAGTTTGGCTTCTATCTTGTATAGCTGCTATATAACTTGGTAGTACCCCATTACATAACGATATGAAGCCTAACAGATGAAGGAACAAAAGTGCAGCACTGGGAAAGCCAAGTTTCATACTGTTCTTCTTCACCTCCTTACGCCTGCCTACAAGTGATGTCATTTTTACCCATATAAAAGCTGATCGGTATTGGAGTTATCATAATACAAAAGCAAATGCACAGCCTACCTTTAATATGTGTTTCACCTTCTCGTTGCACTTCTAAGCTGTTCCCGGCGGAAAACCACGTGTCTGAAGTAAAAATCCGAGTTGTGTTTTTGGAAATTTAACAACTCGGATTTTTGCGATAGAAATCCGAGTTGTGTTTTTGGAAATTTAACAACTCGGATTTTTGCGATAGAAATCCGAGTTGTGTTTTTGGAAATTTAACAACTCGGATTTTTGCGGTAAAAATCCGAGTTGTGTTTCTGGAAATTTAACAACTCGGATTTTTGCGGTAAAAATCCGAGTTGCAAATTCTGAAATGTTCACAACTCGGATTTTTGTGGTAAAAATCCAAGTTGTGTTTTTGGAAATTTAACAAGTCGGATTTTTGTGTTTAAAATCCGAGTTGTGTTTTTGGAAATTTAACAACTCGGATTTTTGCAGTAAAAATGCGAGTTGCAAATTCTGAAATGTTCACAACTCGGATTTTTGCAGTAAAAATCCGAGTTGTACGCTTAGACAATTACACAATACGGATTTTTGTAACTGAAATTTGAGTTGAAATTTCAATCGAAAAAAAAAATTGCTCATGTCCTATATGGGCCACCGTAAAAGAGCTACATCAAGAAAATGGTGGATAATTTCAAGTCTTCAACACTGTGTCAAAAATCCACAACAGTCTAATATATTTGACACCCTTATGTAGCCTGTCAGCTGCTTCGAGAATTTCACTTTGGTATTTTTGCTCCTGAACAAAGTTATAAATTCTGCATAACGTAGTACGCAATACACAACAGCCACAACTTCTTTTCACTAAACATATCTGATGAACATAATGGAGTTTGTGCAAAAGTCCAGTTGGTTTTTAAATTACAGAAATATAAGCTTAGTTGTATTCATCAAACCATGCATTGTTAATGACCGCCATCTCAAAAACAAGACCTTTGATTTGTTCAAAGAATCACAACCTTTAGTACACTATGCGCCTTTTCACACAGCACAATCTTTGCAATCTTTTCTCTATAAATGCTGTAAGCAAAACACATAAAAACCGAAAGCAGCAGCTAATAATTTCAATCTCTCCGCCTACAACCGAAAACAGAATTCAAAACAATGCCGCCAATGAATAACGACATAAAATAGTCACGTGGGGTGATTCACGTACTGTGATTGGTTAAATCGCTTAGACCGCTGCATCCTTTCACTGTGGTCTTGATAAAAATGGCGTGTGATCGCAAGCTGATCAATGGTTTTCTGTTCTACACGAACTCATTCTGGTGGATTTTCTAGGCTTAAAATGGTGAGAATGAAACACATATCAGTTGCTCAGTTTATCTGCCAAGTTTTTTCAAGATTATGAAGGGTGGAAAGTTTTGTTCCATGATGCAATGCTGCCGGGATGAACCACGTGAGAATGCAAATGATGGTCTTAATTCCAATTGTTTCTAAATCTCCACAAGCAATAATTTTGTTGTGGAGTGATGCTCATTTTTCATTTTGTTGTGTTTGAAGTAAGAATACCCAGACATTGACAGAAATTCGAAGCTGTCAAATTGGTATTCATTTCCATGTTTGACTATTTTGTATTTGATGAAATTTACAAGTTTTTGACTCATGGATGTGTAAGTAGGATGTGTTGAATAATATTTCAATGGGTGGGTATTGTATTACCTATTCCTAGAAATTCTCAGAAATTCCAAGCTTTCAAATTTAGCATGAAATTCATGAAATTGTTGAGAGCCTACACACTTTTACTCCCAGAATTCCAATAGTAGTTGTAGTACCACTTTTTATATATGCACCTTGGAGTGTGCATATTTACTACTAATTTATAATTGTGAACTTGGTCAAAGATCTGATTATTGACCATGTTTGTACAGTTAAAAGAAATGACTCAGTCTCCATTTTATACTCTGTATAGGGAAATTTTGAGGCCTCCAATAATTTCTGGGTGTTTCTGGAAAAGCTGAAGGGGAAAGATCATGAAATCAGAAATGAAGACAGCAACGTGGAAGGTATCTCCAGCACTGATGGAAAAAGTAAAGGTCACGTAATGTTCAAGCAAAATTTAGATGAAGTCACAGGGATTGGATTTTTTTTAAGTCATAACTTCAAGGGACTTCATCACCAGCTTGCGTTGGATTTGACCGTAGTTAGTGTCTTCCTCCACTAACTATGATTTAAAAGAATGGTGAGTTACTTGCCAGTGATTGATACTTCTTTCGTTTCCAAATTGAATCTTTGTAATTATAATACAAACAAGAGCCTTGCAGAGGCCATGTACATAGCCAATCAACCCTTGATCTGTTTCAATTCTTTGCTACTTGAGCTTTTCAATTTTCACTGGAGTTACAGCAGTTCTCTATAAACATCTTACTCCATTGTTGATGCACACCTCAAGTGAACTAACTGAGGATCACTGTGATGGGAAAAAATTAACACTCCTACAATACATTATTATAACATGCTATCTTTCAGACATACTAGGTTTGGTGACGTCAAAGGATACTGTCAAAAATGCTCTTGATTGTGACAAACTGATAGCTGAGGATGATGATGACTTCTTTTACATTGGTTGGCTTCACCCAGCCCCATGCAGCATTGCCAAATTTTACAATGCCAAAGGATTAACATCACGATTATTAAGGTAGTTTCGCACACCAGTTCTGCAAAATGTGAGATACAATGCTGCAGGAAACAGGAACTGAGGAAGTGCGAACATTATCTCAACAGCTAGGTAACAGAAACTATGAATAAATCATTATCAGTAATAAATATGATATAATTATTGCCTGTTACACCTAACCAAGATGTAAAAGCTGTCAAGCTGGGTTTCAAAAATTATCAGCAGGCCAAGGCCATTCACAGGTGACAGCAGGCCGGGCGAGTCCACAGGTGACAGCAGACCAAGGCCATTCACAGGCGACAGCAGGCCAGGGGCGTCCACAGGAGACAGCAGGTAGAGGGAAGAACATTGGACCGATGTCGGAAGACCATCAATTTCAACAAAACAGTTCGAAAACTTAATTATGGGTACATTAAATTTTACATGTTTACAATGATATACAAAATGGATCCATTTTTGGATTAATTTACAATATTGAAAGGCTTGCACATGCATATCTGACCTACTAAGACAGCTATATCTTATAATGTTAATGATGTTCAGTATCTTGGAATAATCTTTAGCATTTGTCCTCATTGTGTTTTCCATTTGAGTGCTCTTAGATTCATCATGGATTGAACGTGTGGGAAATTATGGCCGTCGCTCTTCTGGTTCTCGAAGCCATGGAGGTCCTTGAAACTACAGCTTTTTCTTTTCGTTAAATATAGTGGTGTTAAGTCCACTCGTTAGTAGGTCAGCCAGGTTTGTCAATGTTGGGCAAAAACTCCATGTGGTGATGGTATGATTTCTTTTAGTTTTAAGTCGAGTACGAACCTAGGGTTGCAGTTGCTTGTGAGATGACAACCACAACAACACTATTGGAGAATCAGTCCAAGAGATGGTGTCACATTTGGTGTTTAGTGTTTATCTGTAGTGTTTTGTTCAGATACTTGGATAACTTTGATCCTAAGAGTGCTGCATTTAGTTCTAGTCGTGGTAGTGTCTCTTTTTTTACAGGCACAACTTTAGTTTTAGCCATTGTAGTATTTGTTTTGTTGTCTGCCTGTTCTTTCAGGTATGCCACAGCTCCGTAAGCCAGTTGGCTGCTATCGCAGAATATATGCAGTTGTTTCTTTGCAATGTTCATGTGAAAGTAAGGTCTGGGAACTCACTAATTTTGCTGATCCATTTTAGCCACTTGGCAGATGTTCATCCCAGCCAAGGTTTTGTTTCCAAAGTTCCTGTAACATAATCTTTGTCTTGACTGTAATGGGTTCAACAAAACCAAGAGGGTCAAATACCTTTCATGCAAAGCTTAAGGGGGGTGACTCTTAACTACCAATTTGTTTCTAAGGCGGGTTTCTAATTGCTATATTTTGGAAACAAAACATCATACAGATAAGCTTGTTGTACGAGTTTGTTCTACTGAGGATTCCTCCAAGAGTTTCAGGTCACGGTCATATTCAACGTGTCACGTGACCAGAAAAAAATAAACCCTAAAACTCAAACGGCAGATAGATTTTAAAATTAAAATGAGCGTCGATAGATAAAGAACGTGCACATGCGTAATGTGACGTATCGTTTTTGTGAAATTCGCATTATTATAAGAGTTATGGCGTAATAAACACCCATATTTACAGACTTTCATCAGTAGCATTTCCTTTTTTCGTGTAAACGATAAAAGCATATGTCAGATTATAAACACGGCTACGTTATCTCTGATTCGTAAGAGAAATCGGAACTTTACGTTGTTTCCATGGAGTTTTAGGGACTTTAAATTTTAACGCGCGGTTTGGGACTGGCACTAGTTTCACACATGCAATGATATATTTTTTAAAGCAGGTGTACCCCCAAATAAAATTCACCATTCAGTGTTACAAAAAGCTTAAAAATTGCTTGCTTCAAAATACAGTCTTCCGCAATTCCTAAGCAACTGCTCCAGATCTGTAGTTAAGAGTCTCCCCCCTTAATACTGATCTTTTAGTGAGAGGAGTTGTGAGACTGTGATTCTAGGATCAGTTTGTCCAGTGTAAGCAGTAGCACGTCACGTTCGGTACTCCAGGTAAGTCCCAGGATTAACTTTTTGTAGTTGGAATGGCTTGTGTTATCTTTTTGTGCTTCAAGATTTAGCGTGGGTGAGTTAGAGTTCCATTGGCAGAGATTCATACCTGCTTCTTGTAGGTAATTTCGTGATAGGGAATAATAGTCTAAAGCTTTATTGTCGCAATCAGTTCCAGTGTCTATGTTAGCCATATACATTTTCTCTTTTAAGTCTTTCACTACCCAGCTGTATTTTTGATTGTTGCATTTAGTAGAAAAGGTGAGGAAGCTGCTCCAAATAGAATGCGGCAAAATCTGTAGGCTTCTAAGTTGTCTGCGCTGTTAACTGATTTGTTCATGTCTCTTAGTCATAAGAACCTTGTGGCATCTCTGTCTTGTGTGTTTAATTCAATCTGCAAGAAGGCCTTTTCTATATCAGCTGTGAAGGCTTTCCTATCATGCCGGGCTGGCATGCGCTATGAAGCGGAACAATCAGTGTTTACAAATATGACCACTGTTACTGTCAATTTTTAGACATGACTGGAACTGAGTTCAGAGCCTGTCGATAAATGCCTCCAAGCAGTCCTGGGGATAGGCCAATGGCGCCAAGACTCTGAAACCACACATTTTTACCACCATTTTGATGCCAAGTATGCCAATGTTTTCACGATGTTTGCTCAAAAAGATAAAGCAGAGGAAATAGGAAAAGGAACGTAAAAGGTTTGTTTGTCGCTTGTATTGTATTTTTGGCTAGGATAGTTTTTTAAATATTTCTACTTATCCGAGAAATTTTGCTACGAGGAGAGACTTCAAAGCCTTGACAAAAACGCTATGATTCTTGATTTCTTAACTTTGCATTCTTTTCTTAGTTATTTATGAGCTAATTTCTAGGATGCCGCAAGAAAAACACGAGCTTTAATTTGGCTCAATTCATGAAAGACTGGAAGGTTGCAAGAGGGAAAGCTGTTAGTGAAATCGCAAGCTATTGAAAGAATACAAAAAAGTCCAATGAGCCCAGGAAAAGGCAAGATGATAATTATATTTAATTTGTCCCTTTTAAGTTATTTATTATAGGTGCTTTGTGAAAGTTTTATGTTTCGAATGTTAGAGAATTTTCTAAGAAAAGATTATAGGTTAATGTGGGAGTGCATGAACAGGGAGGCTTGTATCTCAATTTTGACAGGGTAGAAAATTCAAAATAATAGTAATAATTAAATTGGCCACAGTCAGGGAACGATACAAGGAGAAGAATTAGAAGATATTCCTGTGAGTATACTCATGATTCTTCATTGCGGTTGTTTTACCAGTACGTGTACAGCAAAAAAAAAATGCTGGGCACAACTTCTGACTGAGTCTGTAAAATATAACAGATGAAATCAAAAATTTGAAGAATGAAATCAGGAAATTAGATGGGGTAAGAGGAGAGGCATCGTTGATATCCATGTAGGGGTATGTAAGTTTAATACTGCCTCTACTTCAGTGAGTATTGAGTTTAGTTCGTTTATTTAGTTAAGTTCATTAAGTTAGTTACATACAATTTCTGACATGCACTTTCCATTCACTGATGTCTTTCAGCAAGAGATAAGGGTAAATTATGAAGTTTTTTTTACTGCAGGCCATATCCTTAAGGTATTCCTGTATACTATTTTGCCATTTTTTGCTACAAATTGCATGCATAATATATTTTGAAATAATTGTTCAATCATATCCATATTTTCAGATATATGACAATTATTCGCCGAAGGCGAAGTGAATCTCAGCGAATATTCCCCGAGACTTAAGTTTTAGTCTAATTTCCAGAGGTGAATATCAAGAACGACAAAATAAAGAATTAAAACACGGAAACAACAACCACAAATCTCGCTTGCATACGTGTAAACAAGTTTAATTCAAGACATTGTAAATCAGAATTTACACTTTAGTTTAAGCAATAAAACGGAACAAAACAAACACTAAGAAAAAGACAGATAACTAGTACCTTTGATTAGTTGTTGTCGACTTCTGAACAATTGTCTAAATCCTCTTGAAATGAGTCGAGCAGCTCTGGTCTGAAGAGAACTGAATAATTTTGGGTCAATCGATCGCATTGGTTTTCTCATGGCTGCGTGCGATCTACAAAACCACCGTGTTTACCATCAATTCTAATGCCTTGGGAATCATCTCTTGAAAATATTTTCGGTCCAAAAGCCTTGGCAGACAATTTTCAAAATTCCACCTGTCCTGAATACTCCGGATTTGGAGTGATTTCTTCAGAGTGAACCAAAATTTCATTCAACAAAGGCTGCCATGTTTACTTGCCTGGATGACAAAGGTGGCGTGGCTGAGTAACCAAGCCCTGAAATTCTATATTCACCTCCTAGCGAGGTGAATATAGCGTCATAAACTAGAGCTTTTCCACCAATCAAAATATTCCATTCTTATATTCACCTCTGGAAATTAGACTAACAATTATTCCAGGAGCCCGCATTGGATACGAGGTGGTAAATAGCCAAGGAGGAGCAAGGAAAAGCAGGAGTTGTGTTGCTTCTAAACATAGAGTTAATTGATTCCTTTTCAAAACATATTTCACATTTATGGTCCAAATTGCAAAGATTATGAGTTATTCAAATAATTTTTGCTGTGACCTTCGATTTGTTCCAACAAGTAACCATAAAACTTTAGTTTGTCATACTGGGTTATATTCATCCCAGCTTACCAATACTGATTGAAGCCTAGCGTTTTGTTGTTAGCATTGATGTTCCTGAAGGATTGTTCGTTGGTATGACATCCAGCATTGTCAGTACTGTTGAAGAGTTAAATCAATTTTTTAAATGTTCAACTACTGTTTCATCTTTTGCGGGTATTGAACTTGATACCTGTGCACTGGAAGCTCGTCTTCTACACGACAAGTTAAAGAAATATAGATTCATTGCTCAAGAATTTTTAAAGCGTAAGAAGGTTTCTCTGAAATAACTACAATCCCTCATAGGGCTATTGAATTTTACAGTAGTTTTACCAGGCAGAACATTTCTCAGACATATGATCAATGTTACAGTGCGAGTCTGTCACCCAAACCACTTAATTAGTTTGAAACGGGACCCTAAAGAGGACCTTAAAATGTGGCTCCAGGTTTTTGACCACTTAATGGTAAATCATTCTTTTTGGATTTCATTTGGCTTTTTCAAGGGCAATACATTTATACAAAGATTCTTTCCATTCATTGGGTTATGGTGCCATTTTTGTACATAAGAGGTTTTACAGAGAATGGCCTAGCGAGTGGACATCTAAAAATATTATAGTACTTGAAATGTTTCCCATTGCACTGAGTGTTCCCATTTGGGAAGAGAAGCTAGCAAATAGATGTGTCATGTTTCATACTGACAATAAGGCACTGGCTGATGTCATTAATAAGAAAACAACGAAGGAAAAGAGCTGTTGACACTCGTACGCGCCTTGGTTCTGTATTGGTTAAGGCATAATATTCTTTTCAAGGCACCTCATCTGCCTGACATTTACAATAGCAAAGCTTACGCCTTATCGCGGTTGCTGGTAGACAAATTTGAGTTGCTCAACAAGGATGTGGATGTGGGACCAAGAGCTGTGTCTCCACATCTGTTACCAGAGAACTGGGCGATATAACTAAAAAGCTTCTAGCAGCAAGTATAACCAGCACCTCGGCTGAAGTATACAAGGTGCCCTGGTCTTTGTTTACTACTTGGGCTACTCAATATTTAGGTACCTTGGATATTACACTGCCAATTCAACCCGCATTTTTAGCTCTATTTATCTCACATTTATATTCTCGCAAATATGCCTCATCCTCCGTGACCACTTATGTCTCTGCTATTGGTTATGTTCATAGGCTCTTTGTTGACACCGGGGAATGTCTATGCATTATTTCCCAAAGGACGAAACTTTGCAGAAGAAGTGGGTTCAGTTAGTCTGAACACACAGGAAAGATGTTGTCCCATCAAAGTCGGCAACCTTGAGCTCTGTGCACTTCGAAAAAAGTGCTTTGAAACCAGGCCGGGAATTGTAACATCTTCAGAGATAGGGGAACCTCTTCAACTGAATAGATACTTGAAAAAGAGACACATTTGTTCCTCTACGTTCGCCACTAACGTCTCGGATACGAAGTTCGGTAAGTGAGATATTTCATTATACTTCAAAAAGCTGTGTTATCTCTGTCCTGTTTCGACTGGGCATGACCATGTCTGAGTGAAGATGTGCCTCCAAAGCTCTTCTAGACCCAAACTATTCTTTTTTTTGTATGGATAGAACAAAAAGAAAAAATAGAAAGCAATAATTCAAGCAATAGAGACAGTGAAACAGCTTCTCTGGCCAAAAAGAAGAAAAAGGATGACAATTTTGAGACAGAGTACAAAGAAGTGTTTACACATGGAGTCTCCAATATGGCGTTGCCCAACGACATAAGCGTGAACATAAAACATATTCTTCAGACGTGAAGACACCGCCCCATCTTACTCTCCCTTATGGCAACTGTTTTGAATGTCAGGAAGTCCAACATGATTGAATTTCAGAGGGCCCACCACCTTGGAAAGAAAACCTTGAAAGGACCTAGAGTGATAGTTGCCACATTTCTCTGGTACAGCGACAGGCAATGAATTGCAAGCCTGGGGTAATGACTTTATGATAAAGAAATTTATATCTACCCTGATCTTCCAAAGTTAATCCAAGATCCAAGTAGTTGGTTTGCATGAATAGAGACAACTTGTGAGGTTCCTGTTTTTCGCTGACTTCAAAAGCACGACGCTTTTATAGTTGCATGCCCTGTGCCTTCATCGTACCCTACATAAACATCATAAATATAACTTTTTACCACAAACCTCCAGGTGGTTGTGAATTTGTTCTGTGGTGAACTTTGGAAGAGGACAAAGATTTTTGGTCCAATTTAAATCTTCTCTTTCTCCACCTGCACTTACACCACTCTGAGATGCCATTTTTTGTATTGTTTACTCATTACAGACCACGCAACCTCGAAGAAGTGAGTTGAAAACAAAAAGAAAAATTAAAGGCATTGCAAGATGTCAAGGTAACTTTTTAATTTATTAGTCTTCACATTCTTGAAAACAATGTGTAGGTTTTTTAATAGGGCAATTGTCACTCTAGTGTACATATTTTGTTTTTGTATTTCTATGGTTTGCTTAGAACTCTTGCACTAGTTTTTTAACCAAACAGTGTAAAACCAACAGCAACAATGACTTGCTTGCATGAGTTTCCATGAAATTGTGGTTCGTGCCAGCTACATGCATTATTTGTTTTGAGTTTTGATTGGATCAATGGACTGTTTTGCACTTTTTGTGACTGGCCATAGTAAATTGCTGGTTTTACAACCATCACTAATTGATGATTATTTCAAGCGGTTAAGTTTGTTATATCCAACTCTTCAATAAATTATTACTTAAACATTTTAAAAAGCCAAAGTGTAGCAATGCATGGTTGCCTTGAATTAGTTTCATAAACATTCTGCAAAAGTAATAAATGCTCAAACAAACATTTGCTTCCTTTAGAGTGAACTCAACTTACAGTAAGTAAAGTTCTCTTTTAGTTGAACAATATTTCTTCTTAAAGTTTTTGAAGCCTAGTTTCAGTAAAAATGTGCAGCTCTTGTTGGACACCATGACAGAAATCAGCCGAATTCTGTATGCCAAGGTTCCGGAACGATGCCAGAAAAATGTCTTAAGGCTTCACAATCAAACCTTTCTACATGCTATTGCATGTGAGGAGGTTGTAGGAAAGCCCAAAATACTTACTGAGAAGAAATTCTATGGCCGCTACATTCACTCACTTGTTTGTCACGCACCCATCCAACACCGCATCATCTGCTCAAGGTCCACTAATACAGAACAACAAGAACGTCATTTCAACACCTTTTCAGGCATATCCTTAGCAACATCAAGCAGACGACCTGGGGAGATCATTACACCTGGTATAAAGAGAATGCAGGTAGAAATTAATGAAACCAACAAAAGAAGTACCATTCAAGAGCAAGAGTTGCGACTTGGTAAACTATCCAAATGCTTACCAAAAGCTGAAAATAGCATTATTCCACACAGAATAATCTGTGGACGAAGGAGAACACCTTCTGGACAAGGAAAATCTAAAAGAAGGGTTAGAGGTGCAGGTGGAAGAGGAAACCAGAGCTACCCCAATACAATTTAAGCAGCTACCAACATCTGGAGTACATGAGACCAGCAAAGATATCAGTGAACACAACCCATCCACATCTTCTTTATCTTCTAACTTGGCAAGAACCGTAGCAAAGAAACTTGGTGAGACAGAAGATTTAAAACAACTTGACAGGTCCACAAACAAGCTTTGAAACAACCTTAACAATAAGGGTCTACAGAAAGAATATGAACAGCAGTTAGCACACGTGCAAACAAAGGTTATTGCAAAACACAGTCAGTTAACAAACACCTTTAAAGAATAGGAAAAAATTATACACATCCAGGAATAATTGGCTGGAGCCAGCTGTGGCTGACAATGAGAAAGATAAGGGATACAAACCATACAAGACACTACGACTGTGTAGACAATTTTTAAAGCATTGGAACATTACTGCCCATTCGTACAACCAATAAGTACAACCTGTTACAAGTGCCACTCTAGCCTAGACCACAAGTAGTCTGTTATTTTTGTTAGGGTTAATAGAGTGACTGACCATGCGAATGATTGTGCTTTGTGATTTTGTTCGAAGATACATATCCAATAATATTATATACAATTATATTTTTACATGTTAAAATAACGTTTTTCATTCACTTAATTAATAACCTTATAAGCTTATATATTGTAGAGTTTGTACACAACCCCAAGCATGGTCGTGTTGTTGTAGCTACTGTATCAATAATCAGTGCAGCTTTTTAAAGGCTGAAGCCTGCAAACTTCTGACGTCTTTGGTTTAGAGGTATAAAACACGTTACATTCTATAAATGCCTACTTAACAATTATTCCATGAGCCCGCGTTGGATACGAGGTGGTAAATAGCCAACGAGGCGCGAAGCGCCGAGTTGGCTATAACCACTCGTATCCAACAAGGGCGAATGGAATAATTGTTTTATTAAATTCTTCTTTAGTATAAATCAACTGGACATTTCATTTTGATGTAAACGAAGTGATAGATATGATGAGGCGGGAAAATTTGTGGCGCGGTGTTCACTTTTTGAGTTGAATGAAACACGCGAGGAAAGCGAGCAAGAGAGTTTTCTTCTGAAGATTTTCCTCAGAAAATCTCCTCGTAAATCGTCTTTTCATCCTGGAAAATTGTGACAACAATTAAGGTTTACGGGAAGATCCGAAGCAATAGCTTTTCTGGAAATTATACGCCTTGTGCAAGACGAGCGAAGCAAGTGTTTACATATTGTACTTGTTTACGGCTCCACTGCTATCATCAAGACTACTACATTATGCTGAAACAAAATTGCACTCAGATTCGATGAAGTTTGTTGAAGTATAAAAGGACAAGATCAAGATTGAAAGGTAACAAACTTAACTGAAGTGCTGAGCCACATTTACGTCTAACACTGAATGAAATTGTGTCAGTTTTCTGGTCTTCCCGTAAATTATTTGCTGCTTTTCTTCTTCGTTCAGTCGCTCTTGTTGTACGTTTACAAGTATTTTTAATTAAACATTTCGCATCAGTCCTTTCAGGTTTACGTAGTTGAGTCAACTATGGCATTTTGTGGTATTTGTGTGGTTTTAGGGAAGGCACTGTCGATTATTTCTTGTATAAGCTTATAAACCTCGCCAAATTTGCCATTTTTCAGATGGAACTTTCGCTTCCCGCAGGAAAATTTTTAAACTGAGCGGCACTTGCCGCACTCGTTTCCCATATAAGGTCAAACGCAGGAATAATGGCTGATAACCGAGATCTAGTGAACCAATCAGAAAGCTAGAATTGCATTATCCGAGGTTGAGAATTTAATAATTACCATTATTCATTCTTCGCATCCGACTTTCATATTGTGTTACACTCAGCTCGATCTATTGCTGAAGCAGCTTCTCCTTTTCCATAGCAACCCGGTCTAGCAACCCTTGTACGTTGTCTTAAAGAGGATGCGCTTTTAAGGTTTGCCACTGACGACAAGAGAAATTTGACTGTTACAAACTCGTCCCCAGGGCATTCATATACACAAACAATGCTTTCCCGCCTTCCCGCCAATTTTCAATAGTCATTTTCTCGATAATTCACCGAAAAATATGGAGGCAGTAAAAGGAGAATCAAGCAGTGAATCAAGCCCTTTTCAATGGTGAGAAAATACTCTTGCTGAGCGGCGTTGTATGAGAAATGACAGAAAGAAACATAAGCGGTTTCAGAGAAGAAGTAAACAACATTCAGCATCCAAGCGCTTACAAAAGGAGATAATTAAAAAAGATAGATCCCTTGTCCTTGCAAGGAAATATTACTCAAAGTGGCGGCAGATAAACAAGGCACATAAACAACTGCAGGCAAAGGCGAGCAGCTTTTCTACCGGTTCAAGATTTGGAACGAACTCCAGGGTGAATGGTACTCTTTTAGTCTAAAATGTTTATACATTGTTGGATCTCTTTGGGAAGTGGAGGTAAATTCTGACTATGATAATTAAAATAATAACCAAAATGTTCCTGAGGCTTACTTTCAATCAATAGAGGATATCAAAATATAACTAAATTTGTCAAAAACAAATTCAAGAAAAAATGATCTTCTAGTTGAATAAATATATCATTAAATATATATCAATAACATTATGCTACCCGAAAAATAAAGCAAATTTTTCTTTGCTTGCAAGCTATGTTATCGTAATTTGGATGTTACAGAAGAAGCCATTCAAATGATTTAATAATATTGGACCGGAAGGAAACATGATCTGTCATCACACAAGTCATGGCAGTGATTATTTGCCAAAGGTCATAAAGAACCTCGAATAATGAATCCAACGGCAAATTCTCATTGATGTCAGAATATTTTACACCAAAATTCATATGAAATAAAAATAAATTATCATGTAGACAACAAATAATTATGTATTTCGCCTTAGTTGTTATCTTTTGACACTTTACACTTCTAAAACTCCACAGACTTCTACAAATACTTTTTCAAAATAGAGGCAAAACACATCAACTTTTCGTTCATATTAATAGTCAATACACTCATAATATTCAATAATGATTTCCTCATCAAAATGCCTAAAAATTCGTTACAGGTTTTCAATGGATGAACCTTGGAAGAAGGTAAAAATCTTGTTCAACCCTCACCTTTAAGCCGACATCCCTGACCATCTTTACGACAGCGCTTGGAAAGTAAACGCCGCCAAACTAAAGGACCTTCAGGCTACTGCATCAAAGTTAATCCCAGAACTACAGAGTCAGTTTTACCACCAGACACAAATAGGCTTATTTGGAGCTATCCAAAACGATTCTTTTAGCTTAAGTGTAAATTGCTGCCACAGAGACTTTGTTATCTTTTCCAATTAGACAGTGGCTCCTATTACTTCTGAAAAAGACAATTTGTTCAACCTCGATTCTCCTCCGTAACATAGGGAAAGCACTATTTTGCTGGGCAGTTCAAGTCGCTTAATTATTGCAAATAACTTGTTGCGAGCAATGATATCCAATTCACCACTTGTACAACTCATAAACCATTGTTTCACAACCCGTACAACTAATACCACTTGCAATACACCGCAACTCCCACTTATAATATGCAAATAACGACTTGAGTGGTACCCCTTCAAATATACCCGAATTCACCACTTGTATGACTCATACTGTTTATCAGGCTGTGTATCGTGTACATTGGACAACCCTCTCTAGCAGTCACCAATTAGGAATTTTAAATAAAGCAGCAAAGAGAATAGAATGATTTTGCTCCCAAATCATCTAAAAATCCTCTACAAATCCCACTTTTTTAAAAAACCCCAACAATTTTTTAAAAATCTCCTGATGCTCTAAAAATCGTAAACTACCACCAGTCCATTTGTACTGTTTTCTCCATAGAATTTGCTAATCACATTTTCTTGTTTATTTGATGGCATTTGTTCGTGTAAAGTCAAGGAGAAGTTTTTTTAAAGTTTATGGTAAACCTTGTTATACTCCTCC
This sequence comes from Meandrina meandrites, assembly GCA_963693305.1. Classification (NCBI taxonomy): domain Eukaryota; kingdom Metazoa; phylum Cnidaria; class Anthozoa; order Scleractinia; family Meandrinidae; genus Meandrina; species Meandrina meandrites. Next base: position 40,914,803 of record OY855903.1, read on the forward strand.
ATTGGTTTTCCATTTTTTTGGAACCAGTGACAGTTATTTCATTTGCAGACTGATATCCAGAAGAAGGAAAACATTGGATTTTTGGCTAATATGGTGAAGCAGTTGGAAATATTTAACATTTATTCCACGAGCATGCGTTGGATATGAGATGGTAGATAGCCAACTCAGCGCTACGCGCCTCGTTGGCTATAACGATCTCATATTCAACAAGTGCGAGTGGAATAATTGTTTTATTAAAAATGCCCAAAAGAATTGCACTATTTGAGCTCCTCTGCTGTTTTCATTCACGCGTATGAGCTACGATATCTGTGGTCAACGCTATATGAGCTGATATACCATTGCCTGTTAACCAATCAAAACGCAAAAATTGTAATATACCATTGCTAGTTGTTAACAAGGATGGGTATTATTGGAAAGTAAACGGTTGTAAGATGATTCAACTCTTGAGAAACTTGGTATCACAACAATCTGAAAGAAAGAGAGTTTTAAGAGAGATCCTGGGGCTGTCAGACCAGTTGTAAATCATGTATATCTTTAAGCTTTAAAATAACAGCACCCTTTGAACTGTGAATCACATTTAATCTTAGAACTGTCAGTTGTAATGAGAGTAAAGGTTTTATGAGTCAAATGAGTCAATGAGTCAAATTATGGTTATTAATTTGAAAATAGTGCTGCCCCATGCTAACTAATAAAAGCTAACTGCAAGCAAACCAGAGTGGAACTAACTGCCAGCAAACTGGAGTGGAACTAGCTGCAAGCACACCGGAGTGGAACTAACCGTACGCAAAGTGGAGTGTTTCTAAGCTAACTTGAATACAGGCAAACGATGGTTCAATATATAATAACCTATTCTGTTAAAAAATAACTTTGACTCATGACTCATTCGACTCATAAAACAGGGGACCTCATTGTAATGAGATTTAACCCTTGTGAAACTTGGTATCACAACAATCTGAAAGAAAGAGAGTTTTAAGAGAGAGCCTGCAATCTCGGCCACAATTGTTAAAACACATACCCCAATTTCACACTGCATTCACCAAGGGAACATATCTCACCCCCCTCCCCCTCCATACAATGTTGTTATGTTGGGTTTCTGGCTACAAACATTTCTAGAAACAAACCCCCAACATTGGGTCAGGGTGGGGGGGGGGGGGGGGGGGGAGAGTGGCGAGTGTGGAGGGCAAGAATTCCAAGCAGGAAATGTATACCTCTTAAAATGAGTGAAAGTTTGCCAAAAATGCTCGTGTTCTCAACAGGTTTTTGCTGCGATTGTATAAACACTGAAAAAAGAAATTTTCATATTTGCTTCAAGCACGTAATGAAAGGTCAACCCAACTTGTTATTGGTCGTAACTGAAGAGACATCTGTCTACATACCTGTGAAAATATTCGCATTTCGCATATTTCAGGAAACACGCTTGCCTTGCCTCAGGTATGTTGTGATGTTGTGGAAGTTTGTACTGTTGTGCTCTGTTTGCTTACTGTCAATGGAGCTCATTCAAAGTTACAATGGCAATGATTTAACATCTTCTGGTGACTTTGAAACAAATGCTTTGAACCAATAGTATCCCAATTCATCTATTCAGTAATGCTGCAAAAGAGTTATTACATGAGGATGGCGGAAAAAATAGAAACCTCCTTTTAACAGGGCCTGCCATTTACGGCAAGAGTTTCCTTCTCAATCCTTTAACTGTTATATACTATACTTTTTGTAATTCCCTTGGATCAGTGTTGATAGCGCTGAGTGTATATATCTAAACAATTTCCATTGGTCTAATCAAATCATCCCTTTGCAGGATTTGCTCTTAATGTTAGAAGGTCGCCTTGTTCATTTACCTGCTCCCAAAACGCACTTTGTTAAGGACATTTGTTTGCAACGCGACACTCAAGTATTTAGTACTGGGAAGAGTTCGCTTGGTTATCTCAAAATGGTGTGATCAATGAGGTTGAAACCGACATGATGTCAGCTAGGTGGTTGGGGATTAGTATATGTCACTATGGCGGACGGCCATGTTCCAGCAGCCGCTCCACTTCGACGCTAAATTTGCCGTTTTAAATGGTGTTGAAGGAGACTTTGGAGCAGGTAAAAAACCTTTTAAAACAGGAGCTCTCTCCTGTAAATGCAAAATTGGACGAACTTACGAGTAAACTAAGTGAAATTGACACCACAGTTAAGTTCTTGTCGGGAAAGTATGATGCACTATTGAACCAGTTAAAGGACATCAACAAGAAGGTTACTAGTCATACATCGGACATTGCAAAAGTTAAAGAGGACTTAAAAATCACAGAGAAGCTCGCTCGCGATACTTCTTTTGAAGTTGAAGAAATTGCTCAATACCTGAGGCGAGACTGCTTAGAGATAACAGGAGTTGCGGCAAACGAGGAGTGCTCGGCAGAAGCCATTACCAAATCAGTTGGCGATAATGACATCTCAATAGCCCATCCAATTCCCACCTACAAGGCTGGAGCACCACTGAAGCTCATCGTAAAATTCACCCACCAGCGTTAGAAACAAGTTCTACGCAAACAGAAGGAAATTGTCAAGGAAGAAGGCCAAAGACCTGCCGAATGTTAATTTGTCATCCGAAGCAGATGTGTTCGTTTCTGAATCACTAACACCATTTAAGAAAAAGCTCTTTGGGGATGTCAATAAAGTGAAAAAGAATCTAAAGTGGAAGTACATCTGGACTTATAACGGTAGGATCTTTATTAGACAGGATGAGAATAAGCCATCCTTCTCATTTGACAGTACAGAAGATCTAGACAAGTTTAAATCGGAACAAGCAAGTCGCAATCGTCGCTAAAAATATAAAAATGTTCAGCGAGAGGTTATATAGAGTAGAGCACGCTAAAAACATGGAAATAACCCCTTAATGCTAGACTTATTTATCTTAACGATCTCTAACATTATCGATACATATCTGTGAGTATAAACCATAATGTGCTCTCTGAATTTCCTTTCTACAATTTGGATCCCCAAGAATTTATTAGGATAACGGGAGGGTGGGTACACCATTCATATCACTCTCTAATTGAGTCGAAAGATCTATTTAGAGATATTATTATCAGTCCTGAAAAAGAACACAAATGAAAATCCATACAACAGCTATATTCAATCAAACTATCATACCATTAAACAAACTGGAAATTATTTTTATCAGGCGAATAGGCATCATGGTTTTTCTATGATGCACTTTAATATGCGTAGCTTACCTAAAAATCTAACATCGCTCAATGACCTTATATTGACTGTTAAAGAAACTCGAGAAATCATAGCTATATCGGAAACAAAACTACAAAATGAAAACATCTATAACATTAGCATACCGGGATATGTGTTTTTGAATAATAACTCACCAACTAGAGCAGGACGTGTTGGCCTTTATATTTCTCAAGAATTGAACTTCATTAGGAGGCAAGATCTGGAAATAACTAGTGACGGAATAGAATCATGCTGGGTCGAAATTATGCGGCAAAAAGAAAAGAATATAGTAATTGGTTGTATTTATAGACATCCAGCGAATGAATGCGCCAAATTACATAATGCACTTAAAGAACAATTATCTAACCTAAACAATAAAGACAAAGAAGTCTTTGTTTTGGGTGACATAAACATAAACCTATTTAATTACAATAGAGATAACCAAACATCAGATTATCTTGACATGCTTCTTGACTTGGGCTACATGCCACTGATTACTAAAGCCACGCGTATAACCGACCATACCGCAACGTTGATTGATCACATCTACACAAATGTGCCACAAAAAATAACAAAAGCGGGAATATGTTTAGCTGATATAACGGATCACCTACCTGTCTTCTGTACAGTGAGAAACCGGCTTCCTGTACACCATGAAACAAAATATTTCCGGGATTTTTCACATTTTGATCAACATCTATTTTTAAATGACCTTGAAGACATAGATTTTAACCAACTAGTCCGCGAAGATGTTAATGAAAGTATGAATAATGTCATCAGTGTTCTGAAATCCCTATCTGACAAGCATGCACCAGTAAAAAAACTATCAAGCAAAAAGATGAAACAGTCAGCGAAACCTTGGCTATCAAATGCTATTCTTAACTCTATAAAACGAAGGCAACAGCTGTTTAAGACTCACTTCCTTAGTAAAGATTTCAATAAAGTAAAATTCTATAAAACATATAACAATAAGTTAAACCGAGTTAAGAATGCAGCCAAAAAAAGGTATTTTCAAGAACAATTTAAATTAAATGGCGAAAATCTAAAAACAACCTGGAAATTGATCGGAATGATAGTAAACAATAAAAGAAATTGTGGACAACCTCGAATCTCAAAATTAATTCATAAAAATAGATGTTATACCGAAAAGGCTGATATTGCACATCAACTAAACACACATTTCACAAATGTCGGTCATGAACTGGCAGAAAAACTCCCAACGAATAACGAAAATGCTAACCAGTACATTAAACAATCATTCCGAGGTAGTTTTACCTTCCATGGTATTCTTGTGCATGAAGTCCACGATTTAATAATGGGAATAAACCTTAACAAGTGAACAATCGGAATTCTGAAAAAATGTATTAAACTCGCTTCTGACCACATAAGTGAATGCCTAACATTCATTTTCAATCAATCTTTACAACAAGGAATCGTACCTGATAGTCTGAAAATCTCCAAGATTACGCCACTAGACAAAAGAGGCGACATTACAGATCCTGCAAATTATCGTCCTATATCAACATTATCAACTTTTACACAAACATTTGAAAAATGTATCTATAACCAGCTTATCAACTACATCGAAAAACATAAAATTATTTTTGAATTCCAATTTGGGTTTAGAAAAGGACATTCAACTGCGCAAGCTATAACCGAAATCACAAATACGCTTAGGAAAGCGATTGACAATAATCTATACACATGTGGTGTCTTCCTAGACTTTTCGAAAGCCTTTGATACTGTAAACCATTTGATGTTGTTGAACAAATTGGAAGCTTATGGAATAAGAGGAATTCCTCTAAGCTGGTTTCAGAGCTATCTTTCAAACAGAAAACAGCATGTTGCATTGGACGAGGTTGAATCTCCTAAGCAGACAATGCTATGTGGCATTCCACAAGGGAGCACTTTAGGACCTCTTTTGTTTTTAATATACATAAATGATTTGCCAAACTGCTCAGAAAAACTATGCTTTAAAATCTTTGCAGATGATACCAATGTGTTCGCTTCTGCAAAGGATCTAAAAACACTTGAACACTTAATGAACTCTGAACTAGTCAAAGTTAAAAAATGGTGCGATATCAACAAGTTGTCAATCAATTTGGGCAAAACAAACTTCATGATAATTTAATCGTTAAGGAAAAAAGATATGGAAATAAATCTCAACATAGGTAACAGTGATGGCTCCTTCCATTTGATCGAACGAAAAAAATGTATCAAATATCTAGGAGTCATGATTGACAAATCTCTAACTTGGAAATATTATATCGCATATATATGTTCACGTATATGTCGAAATACCGGAATTATATCGAAATTAAGGCATTATCTCTCTATACAGCAATTAAAACAACTTTACTATAATCTAATTTATCTTTACATATCATATAGCATTTTAGCATGGGGAAGTGTATAATAATTTATAATAATAATTTATTAATTTATAGTGCGCCTTTTAGCATGGAAATGATCAAAGGCGCATTACATATACAATATTAAAACATTAAAATATTAAAAAAAAAAGCATTACATATACAATATTAAAACCTTAAAATATTAAAATATACTGAATATATACATATTAATAACGAGATCTAAAGGCTAAAAGCTAATTTAAAAAGATATGTTTTAAGACGAGATTTAAAAATAAGAATAGAACTAATATTCCGCAGGCAAGCTGGAAGCGCATTCCAAAGTGTAGGCGCAGCTACACTAAAACACCTGTCACCAAACGACTTCTTCATTTTCCCTGCCGGGTGCAAAAGAAGCGTGCCTGTATATAAGACACATATTAAAAAAATACAACGCCGATAGTGATAGCTGTTTAGCTTTCAAAGGGTACTTTCAGTTTCTTTCGTCGGTATCAGGCAAGTGCTTACCTTTATTCATATTAGTTTTTCCTTTTCCATTTTGGCTATTGTTCAGCTTCGTTTCAAGTTGCTGTTAGTGCCCTCTCAATTTCTACATCTATGGCTAAACATCGCGTGTTAATAATTGGGCACTCATTCGTTCACCGACTTGAGGCGTTTGTGCAGAAGAAGCGGCACATGCATGCGTTTAACAGTCTTAGCGATATTGCGGATATTCATTTTCATGGTGTGGGGGGCCACACAATTGAGAAATTCCGTAAGTTTGACTTTCAAGTCGTTCGCCAAATCGCCCCCAAGATCATTATTTTGGAGCTTGGCTCCAATGATCTCGTCAAGGTCGCGCCTGAAACTGTTGGTTCAGAGCTAGAAAAATTAGTTCGCGATCTGCACAGTGTATGTTCCGTCGAATTTATCGTAGTAGGGCAGGTATTGCGGCGACGTACGCCGGACTCGGAGGAGTACAATTGCAAGGTGGGTAAACTCCACCGATATCTTAAGGTAGTGCTCGAGCAGTTGCCCTTTTTGTTATTACTGGCGTCACAGAGGTTTCTGGAACTGCAAACGAGACCTTTATTTATCTGATGGGGTCCATCTAAACAATTTAGGCTACTATAAATTTATGCGTAGTATTCGAGGGGCTATTTTGAAGTCTGTAAAGTTAGTGGGTGTGTCCGCCGTTTAAATGCAATTGCCAAAGGCCACGTAGCCATTTTGATCTTTTAACGGCGGTATCGCAAAATATTTACAGCATGTATCATATATACAAATTTCGCAGGCTATATTGGAATTTGTAATTACTTGCACTTGACATTTATGGCGTAATTAGTGTTTTATCACCTGGCGGCTATTGTTATACTGCAGTAGTGTGCCCAACACACTCAGGCCATTATGGGACAATAGTCCTTTTGAAATGTCTCGGATTGTTTTTTGCAGTATTGCACTTGACATTTATGGCGTAATTAGTGTGTTATCACCTGGCGGCTATTGTTTAACTGCATTAGTGTGCCCAACACACTCAGGCCATTATAGGACAACTGTCCTTTTTGAAATGTCTCGGATGGTTGGTTTTTGTCATGTTGCCTGCTCTGTATGTGTACTTGACATTCGTTGGCTGTTACGTAAGCCTTTACTGAATGTCTCGGATTTGTTTGTGCCAGTTGATTTCAAAATTATTAATTGCCCTTGGCTCATTGGCTGAAGTGTTTCCAGCCTGCTAGGAAAAAGGGAGTACACCCACTAATTTTGAGCTTCACAGCGTTTTAATCTGATATACGTCTGCGTAATACAATTTCAATTTTTCATAAGCATGCCTCCTAAACGAGCCTCTAAGCGCCAGGCGGCAAAAAGCTCCACAACAGCGAAATCGGCGAAACAGCGCCGATCAGAGGGTGAGTCTGCGTCCCTGCCTAACAGCACGACGTCCACACCACAGTTCAGCCCCACTGCACTGAGTGAATTGATATCAAGCGCGATTTCTGGGGCCTTACAGTCGGCCGGCATCTGCACTCTCAACGTCTCACCCGCAGTTGGCGAACAGCGACCAAGTAATCAGTCCACGTCGCAGCCCAGCGTGGTGGAAGATGCCACTTCAAAAGAGATTGCAGATCTGACGAAAAGCGTAGCTGCGGGTAGGCTAACCTTTGCGTCCGAGAAACCGGACGGCTCGTTTTCTAGTGTCACTTTTGACCTCGAGTCTCGCGTTTCGGATCGTATCAAGGCAAAGATATGGGCAAACGAATATGTTGATTTCAGGTCTCTCCTAACTGTCTCACCGGACGAGTCCAAATATCGGCTATCTGTCACAAATGACCATGATCACCCAAGTCTTTGCCTTGAGCACGTTAAGCCAAAACGGCGTAGCTTATCCATCGACCAATGGGTGACTGCATTTAATGTGTTTGTAGCTGTTTATACAATTAAGGTTCCTAATGCGATAAGTTCTCTGATGAAGTATTGCGAGGTGGTCAGAGACATTGCAGCAAAATCAGGTAACTGGCGTTATTATGACGAGCAGTTCCGATTTCTTCGCCAGTCTAAACCTGAGAAATACCCATGGGATAACGTGGCTTGGGAATTATGGCACCAGGCCATGCATAGCTCCCTCACTACCTCACGCCAAAACTCGAACTATGATTTTCGTGCAAGGCGGCCCAACCAGCGTCCCTTTCAGTCCTTTCCAAAAGGGGTGTGTTGGAGATTTCATTCCGGCCAGTTCTGCAGAGGCTGCAATTTCAAACACTCCTGCTTCAAGTGCGGGGCAGTCCATCCCGCAAGCCAATGCAGCGCGAACAGACCGAACAATAATACAAGTAACGCAGCCTCCAGCATGCCCTCTGGGAGTGACAGTCAGGGACGAGCATTGGTTGTTGAGCCGTGGGCCAACGCCGGTAAGGCCCGACCGTCTCGCATTTTACCTTAAGGGTTATAACAATGTAACTTCGGACTATCTTATACACGGTTTTATTCACGGTTTCTCAATATGATATTTTGGTTCTCTCCTTGCAATCCGATCCCCAAATCTGAAGAGCGCCATGGAAATCCTACTAGCGTGAATGATAAGTTGTCAAAAGAGCTCACAGCGGGCAGAATTGTAGGTCCGTTTGATACACCTCCCTTTGAAACTTTCAGGGTATCGCCCCTAGGCATCGTCCCCAAAAAGTTGCCAGGAGAATTTAGGTTAATTCATCATTTGTCTTACCTGGAGGGCTTATCTGTTAATGATGGTATTCCTAAAGAGTTAGCCACCGTAAGATATGCAACTATCGATGATGCTGTTCGGCTCATTAAAACTATAGGACGAGGCTGTTTTCTGGCTAAGACAGACATAAAATCCGCTTTTCGTATCATTCCCGTAGCAACCCGCGATTTTCCATTGCTCGGGATGGAATGGCAGGGGAAATTCTACTTTGACAAATGCCTTCCAATGGGATGCTCGTCATCCTGTAATACATTTGAAACATTCAGCACTGCGTTAGAGTGGATCGCCAAAAATAAATTGCATGCGTCGTCGGTCATCCATATTTTAGATGACTTCTTATTTATTGGGCCTTCCGAGGCGAAATGTCAGGTAGATCTAGATAATTTTCTTTGCTTGTGCCGTCGTATAGGCGTTCCTATAGCCGATGAGAAAACTATGGGCCCCACCAATGCCCTGCAATTCGCAGGGATCACCTTAGATACGGAATTGATGGAGGCTCGTCCTCCAGAGGACAAGCTTGCCAAATGCCGTGCCCAGTTGGCGGATTTCTGCTCTCGTAAAAGCGTCCTGCTGAAAGAGCTGCAATCTTTAATAGGGCTTCTCAATTTTGCCTGCTGTGTTGTGGTTCCCGGGCGTGCTTTTCTTCGCCGTTTGATAGACTTGACTAAAGGTATTCGGAAACCCACACATCACGTTAGATTAACCAAGGAATGTAAACACGATCTCAACGTATGGCGGGAATTTTTCAGCGTGTACAATGGCAAATCTTTTTTCCTCGGTTCGCGATGGGCCACTTCCCAACACCTCAATTTATTTACGGACGCGGCGGGTTCCTTGGGTTACGCCGCAGTATTTGGCAAACATTGGTGTTTTGGAGAGTGGCCGGCCGCTTGGAAAAATTTCAATATTACTATCTTAGAGTTATTTCCGATTGTCCTGGCGATTGAGATTTGGGGACCGCTTATGCGTGACAAATGTATTGCTTTCTTTTCGGATAATCAGGCAGTTGTTGAGATAATCAATAAGCAAACTTCTAAAGATCGTTCAGTTATGGCCTTGCTTAGGCACTTTGTTCTCTGCACTCTTAAATACAATATTTTGTTTCATGCTAAGCACATCGCGGGTTGCATTAACCGCGAGAGCGATGCTTTATCTCGCTTACAGGTAGAGAAATTCAGAGCACTAGCGCCTTACGCAGACCAACAACCGATGCCGGTTCCGGCGGGCTTACTACCCAACAACTGGCAAATCACTTGAACGACCTTCTGCACTCAGCCATTACAGAGGGTTCGCGTAAGACTTACCAAAGAGCTTGGTCAACATATGTCGATTTTTCCACCGAATTTTGCGAGTCGGGTGCCTCGTTCTTTCCGGTCTCAGTAAATAATTTAGCGTTGTTTATATCTTATCTCTCATCGAGGAAGTTTGCATCCTCTACAATCTCGACATATGTCTCCGCGTTAAGTTACGTTCATAAGTTGGCTAATTTCCCTGAGCCCACTAAACAATTTTTAGTGCAGAAGATTCTAGCGGCTCACAGTAAGCTTAACTCTTCACCAGATGTTAGGCTTCCAATAACACGTAGTGTTTTGCAACGATTAGTTCTCGCATTAAATCATACCAACTCATCAGCATATCAAAGGCTGTTGTACCAAACGATGTTTGTGGTGGCCTTCTATGGTTTTTTCTGAGTAGGCGAACTCACGGCCAAGGGTGCGAATTTGAAACCTTTAGTAAAAATTCAAGACCTTCATTTCCAATTTAAAGACAATTGCGTGACCGCCGCGACAATTGTCATCACCGACTTCAAACAACTCGGATAGGCGCCCCTTTGCAATTATTTTGCACTGCGCATCGGGGCCAGAGTTTTGCCCAGTGAATTATTTACAACGTTACTGTGCTATGCGAGGCACAATTCCGGGCGCCTTGTTCTGCTTTTCCGATGGTTCTCCGGTTAAAACTAGCCATTTTACACAACAACTTCGGCACGCACTAAATTTTTGTGGTCTTGATTCATCCAAATACAAATCTCATTCTTTCCGGATCGGCGCCGCATCTTGGGCGGCTGACAAAGGCTTATCCGACACTCAGATTCGCTACCTTGGCCGTTGGAAATCCGACGCATTTAAACTATACATTCGTCAACCTTCAGAGGTGTTTAAGACTTAAGCCTGCCTTTCAGTCAGGGGCTGGGGCAATAATATAATTAATTCTATTCTTCATTAAACTTCTCAGCTGTTAGAGGTAGCTAAGTTCAACGTTCGCCTTACAGGCATGGGCTGGGGCAATAATATTATTATTCCTGGTCTTCAGCGAACTACTTCAGCTGTTAGCTGTAGCTACAGTGGAACCCCGTTAATACGGCCACCAACGGGCCATGGAAATTTGGCCGTATTAACGGGGTAGGGTCAAATTTCATGACTGGTCTACTTCAAGTGACGTCTTGACAGATACATATCACAACTGAACAGAGCCACATCAAAATGCTAACAAATCTATTGGACCTTGACAACAATCTTTCTGTAAGATATGATTACAAAGAGGACAAAAGCTCAAAGAGATCCACGGGCGTTTTGAATAAAATGATATCATTCAATATTGTTTCTCAAGTACTGTATTTGTTTCGTTTGGTCAATTATTAATGGGTATTTGGTTGGAGTGGCCGTATTAGCGGGGTAATATTATAAAGGATTGTATAGTTTGGGATTTCAGAATGTCGCCGTTGGCCGTATTGACGGGGTGGCCACATTAACGGGGTTTTATTATAAGAAAATGTATGGCCAGTTTGCCGGGACCAAAAAAAGTGGCCGTAATAACGAGGTGGCCGTATTAACGAGATGGCCGTAAGGCGGGGTTCCACTGTAAGATCAACGCTCGCCTTCCAGGCATGGGCTGGGGCGGCAATTTTAGCCTAGTAGATCTTATTTTACTTTTCGAGTTAGTGTTCTGACTATTATTAATCATAGCGTGAGCCAAACTTTGGCTCATCTCCAGAGTTAGTTTGCCTGTCAGTCAAGGGCTGGGGCATCAATTGTACGCTAGAGAAGTTAATCTAGAGCGCTAGAAAGCGTGCTCTTGCCGAGCCCAAGATCTAGCTGTTATTCGTAGGGGCTTTAGGGACATGTCAGAGATTGGCCTGGTGTTTCTGATGCCTTTACATTACAAATGTATCTTTATAGTTTGTCGTTTCTGCACTCAGTGTGCACTATTTCATAGTGCGTGCTTGCGTGCGTGTATGCGTGCCTGCGGCTTCGGTTGGGGCTCGCCACAGGATGTGGCTTGTGGCTGTTTTTCGCCCCAACTTTATTCACTGAATCAAATATAGCGATGTTTAATTGATTAATTTGACACCTTAGCATTTGAACGTTTTGAAATAAACGCCACGTGAGTGGCCAAATTAATCCACACAAGTGTCTCCGTGATTCAGTGTTTTTCTGGCCGCATGCACAACCGCGATTATAAGCATTTCATACTAGTCCTTGGTGCGCTAGGTTTATTATTGAAATAAGCGCCGCTCTCGGCATAAATGGCCCATTATTGACTAAAGGGCGATAATGGGTTTTATGCTGGGGCGGGGCCTTATCTTATCTTATCTTACGGTACAAGCTGCAGAGGTAGATAGCCATAACGATTATGGGCGAGTCACCACACGCAGAGCAAGGTTTAAATTCGTGAGCTCTGCTATTACTCGCCCCTTTTTCTGCCAACGCCGATAGTGATAGCTGTTTAGCTTTCAAAGGGTACTTTCAGTTTCTTTCGTCTGCCCTCCACCATCCCCTGAGCTCCTCCTCTGCTCTTGCTACCTCTTACTTGGCTGGCTGTTTTTCGCCCCAACTTTATTCACTGAATCAAATATAGCGATGTTTAATTGATTAATTTGACACCTTAGCATTTGAACGTTTTGAAATAAACGCCACGTGAGTGGCCAAATTAATCCACACAAGTGTCTCCGTGATTCAGTGTTTTTCTGGCCGCATGCACGACCGCAATTATAAGCATTTCATACTAGTCCTTGGTGCGCTAGGTTTATTATTGAAATAAGCGCCGCTCTCGGCATAAATATATGTTCACGTATATCTCGAAATACCGGAATTATATCGAAATTAAGGCATTATCTCTCTATACAGCAATTAAAACAACTTTACTATAATCTAATTTATCCTTACATATCATATAGCATTTTAGCATGGGGAAGTGTATATAAGACACATATTAAAAAAATACAAGTTAAGCAAAACCATATAATAAGATTAATGTTCTACTCTAAAATGTTTGGCAAGGAAACTGAAAGTGCCAAACCTTTGTTAAATCTACTAGACAACAGTAGAGAACATTTATCGTCTCGAAATATTGAAATTCACACATTTATGGCATAATGGCCTTCTCCCTAGAGTATTTGACGATATATTTAAATATGCTAGAAATATGCATGGATACAACACAAGATATACAGCCAAACAGAATTTTTATCACCCTCGGAGACCCAGGGGCAGTTAGTGGGGGCGAGGGAAAGTCGTAACGTGCGAAAAAAAGTAAAGTATGAAACGAGGAGCCCCTGGGGACACAGTCTTACCGGACCAGTTCCAAACGGTCGGAGTCGTTCTGGCTTCTGATTGGTGCCACAAAACCTTTGTTTTTTTGTGCCCAATCAGAGAGCAGCAAGACCAGGAGTCGTTTCGTGTGTTCTTACATGGACTGATACAAGAAGGCCAGTTGCTCGCCATGTTTGTTTTTGCTCGAGGAGACAAATTCTAATCACAGGACAAGATGCAGGGCAAATCGTGCGGCATATCCACAAAAAGCCTCACCGGAAATACGCTGGATCTTCGCAGGTATTGTAAGAGTCGCGTAGATTGTGAGTTACCTGCATCATTCGTTTTAATGCACTCACTGATCCACTGATTTCGAGAGGCTTTTCTTTGGCCGAAATAAATATTGTTTTTCAAAATTTCTGACTGAAACTTTTCTTTCGAATGGTTTACGATGAGTAATATTAATCTAAAAGAAAATGTTCCTGACCGTCGAGTCGGATCGTGTGCTTTTGTTAACATAAAGAGAAAAAGAAACTTCATGTTGAGTAGCGTATAATTTAATATTTTAATTAGGCTTGGAATTTGACTCGTGGAACACAACTCAAAGAGTTTTTGATACAATAAATCACCTTTGTGTTCCTGTAGAAAAGGGCAAATAACAAATATACATGGGCATATTCTTACCTCAAATGCTGCTGTCAATGTGTAATGACTGCCCTGCTTGCTATTAAGTCCTCATAAAATAGTTAGTTTATATGCTTTGCTGCATGCTCCTGTAACACATATACCTGATTACTGTCAATTAATTACCCCAGTAAAACCATCATGAGGAATATATTGCCTCTAAATTTGCACAGCCTGGGGGTAGGGTTTAAGACTACTTCAGCTGTTACTTTGACAGCATAAACATTCAAAGGTTTAAATTGGGCACTGATCAATCACTCTTGCTTGGAGTTGGACAAAGGATACAGAAAAATTGTAAGACAAAGACATTTTTATTACACTGTAAAATGCACTTCCCTAGATGTCAGGACATTAAATACTCTAAGCTGATGAAAGGGAGGCACCTACCCTATAAAAGGTTCTAAGGGTAATTGTAATGCTATCACAGTTTTTTTGAGAGGAAAATGTAGTCTTTCGGGCCTTTCACTAGTTCAGCTGGTGCCACACTGTTAAAGGCAAGAAATACACAACACCTCATTGGACCTCCTCTTTTTCTTGGTGGAGCACAAAAAAAGGTTTGTAGTTTACTTGCTTCATGAATGCAGTTGAAAAAAAATCATAGCATCAATTCTAGCAGTATACAAGATATTTGTCACAGGGACCTACAGTGAAGGTTTATGGTTGAGCTTCCTCAAGTCTCTTATAGATCAATCAACTGTTGAGACCATCCTCCACCTCACTACTGTACTCTTCATTTAGACTCACTCCTACTCCCTGGGATGCGTTTTTTCTCTCTCCCCAAGCCTGATCTCCTAAATTTGAATTTGACATGGCACTCACCCAATCAAAAAGAAAAAGCGATCGCTCGCTGAAGTACGCCCCCATTGCAGGCTATTATTGATATATTTGGTATAAAAAAACTGGGAGGCGTGGTGGCCTAATGTTTAGTTTGCTGGACTCCAGATCGGGTGGTCTGGGTTTGTGCCCTGGCCGGGATCATTATGTTGTGTTCTTGGGCAAGATACTTTACTCTCATAGTGCCTCTCTCCACCCAGGTGTACAAATGGGTAACAGCAAATTTACTGCTGGGGGTAACCCTGTGATGGACTAGCATCCCACCTAGGGGGGAGTAGAAATACTCCTAGTCGCTTCATGCTATGGAAACCATGATAAGCTCCAGCCTGATGGGCCACTAGGCTCATGTGCAGACTTCTAAAAAAGCATACATGTAGACACAAATGACCACTTCACTTTAATATATAGTATCACAGCCTGCACCTCTGATTGGTATTATCAAAATAAAGATATCAATTTTAAGATCAATTCTGAATACTTATTGTCAATCAATCAATTTACTTCATTGTATACTTTTACAGTGGCTAATACTTGTTTTTAGTTATACAGTAATACAGCTACATTATAAAAAAACAGTCAGTTCTTACATCGACGAGGAGGCCCTTAAAACCTGAGACATTGGAATATTTATGTAGACTGAGCTGTGTGATGGAATAATTATTATAATATTATTCTTTTCTTGCAGTGCAAATTTCATATAAGAATTACTTGCACGTTGCAAAATAAACTTACAATCACAGTACTGGTGATATCATACAAAAGTATAAAATTAAAAACGAAATTATGTACACTTCCATATGTACTCAGTATGCCAAGGGAAAAAATGTAAAACTTGGGTGAATTGCATCATGAAATTCACTCGACGAAATACTAAAATTTCTTAGCCATGTTGACCGAAGACTCGCGCTCGATAGCGTTAGCTGGAGTGTCTTTTTGGTGTGCAGAGAAGATCGTGCTGCATGTGTACGCGAAGCTTCCAGTTGCTTGACACACCTGCCTGGCCTGTGCGACGAAAACTTACTCGGGACTGGCAAATTTATAGTCTCTCGACATCAGTGAATCGGTGAGTGTTTTAAAACTCGCAATCTACGCGACTCTTACAATACCTGTGAAGATCCAGCGTATTTCCGGTGAGGCTTTTTGTGGATATGCCGCACGATTTGCCCTGCATCTTGTCCTGTGATTAGAATTTGTCTCCTCGAGCAAAAACAAACATGGCGAGCAACTGGCCTTCTTGTATCAGTCCGTGTAAGAACACACGAAACGACTCCTGGTCTTGCTGCTCTCTGATTGGGCACAAAAAAACAAAGGTTTTGTGGCACCAATCAGAAGCCAGAACGACTCCGACCATTTGGAACTGGTCCGGTAAGACTGTGTCCCCAGGGGCTCCTCGTTTCGTACTTTACTTTTCTTCGCCGAATTTTTTTTTCCACCCGTTACGACTTTCCCTCGCCCCGACTAACTGCCCCTGGGTCTCCGAGGATGAATTTTTATAAGCCTAGAGTAAACACTAATGTAGGAAAGCAATCCGTCACTTTCATGGCAATTGATATTTGAAAAGACCTTCCATCTTATTTTAAAGACTTAAGTGTATTGGCATTTCCCAAGAAAATAAAACGTTACCTAACCCAGAACAAAAACTAAACTGACTCTCTACCAGACTAAGTTTGTAGATTTTTGCAAGTTTTTCTCTCTATTATAACTTATTAATTACCTGTTTTCTTTTTTTACTATCGATAACAACTGTATGGGGAGCTAACTTGAAAACCTACCGGTTCATTTAGCTCCCCAGCTCAATACTTAACTAACTACGAATTCCTGTAACACCTCATCTCTATTTTACTAAGAATATGAACAAAACTGTAAACTTCATTATGAGCTGAATAAAATTATTGTTATTATTATTATTATTGTTAAATATTTGGCTACACCATCTAATCCCACACGTGGAGCAAAGGGAAATACCCACATGTGGCAAATGCTTTTCTCAGCTTATGATAAATCCTCTCGCCACGACACTAGAACTAGTTGAGTATGAGGACATAATGTAAGTGTTCAGTCAGTTCACATGAAAAACTGTATATCACAGCAAAAGAAATTTGTAAACGACTGCGTTCAGCTACAATTCACACGGTTCAAATAATTAAAATTTTTTTTTTTCTTTTACGTATTGCGTGAACCATTGAATTTTCATTATCAGTCTTTATGAACCGTATGAAATATAACTTTACTAAGCTGTAAACAATGTGAATGTTAGCTATTTTAGACATTAAAGGCTCTGTGCTTTTAGTTCCTTTTTGATTTCCGACCTTACATGTGCGTTGCCAATGAACATGTATACAGAACATAGGTCATGTATACAAGTACAGAAATTGTTCAAGTTGCAGGTAACGTTTCAATAAAAAAAACCAGTTCAATACTTGGTTCGCTTGCCATTTCCCTTGATGATCAAGTCCATATGCTAAGTCATAGTGTCAATGATTTTATCAATCTGTTCCGTGGGAAAGTTGATCATTGTGTTATATACTGTCTGAGAAAATGCCTCGTAATTTTCTCTAGTAAGGTTTGTGCTTGTATTCAGAGCTCTTATTTTATCAGATTAAAGAAATTCTCAATTGGATTTATATCCGGACTTCTTGGTGGTATTGACAGCAACTTCCCCTGTTTTAAATGTAATACTTTTCTTGCTACTGCAGAATTTTGACTGGGGTCTCTATCTTGAATCCACATTCACAAGTTTTCTTTTTCCACTCAGGAAATTATGGCATCGAAATTGTCGTGCACAAAATTGCAAAATAGTTACCATCCAGCTTTTCATACTGCTTGCATTTGATCACTCCTTTATAATAGCATATTGCTACAATGAATTTCACCACTCTGCCCCCTGTGCCTTCTTTGCTTCCTTTTGCAGTACAACCAATGTTTGTGCCCTCGCATTTTTTCTCCAAATGCATTCCTCCGCTGACCACGCCTGAGTGGCAGGATTCGTTTGTGGTAGAAACTCACGCCATCTAAATAAAATGCAATATGCTTCTTCCAAACATCCTTTGAATATTGTTCAACTGATGGGTTTCGTTAAACCAGTTCCCAGCAAAGGCTTTGTTGGCTAGAATCTGGATGGTTTCTTCCAAGGGGACACTTGTGAATAATATCATTTTTGTTGAACTGAAGCTGTTGGATTTCCTGAGCAAACTCGAAGATGTCAGAGATTGTGTATTTATTGGTCGAGAAGGGCTTTAACTTCTCATCTAGCCATTTTGCTATGGCGTAGTTGCAGGTGCCGGTCGCGGAGAGAATAGGTCGCATGGCCAGATGCTTTTTGTGTGTCTTAGGTAATCCATAGAGATGTGCTAATCTGGTCCGATTTGGACAGAGCAATTCAGCGATGTGTTTAGGAAGAATTCTGCGGACAACTGAGTTGAGATGTGAGGGCAAGATGCCCACTTTCTACAGAAGGTACGTGGATGACACCTTAGCTACGGTACCCGACCTTGGATCTGCTGAAGCCCTTTTAACAACGTTGAATGAAGCCCACCCTTCAATCGGCTTTACGATGGAAACAGCAACTAACAACAAGCTACCCTTCGTTGGAATGGAAATTGAAATTGCAGGAAATCAGCTTGTAACACGCGTCAACAGAAAAGCAACAAACAAAGGCCTCTTAATGCACTATCAAAGTCACATTGACAACAAGTACAAAAATTCACTCCTGAAAACAATGTTAATTTGTGCTCATCGTCTCTCATCTTCTCCAGATGTTTTTGCCAATGAATGCAACACCTTAAGATCAATGTTTCTTAAATTAAAGTATCCTCCGCGCCTAATTGAATCAACCATCAACAACTTTATCCGCACACAAGATCAAGCAAGACCACCGGAAGAAGCTCAGCAAGACAAGCCCATCAGAATTGTTTTGCCGTTTAAAGACCAGAGATCGGCTGACACTTTATGCCGTAATCTTAACGACCTCAACAAGAAAATCGGAAGTGACCTGCAGCCAGTCTTTACAAGCAGAAAAATTATGGACGACATCAAAGTGGTAGAAGTCAAGCCTCCCCTTATAAATCAACATTGCGTTGTTTACAAATTCGAATGTAATCTGTGTAATGCAGATCATGTCGGGTTCACATCCCGAGATCTTTTTCAATGGATCGCTGAGCATAAATATTCTGCGATTGGTCAACACTTAAAAGAAGACCACAAGCTGCAAGGCTACAGTGTACAAAAACAGTTCACTGTTTTAAAGAAATGCCGTACAAAGCTGGATTGTTTACTTTACGAAATGCTCTTCATCAGGAACATAAAGCCAAAACTCAACACACAATCAGACTCCGTCCGTGCCAAACTGTTTACTTAAATTGACTATGTAAATAGATTTTCACACCCTAAATATTTTCATTCACTCTCCAATCACAAAAAAAGCTTCAACTTTGTATTTTAATTTAACTTGATAATGATGACATGGAGTCATTGAAACGTCGTTGTTCACTTTTTATATCGCTAATATTCCTTCTCAAATTCTTTTGTGTTGTCTGAAAAAATTGTTTTATGAAACCAGACTGTTACTGCCATTTGAGCTACCGTGGGTGAATGGCTAACTTTTTTAACACGTTTTCTCACGATCGAGCAAAACATTAAAGTTTGTCTAGACAAACTGTCGTGTTTTACAAGTAAACCAAAGATCAGTCAACGAAGATCGCTGTCTCAGTCAGCTTTTAACAGAAATATAAAGCCGCAATTTGCGGTCAACAATCATTGACGAAACATAAAACGTCGACACAAAAGTTTTCAAAGCCTGTGTTTCATGACCAGAAACACACAGGCCGAGTTGTCAAAACTTGACATGTTTATGCTCCAAACGTTGCCAGTTCAGTTGAAAAACGCGACGGTTTGTCTAGGCAAACTTGAATGCTTTACGCGTGAAAATTCGCGGAAAAAAGTTCACCGTTCACGGTAGGTCGAAAATGGAGGTATTTTTTTTTAGTCAAACAAACTGAATTTGCTATTCCCAAAAAAATTAGTCATTTCCCTTAGCGAAATTTACCACTGAGAAATTTCGAATATGTTTAATTTTGTAATTCATTGCGCAGACAAAGCATAAATGGCAAGCGCTTTGCTGATAGCATCACTAAATTTCAAAGCTTTTGCAGCGTCACAGTAGCATCTACGAAATGTCACATCTTGCCCTTTTTTTTACTTTTCCATAAAACAGTGCATAAGAAAGTTTTTTTATATAATAGTGTTTTCTTTTTTCACAGATTGCAAAACATTCACTCTCTAGACACTAATCCTTGACTTTATTTAGATACCGACTCATGCCGTGCAATTCAAAAGAAGAAATTTCTTTATTTTTCTATGCTAACCCTAACCCTAATTACGTGCCTTGAATGTTGATTTCCCCTGGGGTCATTCCAGTTACTTCAAATTGATCTGTTTTCAACCCGTTTGGGTCCCGCGGGACGGGACTTGGTATTTGAGTACTCTAGGGTCTGACCTATTATGGGATAAATTTTCAGACGATTACATCATATCGTCTCTGAGATATGGCCATTTGAAAATTTTAAAGAGGGGAAATCAACCAAAGTTGGAGAATCGGAGAGAATAAGCTCTGGAGAGCTGAAATTTTGGGAAGATTCCTTAGATACGATGCTAAAACACTCCATCGTAACCCTTTTGCTAACCCTTGCAAAAACAATTTGAGATATCAACTCCGGAGAAAAATGCCGGGGAGGTATATGTTCTATACTCTACCTGAAGTCCAATCCTGAAAAGACTTTGACTGAAAATGAAACACACTTTTGCGAAAAGTACCAAGATCGGCAAAATGCGAGGGTTAGATCTGAAATTTTTACCAGTTATAACTATGAAGTTTTTAATAAGATTCTGAAAGTTTCAAGTCAATCCATTGAAAGGTTTTTTTTTAGAATTTTTTTAGTCTCAAATCGGGACAAAAGATTTTGAGAGGGGATATCATCATTTTTAATTTTTTTTTTAAACCTTTTAAATTTCACTTTTGGGCAAAGTTATACATATCGTTAGAAAGTGCTGTTAAAGATCTTTAAAATGATATATTTTATGTTAGTAACCCTCGCATTGCGTTGGAGAAAAAAAATCACCAAAAAAAATCAGAGAGGGCAAATCAATGTATTTCATCGATTTGACAGCCTTTAGCAAAAAAAATCTCAAAAATTACAGTTTTAATAATAATTATTCATTTTTAAATATGTCATTGATTGGTAGTGTTGTCATCTTTTTGGAAGTTTTAAGAATTTTTGATTGAGTTGTCACTGAGATATTTGCCTCTAACTTTTGCACATTTTTCAAACGGCCTTTTTGTAAGCTTCATGCGAATTTTCACTTTAAAATCATCTAACTCCTAAAATATATGACGAAATGACCAACTACCTCCTGAACATCAATAACAACTACCCTTTAATGTACACATCTAGTTTGACTCCCCAATATTCAATCTTTTTAGAGATATCATTAAATTACTAAAGCAACTACTAGTACGAATGAGGTTTGACTTACCGCACTTTAAAAAATTGCAAAAAAATTCACATTTTAGTTTTTTTCAAGAATCTTCCTAAGTGAAATACTACTTGGTGTGAAATATGTTTTGCTTGAGAGTCTTAATTTTTTAAGCAAATCAGACAGAATTATTAACACCTAATTCCGTCCTAAAGAAATGCAACGGAAAACTGGATTGTTTGATTTACGAAATGCTGTTTATTAGAAAGAAGAAACCTAGCCTGAACACGCAATCGGATTCCATCCGCGCGAAACTATTTGTTTAAACAAATATGTTAATGAATAATCACACCTCTCACCGCATATATAACACTGTTGAACCGTTATTTTATTATCACTCGATAATGATGTCATGAAGACATCGAAACGTTGTGTAAAATTTCTATCGCTCATTTTTATTTTGAAATGCTAATTACAAGTAACCTTAAAAATGACGTATTTTGGTGAAATTTAGGTGCACAACTTTGTTTAGCCATAGCGCCTAAACCACTCATTGTTATTCCATGATATTTGGTGAGATAAGTCTACTATGATAGATCAATAACATATTGACGTTTCATTGATATCCCTTGCATTTAAAAAAAGATCTGTCATTTTAAGTTTTTGTATAACAGTTTTATTAGTTGCACAACCAAATTACTTTGCAGACTTCTATCCAACTGCCGTTAACATTGATTGACTTGAAACTTGGCACAAAGATAGTGCAAAAAAAAGTGCACATGTTGAATATCAATTTACTTGACAAAAGTTTAATTGACACCTGCAGTTTGACTGGCACCTGTCAAAAATATGACTTTTTCAAAAAAATGCTGACTCAGCTAAAAAATCATGCATTTTCAGAATTATATCGGAAAGAACTTACTAATTTACATCATACTGCCAAGTTTGGGGTCAAAAGGTTGAAAGTGAAATTAATTATGAATTTTTTAAAAGATGCCGCTTCAAATTATAAGACTTTGTATGAGAAAATAAAAAAAAAAACATAACTACCGCAGGAATCAACCAATTATCAAGAAACTTGAGTGAATAATGTAAAATTACACATTCTACTTGTTGCCATTTCAAAAATGCACTAATTTTTGCTGAGTCAGCAAATGTTTCGGAATAATTGGTTTTTGACAGCTGTCAATCAAATTGACAGGTGCCATGGGGTTCATGCAAGCTCTTATTGCAACTAAAACGTGCAGCTGTTTAAGGTTTATCTTTATGCCAAATATCAGTGTGCTACCTACTAATAAGAATTAATTACAATTTTTTTTGCATCCTGCCTTATTGGGATATATTTGAGTGAGAACAACATGACGTCCCCTTTCCATCAAGTCCTCTTGTGGTGAGTACACGCTTTTATTGCTCCGTGATTTGTGCAAATTGGCACCCTTAAAACACTAGGCACAAGCAATCTAACTATCGGAGAAGGTGTATAAGGTGCTCGAGCAACTTCCTAGTGCATTTTTTCCTGATAACAGGCGGTTGCTTGTGCGCAGGCTCTGGTCAAAGTTTAAGGGTGCTATTTGACCATGCATTATGTTGTGGGACCTCGTTATTAGAACTTGAGGACCCTCTTGTGATCTTGTTATGTTCTTATATGCTTGACAATGTTGTAACCAACCGTTTAGTGTTGGTTTTATTGAAATCGGTTCCTTGGTTAATGATTTATGACGTGATTTGTGTCGAAATTTCAATGGCTAAAATCTTTGCGAGGATTTCATCTTATCTCGAGCAAATTGTAGCTTTATTTAGGTTTCAACCTAAGAAACAAGCACTGCAAATTTAAAAGAAAACGATGAAATCCTCGCAGGGTTATCAGCGTTTGACATTTCGCCACAAAATTACCCTAGGATTCCATACGGTCGTGGTTTTTACGCGAAAACCAGGCTAAACTTTAACCGCTAACATCTCCAAGGGGATTTAACGGTTTGACTTGAAATTTGGGGGTTTAGTAAAGACACCTAAGGGGTATCTACTGGTGAACCGCCTCTCAAGGTGTTCCATATTCTCCGAAATATCGGTGTTTAAAGTTTTGCCTTGTTTTCACTTAAAATGTTTACCCTTGATGTTGTTGATCAGTTATGTTTGCTATTTGGCACCCTTAAAACACTAGGCACAATCAATCCAACCATCGGAAGAAGTGTCTAAGGTGGTGGGGGAACTGCCTCAAACATTTTTCCCGATAACACTCGGTTGCTTGTGCGCAGGCTTTTGTCAAGTTAAGGACCTCGTTATTAGAACTTGAGGACTTTCTTGTGATGTTTATATGTTCTAATGTGCATGATAGCGTTAGGGTTATTGACATTATTGTCGTATTTTCTGCATTTTAGCAAAAGCAATCTACTTATCGGAAAAGGTTTACTAGGTGCTTGGGGAACTTAGATAACACCCATTATACACCACTGCCTTCAAGATGGCACAAGATAAATCTACAGTGAAAGAAAAATTGGCACAGGCTCTGGCGGGAGACAAGAGTGCCGCCGCCTACTTCGATCTAGGAGGTAACAGGGACGTAGGTGTCAACTTGAAAAGACACACCACATGGGAGGGCCTGAACAAAGATTATCACAATTTTGCAGTGCAGTGGCGAGCAGCAAGATGTCTGAAATTAGCGTCACTGGAACACGCATCAAAAACGGCCTTGATCTACCTAAGCTGCATCGCAGTCCAACAGTTTGATAAAGAGGGGACAGATGAAGTCATCTTCGTCACTGAAAGAGAAGTCCTGTTATACATGAAAGTGTTAATGGACAAAATGATGCCAGCATTCCAGAATGAAGAAGGTTCCGATAGTCAGGACAGAGATCTTGTGCAAGTCACTAGCGAAGATAATTCCAGTGATATTAGTGATGCCGAGCCACCGAGAAAGAAAGAAAAAGAATCTGCCAGTGAATATTCCAGCAAAAAGAAAAACACCCAGGAAAAAAAAACCATGCATCACAAGGTGGTCAAATGTCGTCTACCCAAGTGTAATTATTTCGGCGGAAACTTAACCAGGCACCTCCAAACACACGTCAAGAAAGGAGAAATCAGAAAGTCCGACATTCCACATCTGTCATCAGTAATGTCGCAAGGAAAGAAACAGCGTGGACCCAGAAAGGTAGACCGTGCTAAGAAAACTACAGTAGCAGGAAGAAGGAAGAAATGGTGCCCTTACCAACATTGTGCCAAGGTTGTAACTTATCTAACACCCACCTGCGCCGAAAACATGGCCTCCAAAAAGATTCCGTGGACTTAAAAGTTAGGCTGAAAGAAGCCAGACCATACATTGGATTGAATGAACTGGAGGCCGATTCCTCAGTATCATCAAGCGAGGAGAACGCGTCTAGTGAAGAGGAGAGTCAAACGCCAGCATCCCCAGTGGCAAAAGCAAAAATTGCAGCAGAGAAGCAAAGCGATGAAGAAGAAGAGGAGGGAGCAGAATCCACGAGCCAGAGTGAATCTGAAAATTACTCCTCATCCAGTGAGGATTCTGTTGCTCCCTCGAGCAAAGCCTACTTCGAGGCAAGAAAGTATGATAACGCCAGGCACAAGTGGCTATGTGGCTTTTTTCAGTATCTGGCTTTGCCAGATGTTGGCTACAAGAAAGAAAACACGCGCCTGCAACATTGCCGCCAAGTGTCAATACTACTGGAGCACCTTGAGCCTGATGGAACCGACATCACCAGTTTGGGTGAGGACAATGGCGACGCAGTCTGGAAAATGTGGGTGCAGCCAACGTTGGAAAACACAGCCAAGGCGCCGGGCACCATAATATCATATCTTACCAGCCTCGAGAAGTTCCTAACATGTAACATCAGGAAAGTACGACCCGCAACTGATGCCAACTATGCACCCTAGTTTTAAGCAGGCATTTGTCGACCTAATCCCAGAACTAAAAGGATGGCGCTGTACAGTAGATTCTGCAACACAGCCCCAGCAACTTTAGTGCCACCTCGATGAGGCTGACAATATCATAACCCCAGAAGACGTGCAGCAGCTGAGGGAATCAAGACCCTACACAGAGGGTACCAAACTCATCATCCAAGCGGGCCAAGGGAAAGAACTAACACTTAGAGAGTTCGCTGAAGCCAGAGATGTGCTGTTGGTACGGCTGACCCTTGCTACAGGAACCAGGCCTGGACCACTCAATAACGCTATAATGTCGGACTACGAAAGCGCCAAGGAGAAGAAGGTAAAAAAATGATCCTACTTGCCAAGCACAAGCGCTCGAAGGATGGCCCCGCAATACTTGGAATGGATGAAGAGCTGCAGAAGCTCATGCGAATTTACGTCACTCGAATTTGGCCAAGAATAGCTTTACGCGATGAAGAGAAACTCTTCGTTAAAGATGACGGACACGGCTTCCCTGAAGGAACCATCGGAAAAAGACTCTCTTCCTTCTGGCAGAAGAGTGATGTGCACACCGACAAAAGAATGTCGCACACTGACTACAGGAAGTGCGTAGCCACAAACACCCAAGAAAAGGCACCTGAGGAGTGTGAGACAGTGCAAAAGGTGCTGGGCCACTCCAAAAAGAGCTTTGAGAGGAGCTATGTCCGAAAGAAGGCCACTGCAACAGGTTCCAAGGGAATGGACATCATCGCCAGTGTCACGGCAGTAGTGGGCAGCAGTAAGCTGGAAAAAGAAGAAAAAGAAAAGAAAAAAGAAGAAAAAAAATGAAGCTCCATTAACAGGAACAGAAGTTGAAGTTAGAGCAAAAGAAGTTACAGAAAACTTAAAAGGAATCACGCCCTCAACGGCAAACGCTTCAGATGCCACGGAGGAAAAATCAAGTGATGAAGAGATGCAGTCTAACCCGCCATCTGAAGCAAATCTACCAGCTGAGGCAAAACAGCCGATCACGCAAGCTGCAATGGAATATCCAAAAGCTGCCACTGCAGATGCTGAAGACAAAATTCCGCCAACTCCGCCGAGGGCTGATGCCTTGAGTGACAAACAAAAGGAGGCAATAAGAGTGCTCTTTAAGAACGAAATTCACAACCGACAGCCTCTGGAATTGAAGACCCTCAGGAACAAGCTTTGAACGAAAACAGTTTTGCATCCTCTGGCAGTAATAAAGACCCGTGTGAAGCAAGTTCAAAATTACATCAATTACTTGATTAAAAAACAGCCAGAGCACCGGTGAGGTGGGGGGTCTTAGCTGGAATTCCCTCGGTGGTGGGGGTATGGATATTTTCTGGAACTACACAATCTGACAAAAGTGAAAAATCAGACGTTTTTTCAAAACAACTATTTTATTTTTAAAATGCTCTCAAAGCTTTCTTTTTAAGGTTATCTCAATGAAAAAATTCACACTTGTAGAACAGGGTAAGTAGATTCTTTGTACTAAGTTTCATATTAATTGGATTAATGCTAAATTAATTATCAATTTTTTTCCACTCATAAGTCACCAAAATTTTTGGGGGGGCAGACGGACTAAACATTTACCATTTTTTTCAGCTAGGGATTTAAAGCTATTCAAATGCAGTTTTTTTTTATCACAATCTACGCGTTGAGATCTTTCATTTGACGTATTTAGGAGGAGATGCTGGCAGGAATTGACGATCTTGTGTACTTTATAGAAGCGTCAGAAAGGCTTAAATACAAAAGCTTGGCCCACATATCAAAGCAAGCCTTCGCCTACTTATCTCACATTTACGAATCGATATTTAATGAGAAGCCCACTCTTCCACATGAGTTGAACAGTAAGATCATAGCAGAGACCATGAAAGACTTAATTCACGACATCGTGAGCAGCAGGAACAGAGTCCAAAAACTCTAGTGGGCAGAACAACGGCGACGAGAAGAACACTCACAAGGTAGTCTTTTTCATGAAGTTAGTGAAGATGAGGAGGAGACAGAGTTTGAGGTCAGGCCACCTAGGGAAGCTTCGTTTATTTGAGTTACAGTCTGAAACGGAAATGGGTCAGAGTCTGAGGAAGCAGGATCCACAACTGCGACAGAGCCAAATGCAGATACCGAGGAAGATGAACCACAGGAAGTAAAGGAAACAAAGAGGGATTCCAAGACAGAAGAAGCAGAGGCCATAGAGGCAGCAAAGATCCCAGCCCCTAACCCTAAAACGCGGTCACATCACAAGAAAAAAAAGTGTCCCTTGCCCAAGTGCAATTTCAACGGGAACGACCTTCGCCAATACCTCAGCATCCACGTCTGCAAGGGAGAGTTGGATAAAGACGAAGTGGAAAGCCTCATCGCCAAAGCCTCATCGAAGTGGAAAGCGCCAGCGTGGAAGAACAAAGCGGACTGGCAAAGTAGGCCGTGTTAAAAAATGGTGTCCAGTGCCAGGCTGCAAAAAGGTGGTTCTGAACATAAGCCGCCACCTGGCGGAGGGCAAATTGCACGCCTTAGATAAACACTCCGTTGAGTACAAAGTGATGCTCAAGGCAGCTAAGCCGTACACTGGAATGGGGGAAATACAAGTCCACCTTAGCAAGCCCGATTCGCCAAGTGACTACTCAAGTGAAGACGTGGAGGACCTGGAGTTAGAAGAAAGTGACGATGGAGAACAACTACACAAGGAGGAGACGGATCAGGAGGATGAAGAAGGAGAAGAGGAGGACCAAGAAAGTGACGAAGGAGAACTAGATCAGGAGGAGACGGATGAGGAGGACGAAGAAGGAGAAGAAGAGGACGATCAGGACGACGACAGTGATGATGACAACGACTCCAACTGTCCTCAGCTTCAGGTCAAGTCACAAGAATATTTCACCGACCACAGGTTCAAAAACAATAGGCACCGATGGTTGGTGGGATTTTTTGACTATCTTTCTAGACCGTCAGCAGGCAATAAAAAAGATAGTATCCGCCTCCAACATGCCAGCCAAGTGCAGATCTTGTTGGAATTCATAGACCCAGGAGGTGATGATATCACCTGTCTCGCAGAAGACAAAGGAGATGCAGTTTGGCAAAGATGGGTGAGGCCCACGCTAAATAGTAAGAGCAAAAACCCTGGTACCATCATCTCGTACCTAACAAGCTTTGAGAAATTTTTGAAGTTTGTTACCAATCCTTGATACAGCAGATATGGAGCGCCAATCCATCCAGATTACCAGGAAATCTGGCTCACGTTGATTGGAGGAAGTTGGTATCAACAAAGACAAAGGAGAAGGCAACGCCGGAGGAGGCACAGCTGGTGGGAAGGGTAATGGCTCATTCAAAGATAACTTCAGAAAGATCCTAGGTCAGAACAAATCTTACCAAACTGGGCGCCGAAGCCGTCAAAGTAAAAGCCAGGGTGACTTGTAAAGAAGAACTAAAGAAGGAGCGCAAAGAAAAACTCAAAAAAGGTGATTCTGACTCTGACTCTCCTAAGACTCTCCTCCTGGCCCATCAGGTCTTTGCACTGCAGAATCTAAAACGCCTGAAGACCAGCCTGATAACTCTGATCCAGGGCCATTGGGAACTCCTGATGAAAAACTTCAAAGAGATGCTGGTACTGAGCACAAACTTCAAAGAGGTGCTGGAACGGAGCGCAAAGAAAAACTCAAAAAAGGTGATTCTGACTCTGACTCTCCTAAGACTCTCCTCCTGCGGCGTGGGGCTAGAAACCCCACCCCGTAAACAAACTCTTGCTGATAGCCCATTAACAGTCCTGCTGAAAAGTCTGCATAATTAATTATCTTAAAGTTATAGAATTTTTTTAAAAACTGGAAATGACTTGATCATACATGTTAAGAAACGCAATTAGTAGAACTCGTCATACTACGTTAAATAAACAATAAAAAAACAGGCAGGTGTGGGATTTGAACCGCAGCCCTTACAACACCTGTATAGTGTTTTATGGGATAAATAAATTAATACTCGATAATGAAAATAATAATAATAAAATAACACCGAAATGTAAAAAAAAAAAGAAAAATATGGGTGGCCAACACTGGTAGTGGTTCAGCATAAAGTCAAAGCGCAAGCGAGAAGAACCGGCCATCAATGACCACGGGAGGAGGAGGAAGAAGAAGTGCTTTAACCCAATGAGCTACCAGTGTAGGCCATGCAAATTCGTGCTAATTTAAGGTGGCTCAAAGGGGTTTAGATATTCCCGTCTTTGGTATTCTATTGCAGCTACACCAATAACATTGAGGTTAAACTTTTAGCGTTACCAATGAACAAATTGCAGTTGCTATGACGTCAAAATTCGTTGCCATGGCAACGTCATATGAGGTCAAAGATTATTTTTTACCGTTTGAGGGTAAAAACTTAAAAACTAGACAGTGAAAGTTTTTGTTTTTCATATACTTTTGCCTACTGGGCAAAACAAACAATCTAAAAATGTTTAAAAAAATTCTGTAGGTAGGGTTCAGAGCCACCTTAAATTAGTGAAAAAATGACGTAGCTTCGAATCCTACCTTCAGATTTTTTTAAAAATTTGCAAAAATTTATCTTTTGTCAGTTGGATAAAAATATATCAAAAACAAAAACTTTCACTGAGTAGTTTTTGCGTTATTAGCCTCAAAAGGTGCAAAATAGGGTATCTTTGACCTCATTTGCCATTGCCATGGCAACGATTTTTGACGTCAATTTGTTCATTGGTAAAACTTGTACAAGTTTGTACTTAAAGATTTTCCTTAAAACTATTGGTATAGCTGCGATAGAACACCTAAAATGGGCATGGCTAATTCTAAGTACAGTATAGTTTTTGGCCGCCATGTTGGATTTCTTTAAAAAATCATAAAGAACTTACATTTAAAGGAAACCAGTAGCCCTTTTTACAGTTCGCGGCGCCATATTGGATTAGTAACCACGCAAACATGAGAGCGAGGCCAAGGTTGACTCATGTTGTGACTCCCAGAGAGATTCTAGTCAACGTGGCAAGGAAATAGCGATTTTCATCAAATTTTCAAGCAAATGGACGGCGATAAAAGCAGTCAGAATAGTTCTGCCACTTCTTCTAAAAGAAAAGGAAAGCAATGTGCCGCTTTTGGATGTTCTAATACGTTATATGGTGCAGGCGGTTTACCTTCTCCTCTTCATTTCTTCCATTTCCCGAAGGACCCAAAGCAAAGAAGTCGATGGTGCAATTTGATCAAACGGCAGCACGGAAAAAGATGGCTTTTCAGTTACCAATTCGACCGTGGTTTGTTCAGAACACTTTAAAAACAAAGACATCCGGAAGACTTTGACCGGTCGCTGGGTCTTAGTGTCAGGTACTTGCCATCTACCATTTGTTTATTTTTGTATTACTGGATTAAATAGATATCAGTGTTGAATCCATGTACATTCATGCGTAGGTAAAGTATTTGTCATTGTTATCATTATATTTTTATTATCATCACAAACAAATTCAACTGGATGCAACAGTGATTTCAATATTCAGGGACTAGATATAAAATCATTATTATTATACTGGCATTTTTCATATATCTAAGGAGTCTGTTATGTTATCTTCAGGTGCAGAACCATCCATATTTTCATGGACAGTGGACACCCCTAAAAGAAAGCCCCCAAGTAACAGACAGCCCACCCCAACATCATTGAAAAAAGTTAAAGCAGCTGAAACTGAGGAAGAGTTGTATATGGAAGCCAGTTCTATTCGTGATGGGCAAGCTCCACTGGAATCTGTTGCAAGTGAAAGCACGTCACCAGTAACAACACCAGTTGATCCTGAAACTGACACAGTGCAATCACTGCTGGAAAGGATTGAACTGTTAGAAAGGCAAAACTCCTGTTACGAAGAAAAAATAGCGCAGCTGGAAAAAGAAAAGAGAGTTTTGTTGGACCGTCAGTTTTCTTTGGACAAAATAAAAGACGATGATGCAGCAATTTTATTTTACACTGGCTTTCCAAATTGCAATGCTTTAATGAGCTTTTATGATTATCTCAAGCCAAAACTTGACAAAATTCAGTACTGGAAAGGAGAGAAACGGTTAAAGGAAAGTCAACCTTACCAAGTTGATGACAAAAACAAACCTGGGTCTTCAAGGAAACTGACCTACCTCGCCGAAATGCTTCTTGTTTTAATGAGACTCAAGGCTGGTTTATTCGTACAAGATTTAGCCGATAGATTTGGCATCAGCACCAGCCTTGTGTCATGCATTTGTATTACATGGATTAATCTGCTCTGTTTGGAACTAAATGACATATTTCCATTTCCATCCCAAGAACTTGTCCGCAAGAACATGCCCCAGGAGTTTGCTGAATACCCAACGTCAAGGATAATTTTGGATTGCAGCGAAATTTTCATCCAGCGACCTTCAGCGATGCTCGCTCGATCCGAAACATGGTCCGACTACAAACACCACAACACCTGGAAGGTTTTAGTTGGTGTTACTCCAAATGGTCAGGTGTCTTACCTGTCAGACCTGTGGGGAGGGAGGGTATCTGATAAACATACAACACGTGAAAGTGGTGTAATTGACTTGCTGGAGGCAGGAGATAATGTAATGGTTGACAGGGGTTTTGACATTTCAAATATTGTGCCTAATGGTGTGAGTGTCAATATACCACCTTTCTTGGCTGGAAGGGATCAGCTGACTGCAGCGGAGACTGAGGAAACCATGAGTATTGCATCTGTCCGGATACATGTGGAACGTGCCATTGGGAGAATTAAAACCTATCACATATTAGATGGTACACTTCCAAACACTTTAAGTCCATACGCCACTCAGATTGTTACAGTGTGTGGTTTATTGACAAACTTCCTTCCTCCTTTACTAAAACCAGCCATCAGGGAAGGTAACCCTTAAAATGATGAAAAAAATTATTTGGTTCCCATCAATTGAATGGAATATTTAGTATTAGTATATACCACACAAGTGAACTGTGCTTTTTGCGCACGCTGATTGTTAACTCGGAGGTGATTGGCAAATTCACTTCCGGAAAGCTAAAAAGAAACAAACTGCCTTCATGTGTCGCTATGTTTACCGAAAGTGAAGTTTGGTCTGCTAGTTATTCAACTTGTGTGCTATATACTAAAATAATTATTCACTTTGTTGTTTGTGAATGCTGGTGGGAAGCAGCTGGGTGAAACTGCACCACTGTTCACTTCCATTTTGGTGAATAATTTTTGATTAGTAACATCAATCATGTATATTTCATGGTGATAATGGGGAAATAGATTTTTAGCTGGGTTATGTAATGACATACAAGAACTTCTGCCCCCACCCCAACCCCCCTAAAAACAAAACACAGACACAGAATTGAACTGTCTATAAGTGTTTTTTGTATGAAGAAGGTTATTGAACAGAGTCCTGCTATAGTCAATAATTTAGGGTGTTGTTGATCCCATGCATTTCATTTCACTGAATCCAAACATTTTCTTGTGAACATCTGAAACAAAATTTTTTTTTCCAAAATACATTGACTCAATAGTGTATCAAGAAATTTTTACAAATACTATGCTTACAGTGAAATGTTTATGTATATATGTAAATATTTTGTATATTTTTATAGGCGTTAATGTAAATATGATGCATGCTTTCATTATTATACAAACTGTTACTCTTATTTTTTTTCCCTGAAGTAAAAAGGATTTTAATTAATACCAGTCATTGAATGTAGTTGTGGAAGCAGTTGAAAAGCCTTTTGAACCTGGCATAATCGGCAAATGAGTAGCCGAATTCTTCAAGAAGGCAGGCCTCCGTGAGGACATCCGGTGCTCGTCAAGGAAGGTCAGGAAAATATTCGCCAGCGCGCTCAAGCTCAATGCCGAGAGAGTAGCTAATGCGCATAGTTTGATGCGAAAGGTCTATTTGAAGAAACAAGACGTCGCAGAAGAAAAAGAAGAAGATCCCATTCATTCTTCACCCCAAGACGCTGCTGCAGATAAGCTGGATGAGCCAGCAAGAGCTACCGGCTCTAGTGCTTCAGGTGACGAGAACGTGGTAGCCAAGGAAGGAATGGAGGAGAAGTCACCAACGAAGTCTCCTCTTCCACCATCACCAACACAGACAGCACGGTACGAATTGGATAAGAAGGAAGCGTTCGCAGGTCGGGGCCTGCCTAATGACGACAAAGTGGTCTGCGTGTGTGTTTCACGAGCACATCAGCAAAGGAACCTCGATCTCCATGTTCGAATTCCGGGCGATAATACGGGCTACGCTGTACCTCAGGTCTTCCATACCCAACACAAAGAAAGTGAAGCAGATGTACGACTTCATCCACCACAAGACGAAGAAGCATCAAAACCTCAGAGACATCGAGGATGACCCCTACGACTTCGAAGGTGTCTTGACTTTACCGTCGACTAGCTCTCAAATGCAGTGGCCGGAGGATTATGTGCTTTGCATAGAGGAACGGTTTTCTGCCTTCGATGTGATGCCTAGAAAGACAGCCATCATCTCGAGGTTCCAAGGGGACGCCGTACTTAGCCACATCCTGAATCACGAAGGGAGAGACCGCTGCTATCAAAAAGTGAAAAACTTTTTCAAGAAGAGAGCAGCGCTTCCAAGTGCAAATACCAAGACCAAGAAGTGAAACACCACCTTCTCTATGTTTTGTGTTAAACACAATGAACAAAAAAAATTAACCACAGCAAAATACTTTGATGTTCGTCAGGGAATAAACACGAGCTAGGGTAGGCAACCCCTGGGGAGTGCCCCATGAATTATCAAGTCTTTTTGCTTCTGGTTTGAAAAAAAAAACGTGCAAAAAAACTTAAAACAAAAAAACAAAAAAGCAAAAAAGCAAAAAAAAAACTTATGTATGTTTGTCAAGTAATGTATATGTTTGTCCCCTGTGTATGTGTGTGTGTGTGTTCCTCCCACAGTAGTCCTACCTTGTCGCGGTTGAGAGGCTTGTGTGCCTTTTATGAACCTGAGAGGTCTGCTGCCAAGATCGAAGCCTGACACCTTCAAAGGGGAAAGGCCAGACTAAAGGGACTACCTTATTCATTTCAAATATTTTAATAAAAGAACCATTAACCAACTTTGATTGTCTTATTCGTCTTTCAAGTTATGGTAAGGTACTGGCTTTTGACAAAGTCTCAAACAACTTAAAATTTTGACCCAAAAGCATGGGTCAACCCCTTCAAAAAAGATCAGATGGCTGTCTCGCAAATCTGAGATACTGTGAATTTGTACTTTTTATAAATTTGTAATTAATTCACATTAGAAGGTAGCACGCTCAAACTTTGCACGCTCATAGACCATGAACATCCCTACGTTATGCTAAGTTACTGAGATCAGCAACGCCTGTCAGTTTGATTGACAGCTGTCACAAACGCATTTTTTTAAATATGCTCACAGCAAAAAAATCGTTAATTTTCAGAATTGCAACAAGAAGAACGTGTCAATTCCAAGTTTGAAGTCAAACGAATGAGAGACAAATTAATTATGATTTTTTTATAACATTTCACTGAGGATAAGCAAAACGCAAAGTAAGAAAAACGCAAACGTAATGTAAGGTAAACGCAAAAAATGTAAGCAAAGCGCAAAGAGCTTGAGCACAATTTTGATCTTCAAGAATAAATCATAAAAAAATCGTCTTTAAAGCTTTTAACTTCAAATTTGCCATATTGATAGAACATGAACATTTTCACGTTCTGATGTGCTCCATCGCCATGGTGACATCTGTGTATGTTCCAAGACCAGGAAACCACATTGGCTCTTCCTACCATTGCAGAGCAATGATAGGAAATCACTCCAAATCGTGTCCAAACAACATTTCTAAACCTTAAAATACCATAGGCAAAGTTTAAAGGAAAATTGAAAATTTGACCAAATTCGTGGGTCAACCCCTTGAGGAAAAAATCCAAGATGGCAGACCTCTTTAATGGTTAACAAACTTTAAAAAAATTGTAATTAATTTTGCTTAAACTCATTCAAGCTGCAGCCGTGCAAGATAGTAAACCGATAGCCACTCTACAGTTTGATTGGCTAAATAGCCTTTATATCCCCAAGGGTGCACGTCAATTTGATTGACAGCTGTCAAAATTTTTTTTTCCAAAAATGCTTACAGCCAAAAAGTCATGCATTTTCAGAATTGCATTGGAAAGAACTTATCATTTCACATTACGCTGCCAAGTTTGGGGTCCGAAGGTTGAAAGTGAAATTAATTATGAATTTTTATAACATGCCCATTGAAATTATAAGACTTTGTATGACAATAAAAAAAAAATCATAACAAAAATGACTTCATCACAGTGCTTCAAGCTCAAGGTTTTCAGAAGTCGCCTTTTGGCAACTTTCTTTTCTAAAATGGTCGCCGCTAGAAAGATTTTGGTCGCCAAAAATCAAAGCGTTTTTAAAGCAGGACACCTTATGTTGCCTTACATGAAGTAATACCGCTGACCATTATGAGCCGAATTAAAATCGTTCGAAGAACGTTCCAACGTAGTTAGTTTTGATTTGCGTTGAAGAGTTTTTTTTGTTGAACTGTTCCAATTATCATGCAGAAAAGTAAATAAAAGATTAAAGAAACAGGTAAGGAAGATAAACATGCAAAACAAGTTTAATTCTTGTACGATACACCGGATTGGCTGAGCATCAGGACAACCTAATCAAACCCCCTCCCAATTGTCGAGGAAAGTGTCCCACTCGAGCAGCCACCTTCCCCAGTTGCCGATGAGAGTGAAAGTGAGAGCGATGAGCGTACAAGTGACAGCGATCACGCAGACAAAGAGGCCTCCACTACTGCTTCACAAGTTAGTGAGAAGTCATCAGAAGAAGGAGACGAGGAAGAAGACAATCAACACGAAGAAGATGAAGAAGACGAGGTAGAGGACCATCAACACGAAGAGAATGAAGAAGACGAGGGAGACAGCGACAAAGATTTCCAAACCCAGCCAAGGTTAATCGAATACTTCACCAACAAGCCCAAAATCAAACAGGCATAAATGGCTCGTGAAGTTTTTTCCGTTCCTCTCACGGGCAACCCCAGGGAATAAAAAGAGCAGCATCCGTTTGCAACATGCCAGCAAGATGCACAAACTACTGGAGGCAATCGATCCTGACGGGAATGACATCTTGTGTCTTCTCAAAGACGATGGGGATTGTGTGTGGATGCGTTGCATCAAGCCCAATCTGGAAAGTAAAAAGAAAGGCAGGCACCATCATCTCCTATCTCACCTTGTTTGAAAAGTTCCTCACTTTTGTCACACACAAACGGTTCAACACGACAGCTCCACCCATACATGCGGACGACATTACCTTATTTAAGACGGTCAAGGAAAGATTTGCCGGGGTAGAGATCTACTGTGGAGGGCAAGTCACATGAAGAGAGAAACCAAAGGTTCGTTGACGAAAGTGAGGGGCTTCTTACCCTCAAAGAGTTAGATAGAATTAAAGCAAGTAAGACGTACGGTGAGGCAAGGCGTATCATCATTCAAGCAGGCAAGGGCATAAAACAATCCTTAAAAGATTTCCTGCTGGCGCGAGACTTCCTGCTGATGCGTTTCTCTCTGGACACTGGTACTCGCCCTGGCCCACTTATCAATGCCACTATGCAGGAGTATCAGAACGGGAAGGTAAAGGATGACTGCAAAGTCATGCTGGTGGCCAAGCACAAGCGTGCCAAGGATGGACCGGCCATCTGTCCCATGCTGCTGGAACTTTACAAGTTTATGGAGATATACGTTCGCCGTCTCCGTCCCTACTTCGCCAAAAAAGACAAAAACGCCCTCTTCATTACCAATAAGGGCGAGAAGTTTTTAGAAGGGACCATTGGCCACAGACTTACCCACTTCATCGCCAAGTGTGGAGTGGAACTGGGACGGCGCCTGGCTTTCGTAGATATGTGCAAAACTCATAACAACGGAGATGCTGCAGAAAGCTACGTCAGAAGAGAAAGTCATCCTCTGCCGTGTGCTGGCACACAGTGAAAAAACATCTCGTGACTGGTACACGCAGCCAGATCTCACTGACATCTGCGTCGATGCTGCACTGATCATGCGCCTGCTTAATGCCGATGACAAGGCCGAGTACCTCTCTGCATCATCTAAGAAGAAAGACCAGGCAGCATCACCATCACCAGCAAGCTCAATCAAGGACGCGGCTGGCCCATCTCCATCTGATCAACCGCCGACAACGTCAACTAGACCTTCACCTTTCCCCTCTAAACCAAACACAATCAAGGACGCAGCTGGCCCATCTTCATCTGATCAACCGCCCACGACGCCAACTAGACCTTCACCTTCCCCCTCTGAACCAAGACGTTCCTCACCTGCTGCCTCCACTTACTCACATCTCTCAACACATGGAACTTCTTCTCGAGCATCTACATTGGTCAGTGGACGCATCCCTCCCAGCCCAGCATCAAAAGTTCTTTCTGACAACCAGAAGAAACAGATAGAGTACGTCTTTAGAACAGAACTTGCTGGGAATAAGCCGTTGACAAATGAAGTCGCCCAACGGAAGATGGCGCTAAATACAGTGCTTGCGCCGTTATTCCCTTGTTCGAGACAAACCTCCAAAAACGCCAAAAATCATGAATGTGTCATGAGTGTGACACAAAAATCATGAGTGTGAGGGACCTGTGTAGATCGGTCGATATGCTTAGAGAGGTAAACATAGTGGAAGGCAAAATAAATAAGAAGGAAGGTACTGAAGGTGATGTCGTTTAAAAGGGCATCGTTAAAAGTGACAAGGGTGACGAGGTTAGCAAGGGTGGAAAAGAGAGTGGAGATGAAAGTGAAGAAGAAGAGGACGAAGAGGAGGAAGAGAAAGGGGAGGAGGACAAAGAGGTGGAGGATGAAGAGGCGGAGAAAGAAGAAGCCCCAAAACAGAAACCTCGTAGCGCCAGCCACCATCTTGACAGGAGGTGTCTCGTCCAGAAAGGCTACAGTGGCTACGAGGGGGCAAATCTCAAGCGCCACCTGATGAATGTTCACGTTAAGAATCAAAGGGGTCTATGAGCCACTCGTGAATGCGTTAGCTATATTTGAATCGTTCCTTTGAACAGCATAGTATCGATGGGATATAAAAAATTCAGGCCTTCTGACAGGGTGCGGGAGTGCGGGACCGCACAATTCGGTCAAACCCGCACAATTCCTCAAAATCTGCGAAATCCCGCACAATATTGAAAGATTTGCTTTAAAAAACTAATTAAATCAGTATTACTATCGATTGCCGAGACTTCAAGAAGGTTTATAGGCTATGTTTAGGCTATTTACCTTCCAAAACAATGGAGAAGTCCGCCACTTTCCGCGACTGAAAAGCTCGAGTGGATATAAACATTGAAGTACATGTATTTGTTACTGAACGGTACCCTGTGCGTGACATTGTGGAAAAAGGCGGTGTTTATATTTTTCCAAAAGTTTTAATTTTGCTCGTTCGGTCTCTGAACAAAACCACAAACGATCCTTAAAATAGATAACAAATGATGTGTAACTCGGACATTTCATGTTCGTCTTGGCTGTAACAACAGTTGACGGCGCGATAGCTTTTGTAGACAACGCCGTCTCGCCGTTTAAAATGCATGTTCCCCAACGCGTTTGCTTCTTCATTCAGTTTAAATATATACACCGGACAGCAAAGACGAAAGGCCGAAGCAATGTATCACCGCGCCGAAATGGCTGTCAATTTGTCATAACTTTTAAAATATTTTCACAAAGGCGAACGCACTGATCAAATTAGCGAATTGACAAACAAAAGCGCTGCAACTTCGGGCAAGAGAAAATCATTAACATCTGATCAAGAAACAGAGTTTATTTTTTTGTTTGATCCAAGTGAAGGACGTTTTAATTCAGGAATACAAGTTCTATGCTCTTATCTGTCTTATATCTACTGTAAGTTTTTGCTAAAAATAAAGTGTTATCAAATTTCATTTAGCAAGCAAAGAAATTTGCATACTGATCTCGGCTCGTTGTTGTGGTTTTTGCAATTTAAGACATTTTTGTGTGAAGAAAATGTAAATCTTTACAGGAAAATGTTCACTTTCCCTATCGAAGAAAGTAGAACTTGTTCATATCGGAAACCTTTTATTTCGAGGAGGAATTACAGTTTGTTAAACTTCATCGATCGTGTCACGCAACGTGAATCTGTTGATACAATTAACTTTGGCCAAAATAGTCGCAAAACGGAGAATGTTGGTTAGAAGGCCTGAAATATTCATTATAGGGATAGCGAGACAACTTAGGAAACAGTGATATTGGAGAGAGGTACCTTTGTAAAGCTGTATTTTTATTCACAGCCGAGGGAAAAGACATTTAGGAAGCGCCTGTGAGCATACCTAATTTGCATAATGTTAACAACACATCCATGGAAGGATGGCTTAACTTCCCCACTATACTCGTTCATTGCGCAAGCGCATTCACAAGTAAAAACCACATCTTCACAGAAGACGTTGGTCGCTACTTCGCAATGGATCTTGACGGAAGAAAGAAAAGAGGGCCACCGAGGAAGACAAAAACGGAAGACGCTGAAAGGAAGGTGAACAGGTGGTGTCCAGAGCCCGGATGTATTTACCTTGGGCCATATCTCCCCGAACACCTTCAAAATTCACATGCTACGAAGACCGGTAGCACGACCTACAAACTTAACCTTAAAGTAGCAAAAAAAACAAAGGCGTGGCAGGGGAGTTGGAGACCATGCGGGAACCCGAACCTCCCATACTGGAGATATCTATACCATCTCCACTGTCGCCGTCCTCATCATTACCACCACAGTCTCCACCCTGCAAAAGGGCCGGAACTGAGAACGAGGACTCTGAGGTGGTACCAGCTAAAGCCAAAAGGAGGAAACCAGAGCCATTCGAGTCCGACGAGGACAAAGAGGCCAACAGTGTCATTCCACCAACGCCTCCAAAAAGGCCAGAGAGTGCCGCGGCAGCTGCTGGGCCAGCAGCACCCACATCAGACGTGCCCAAGTCAGCAGCTAGTACAACAACAACTGGTGCAGCACCCATGAACAGAGACCAGGATGACAGTGACGATGAAGAGATCTATCCCGCGCAAAAGGATTATTTCACCGCTTCTCACCCACCAACCAACCGCCACATTTGGCTGGTCGCCTATTACAAATACCTATTCACACCTACAGCTGGTTTCCACAAAGAGAAGAATCGCCTGCAGCATGCCTGTCAAGTTAAGATCATACTTGAAGAAATTGACCCTAAAGGAGACGACATCCTGGTTTTGGCGGAGGAAGAAGGAAACCGAGTCTGGCTGGAATGGGTCAATCCAAATCTGAAGAAGAAGAAGGGGGGAACACTGGAATCTTATCTGACCAGTCTACAGAAGTTCCTCAAGTGTGCCACCAAAAAACGGAAACATCCCCATCTGCCAGTGATAGATGCAGATATAAAAGACATGCTACAAGATCTAGCCATCGGTCTCAAGGGGTGGAGGCATTTCATAACCAAGGAAAGTTTCACAAGTATCTGGACGAGTGTGACACCCTTTCGAGTAACAAGGAGGTCGAGGATATCACGACTTCACAGCCAGCAGTGGAGGGCCAGCGAGCAATAATCCATGCAGATAAAGCTGAATCTTCAGAAGAGGAGCCTAAAACAGTTCTGCGCAGCAAGAGTCCTCCTCATCGTGTCAATCACGAGAGCTGTAGGCACCAGACCAGGACCTCTGAAAAATGCCACACTACACATGTTCCAGAAGGCAAGGTGGGATGAGAAAAAGAGAAAGCTGGTGATGTTGGTGTCATCGCACAAACGAGAGGAGGATGGACCAGCACCGATCCCAATAGACCCCAATATGTTTTTTTGGATGCAGGTCTACATCCAGAAGCTAAGGCCACTGGTGACAGTTGACTACAGTCCGAACAGCAAGATCTTTCTTAAATCAGATGGAGCCCCGTACCACAAGGGAACCATTGGCCGACGTGTCTCAGCATTCATCGTTAAGAG
Organism: Meandrina meandrites; assembly: GCA_963693305.1. NCBI lineage: Eukaryota > Metazoa > Cnidaria > Anthozoa > Scleractinia > Meandrinidae > Meandrina > Meandrina meandrites. The sequence goes on from OY855903.1 coordinate 40,955,872, forward strand.
TGGCATCAGAACAGACAAGCTTATTTCAGCCACAGACTTCCGGAAGTGGATTGTCACTGAACTGCAGAGAAAGAAGCGTCTGGGACTACCTATCGATGAAGAACTGCTAAGAAGACTCGTGTGCCACTCCGACAAGACTGCCAAAAACTGCTACCTCTGAGAGAGCCTGACAGAGGAGGCAGCTGAGGCCTCGGAGCAAATAGCTCTTTACACGAAACCGTCGCCAGCTAAAAACATCTTCTTCGAAACTGTCTGTTGCTGATGATGATAACGAGTCTAACAAGAAAAACTCACCAGATGATGATGACAACACTTCTCACATTACGCGCCCCTCGTCTGGAAAAATGTCACTTACATCAGCTGAGCTCGAAGCTGTGTCAAGGATCTTCAGCAACGACAGGGCGACGCAGTGTGGAAACGATGGGTTCACCCAATGCTTGACGGAAAGAAAGAGAAGCCAGGCACCATCGTGTCATACCTGACAAGCTATGAAAAATTCTTGTCCTATGTCACCAACGACTGCTACAGCCGCTTTGGGCCACCACTCCAGGAAGACAACAAGAAAGTCTTTGCCACTGTACTTTCTGAAATTAAAAGGTGGCGGTCCACAGTCGACAGCCAAACGCAGGACGTCCAGAACCAACGTTATCTGGACGAGACAGAGGGCCTCCTGACCGCAGAAGAGCTGTTACAGTTGAAACTCAGCAAGCCCTTCACCGAGGCACAGAAGATTCTAAAACAGGCAGCAGTTGGAGGAGAACTGACACAGCAACAATTTACAAACGCAAGGGACATGTTGATCGCATGTTTCGCGATAGACGCGGCGACCAGACGTGGTCCATTAAACAATGCCACCATAACTGACTATGAGGCGGCTGAAGTATGGGATGGCGTAAAGGTCATGCTTGTTGCTAAGCACAAGCGCGCTAAGGATGGGCCGGCCATTCTTCCAATGTTGCCTGACCTCCAAGAGTTTATGGAGACCTACGTCCAGAAAATACGACCCAAATTTGCTAACAAGGACGAACCAAAGCTCTTTGTCACCATTGAAGGAAAGGGCTTCAGGGAAGGCACCATTGGAAGGAGGTTGACAAATATTTGTGAAAAGGCTGGGCTGCGCTTAGGCGATCGCTTTGCCCATGTTGATATGAGAACTTGTGACGACCAAAACTAAGGAGCAGGCAACTCCAGAAGAAGCCGCTTTGGTCAGAAGGGTGATGGCACACTCTAAAATCACAGCAGAAAGGAGTTATGTTAGGAGCAATCTAACAAGACTGCGTGCTAAGGCAGTAAAGGTCATTGCCAGGGCCACTTCAGCTGGAGACGAAACGAAACAGGAACAGAAAGAACAGAAAAAAGAGCCCAAGCCTGAAAAAAAAGAAGAGCCCCAGTCTGAAGACCTACATGATCTCAAGGGTGACTTTTACGATTCTAGCAGTCTGTCAGATTTGGAAAAGGCCTTCCTTTCCCAACTACAATCGAGGATGGCAACTTATCGAAAGTCTGTGCACCGTAGGACAGCCGCTGAGAAATGCACCAGGGAAGTAGAGGAGTCGTTCAATGCCATGACTACCGAAGATCTAAAGTCGATCGAAGAGTCGGAGTTAAAGCAGAAGGCTGTGAAGTTGTTGGGCCAGGCGCTTGAACACCACGTCCTGAGTCGCGCAGAGTTCACCATTGTCCGGGACTTTCTGTTGGTGACCATGCTTTATGAGAATGGGTCGCGACCAGGACCACTGGAAACGGCCAAGGTGAGCCGTTTTGAGAAGGCCACCTACACCAGCTCACAGGTGGACGAACATAAAACCACCCGCCATCATGGTCCGGCAGAGATCGTCATGGACAACCAACTGCCTACGTTTTGTGTTAAAAACAATGAAAAAAAAAATTAACCACAGCAAAATACTTTGATGTTCGTCAGGGAATAAACACGAGCTAGGGTAGGCAACCCCTGGGGAGTGCCCCACAAATTATCAAGTCTTTTTGCCTGTGGTTTGAAAAAAAAAACGTGCAAAAAAACTTAAAATCAAAAAACAAAAAAGCAAAAAAAAAACTTATGTATGTTTGTCAAGTAATGTATATGTTTGTCCCGTGTGTGCGTGTGTGTTTGTTCCTCTCACAGTAGTCCTACCTTGTCGCGGTTGAGAGGCTTGTGTGCCTTTTATGAACCTGAGAGGTCTGCTGGCAAGATCAAAGCCAGACACCTTCAAAGGGGAAAGGCCAGACTAAAGGGACTACCTTATTCATTTCAAATATTTTAATAAAAGAACCATTAACCAACTTTGATTGCCTTATTCGTCTTTCAAGTTATGGTAAGGTGCTGGCTTTTGACAAAGTCTTGAACAACTTAAAATTTTGACCCAAAAGCATGGGTCAACCCCTTCAAAAAAGATCAGATGGCTGTCTCACAAATCTGAGATACGGTGAATTCGTACTTTTTATAAATTTGAAATTAATTCACATTAGAAGGTAGGATGCTGAAACTTTGCACGCTCATAGACCATGAACATCCCTACGTTATGCTAAGTTACTGAGATCAGCAATGCCTGTCAGTTTGATTGACAGCTGTCACAAACGCATTTTTTTAAATACGCTCACACGGCAAAAAAATCGTTAATTTTCAGAATTGCAACAACAACGTGTCAATTTACGTTAAAGTGCCAAGTTTGAAGTCAAACGAATGAAAGACAAATTAATTATGATTTTTTTATAACATTTCACTGAGGATAAGGAAAACGCAAAGTAAGGAAGACGCAAAAAATGTAAGAAAAACGCAACGTAATGTAAGGTAAACGCAAAAAATGTAAGAAAAACGCAAAAGTAATGTAAGGTGAACGCAAAAAATGTAAGCAAAGCGCAAAGAGCTTGAGCACAATTTTGATCTTCAAGAATAAATCATAAAAAAATAGTCTTTAAAGGTTTTAACTTCAAATTTGCCATATTGATAGAACATGAACATTTTCACGTTCTGATGTGCTCCATCGCCATGGGGATGCCTGTGTATGCTCCAAGACCAGGAAACCACATTGGCTCTTCCTATCATTGCAGAGAAATGATAGAAAAATCGGACATAAGATTACACGTTTTACTTATCGCCGTTTTGAAAATGCATGAATTTTTGCTGAGTCCGAAAATTTTTCCAAATTACCGTATTTATTCACTTATAAGGCGCACCATTTTTTACGAGAAAATATACTTGTTCGATCGAAATCTGCCCAAAACTCGGGGTGCGTCTTATAACCGAGTATTTTTGTTCAACAAAATATAACTTTTCCAAATTTCCCGAATAATTAATGCTAAACTGAAATGTGTATGTAAATAAATACACCGGTAAATGAATAAACAAAGACAAACAACGTTGGTCATTGACTTTATCTGATTTGTTGGTTCTAAAAAGAACCGGGGTGGTTCTGAAAAGAACCGTTTATTTGAAAGCTCGGCTGAGCTCAGCTACTCGTCGTCCTCGGCTTCGCTGTCTGTCTCGAGCTCGTTGTCGACTAGCTCTTCTGCGTCTTCTGCGTCTTCTCCCTCGTCTTCCCAAACCGCATCATCTTCAGTTCCATCGAGAGCATTGTTGATGCCACAGGACTTGAATGATCTTACTATCAAATCAACTGGGATCTCGCTCCATGCTCGATCGATCCAACGCAACACCATCTCTTTACTGGGCGCTCGCTTCTTTCCGGAAGGCGAGTAGGTAAACGGGCCGTTAACCATCCAGGCTTCGTACTGCGCTCGGACCTTTGCTTTGAATGGCTTGTTTATGCATTTATCCAGGGGCTGGAGAACGGGAGTTAGGCCACCGGGAATTACGGCAACATCGACGTTTCGTCTTTCAAGGAGAGCTTTAACTCCATCCGTTAAATGGGCACGGAAGGAATCCCAAACGAGAAGTCCTCGATGATCGGGCGTAAATCGAAGATTCTTCCGAATCCACTCCTTGGTTCCTATAAGTTAGAAGAAGAGAAAACTCTGATTAGACTACAGTTAAAGACATGACTTTCTTACGAGTGTTACAAAGTGAGTGTTAAACGTAAACAAAGCCGATCGAGGTGAAGCGAAGCTACAGCACGCGCTTGAGATTATTGACTCTACAACAAATTTAACAAACTACAAATGCTAAGAAAAACAATTCCGATAAGACTACAGCGAAAAATAGACTTTCTTAGCACTGGTACAGTGCTGCTACAGCGAACAAGTTCGTAAACAAAGCCGAGGTGATTTCAGCAAAGAGCGAACGTGCTGAAAAGCACGTGCCTGAAATGATTGACGTAAGAAACAATCGAACAAATTCCTAACCTCGCTCCCACGAAGTCAGGCAATCCTGACTACAAATCATTCTAAGAAATTGTCACGGCCGCTATTAGATACTGCGAAAATGATTAGGGAAAAAGAACTAACCTTCTTCGTCCATCCAGGCCTTCTTGTGTACGGAAACCTGCATTCTCCTCGGCACCTCGATCCGTAGCTGACGTACACCTTTGAAGATCACCTTCGGTGGAAGTTTGTCACCATCTGCCTTCACTGCTAGGACGACCGTGAAACTCTGCTTATCGCCTCCGCAGGATAAGATCGGCACTGTTCGGTTTCCAGTGAACTCCAGTGTTCTTGTGGCTGGCAACTCGAATCTCGTCGGGGTTTCGTCCATGTTCAGGATTTGGCTGGACTCGTAGCCGCAACGCTGTCTGGCTCTCAGCACGAAGCGATGAAATTCCACCACCTTGTCCTCCATGTCGGCTGGTAGGCGCTGTGCCAAAGTCGTTTTACTTCTCATGGAAATAGCATGGCGACGTTTCCACTTAGTGTACCAGCCAGGGGACGCCTTGAACTCTGGATCTGAGCTGAGTTCCTTCGCCTTTAGCCGAATCATGAGGCTGTTTACTGCGAGACCTGCAAATATAAAAACAATGCGATCAGTGATCGGAACATATAAACAACTTGAAGTGGTAATGTAAACAGTGCAGTTATCAATGTTATTTTAAGTGAACAATTTTTACCTTGGCTTCTTTGATCGCTGAACCAGTCAACTAACTGCTGATCAACTTCTGGATCTTTTGGCCGGTAGCGACCCATCGAGGCACATTTGGCAGTCATCTTCAACTCGCCGGAGAACAAGACATGCTGTTGATTTCTCCATTTACGGACCATCGATTCCGATATGCCGTATTCGCGAGCAATTTCACGATTGTTGTTCACGGCTTCCGCTTCTGCTACCATCTTCAACTTGAAGTTTAGATCATAGGAATGACGACGAGTGCTTGGCATAATTACTGAAAATTTACGGTACGCTGAACGAATGATCGAGGATTAAGATGAGTTTTGCAACTGATGAATGAAAGATCTGTCAGATGAGTGTTGTTTATAAACGTAAAAACAGATCAATTAGTATTCATAACTTAAGACACTGTTTCCTAAGAAGGACGACTTGAGTGAATTAAAAAGTGTGACTTTTATGTTATTGTCTATGTGTGACTTTTTTGCTATTCTTTGTAATGTGTGACTTTTTCGCTTTTGTTTTGAGAATGAAAGCACCGTAATTAGTAGCTTTTGGAAGTAAATTGTTGTAAGTACAGCGAACGTGGTCAACAAATTTTCCGAAATTCTGGGTGCGTCTTATAACAGGGTATTTAGGTGAAATTTTCATTTTGCTTACTTGTCAAAATCGTCTTCGGAAGTTTAGGGTGCGTCTTATAACCGAGTGCGCCTTATAAGTGAATAAATACGGTATTGGTTTTTGACAGCTGTCAATCAAATTGACAGGTGTCATCGGATTCATGCAAGCTCTTATTGCAACTAAAACGTGCAGCTGTTAAAGGTTTATCTTTATGCCAAAAATCAGTGTCCTACCTACTAATACAAATTAATTACAATTTTTTTTGCATCCTGCCTTATTGGGATATATTTGAGTGAAAACAACATGACGTCTCCTTTCCATCGACTCCTCTTGTGGTGAGTACACGCTTTTATTGCTCCGTGATTTGTGCTATTTGGCACCCTTAAAACACTACGCACAAGCAATGTAACTATCGGAGAAGGTGTATAAGATGCTCGAGCAACTTCCCAGTGCATTTTTTCCCGATAACAGGCACTTGCTTGTGCGCAGTATCTGGTCAAAGTTTAAGGGTACAATTTGACCATGCATTATGTTTTGGGACCTCGTTATTAGAACTTGAGGACCCTCTTGTGATGTTGTTATGTTTTAATACGCTTGACAATGTTGCAAGGAACCATTTAGTGTTGGTTTTATTGAAATCGGTTCCTTGGTTAATGATTTATGACGTCATTTGTGTCGAAATTTCAATGGCTAAAATCTTTGCGAGGATTTTACTTCATCTCAAGCAAATTGTACCTATACTTATGCTATACTATGGGAGGCGCGGTGGCTTAATGGTTAGTGCGCTGGACTCCGGATCGGACGGTCCGGGTTTTAGCCCTGGCCAGGGCACTGCGTTGTGTTCTTGGGCATGACACTTAACTCTCATAGTGCCTCTCTCCACCCAGGTGTATAAATGGGTACCGGCAAATTCACTGCTGGGGGTAACCCTGCGATGGACTAGCATCCCGTCCAGGGGGGAGTAGCAATACTCCTAGTCACTTCATATTTAACCGTTTGATTTCAAATTTGAGAATGTAGTTAACACCCGTACGGAGCAACAGTTGGTATAGTTCTGATTAAAGAGGTTACATTGTCTTTGAGATAGATGCGGCTGAAGTTTACATTGTTTATGTGCTACAATATTGCGTTATCATGGGCCTTTGTGTACACGCTTTACAGTTGATGTTATATTCTTTACCTTTAGGTACATCTACACCTCTAAAACCTCAGTTAAATCATGAGCACCCCCAAGAAGAGCAAGCACCTGCGGTATAGTACGGAGGAAGACAACGCCATCCTTGCTTTTGCTTAGCAGCATCAGCATGAGAAGCTGAGGGGAAACAAGGTTTGCAAGCTGGTGGAGAGAATTCATGTCACCACCCACTTGTGCAACTCAATGAGGGGCCGCTACCTCAAACACCTCTCTCCACAAGCTTCCAAATCTCAAAAAACAGCACGCACCTTCACCTTCCACTGCATCCATCTTCACCCCATGACGCACATCCACACCATCAACACAATCCGCCTTTTCATCCACCTTCGCCGCACCATATGCCATTTCATCCACACCCGCTACATCATCCACCTTCGCGGCACCATCTGCCATTTCATCCACACCCATTACACCATCCACCTTCGCCTCACCATCTGCCATTTCATCCACACCCGGTACACCAGCCACCTTCGCCACACCATCCGCCTCAACCACTTCTTCACGCACACATACGCCCTCATTATTCACGCCATCCACCTGCTCCTCACTCACACCTTCATTGTTCACGCCATCCACCAGCGTCTCACTCGCAACTTCACATTCACCGTCATCGTCATCCATCTCGTTCGCCCCACTTGCATCATCCACTCCATTTCCATCCACATCCATGTCACCACCCATGGAACTGGACTTTCCAGACATGGGTGGTCCCGCATTCCCACTATCGCCACCACCACCCATCCACACTTCCACGCAAACGCCACCACTACCCACCTTCACCACGTCCACATCCACCGCAACTACCCACATGCAAACACCCTTACTTCCGTTCATAATCTCACCGACGGGACGACTGGTACTCAAAGACTTTCACGACGTTTCGACACAGACAGATGGACCATTCCACCGACGACGTTCCAGATCAATGTAAATATACATTTGTGACCATATGCATCATACACACGTTTCATTCGCGCATACGTTACCTTGTACATAAATTTTGTAAATAGACGTTGATATCCTCCTGTCAAAAGAAAATTAAAAAAAAAAAGATACAAAAGAAAAACACAAAAAGATGTTCCTGTTAAAGTTCAACTAAGTTGAACTTTTGTAAAATATACTGTACGTAAATTTGTAAATATTCCAAACTTAAAGTATTATCATTATTTATTGTAAATATACATTGTACAGAGAATTGAATATATTTTAATCCTCATGTGAATGACATTGTAACTATGTAAATAGCATTGTAGTCGATTCACCTTGTCAGGGAAAAAACATGAGTTGGGGTAGCCAATCCCACAGGAGTGCCCCACAAGTTAAACAGGTTAAAGTTCAACAAAGTTGAACTTTTGTAACATATACTGTACATAAATTTGTAAATATTCCAAACTTAAAGTATTATCGTTATTTATTGTAAATATAAATTGTACACAGAATTGAATATATTTTAATCCTCATGTGAATGACATCGTAACTATGTAAATAGCATTGTACTCGATTTTTCTTGTCAGCGAAAAAAATCCGAGTTGGGGTAGCCAATGCCCGAGGAGTGGCCCACAAGTTAAACGGGTTACTAAGCACTGTTTGTAAATAAAGTTGTAAATAGCAATGAACAGTTGTTTTTTTTGTGAATGTTGTAGGGGGGATCAGGGAACAAACTATAAACTAAAATACATCATCAATGTGTAGACTTCAATATGAGCTTACCTTCCCTGCATGTCGCCATACCTTTACTCTTATCGTTGAAATCACTCGAAATCGTGTCCAAACAACATTTCTAAGCCTTAAAACACCATACGCAAAGTTTAAAGGGAAATTGAAAATTTGACCAAATTCGTGGGTCAACCCCTTGAGGAAAAAATCCAAGATGGCGGACCTCTTTAATGAGATACGGTGAATTCATAATTTTTAAAAACTTGTAATTAACTCATATTAGAAGCTAGCACGCTGAAACTTTGCACGCTCATAGACCATGAACATCCCTACGTTATGCTAAGTTACTGAGATCAGCAACGCCTGTCAGTTTGATTGACAGCTGTCACAAACGCATTTTTTTAAATACGCTGACTTGGTAAAAAAATCATTAATTTTCAAAATTGCAACAAGAAGAACGTGTAAATTTACGTTAAACTGCCAAGTTTGAAGTCAAAGGAATGAAAGACAAATTATGACTTTTTTATAACATTTCACTGAGGGTAAGGAAAACGCAAAGTAAGGAAGACGCAAAAAATGTAAGAAAAACGCAAACGTAATGTAAGGTAAACACAAACGTAATGTAAGGTAAACGCAAAAAATGTAAGCAAAGCGCAAAGAGCTTGAGCGCAATTTTGAACTTCAAGAGTAAATCATATAAAAATCGTCTTTAAAGCTTTTAACTTCAAATTTGCCATATTGATAGAACATGAACATTTTCACGTTGTGATGTGCTCCATCGCCATGGTGACATCTGTGTATGTTCCAAGACCAGGAAACCACATTGGCTCTTCCTACCATTGCAGAGCAATGATAGGAAATCACTCCAAATCGTGTCCAAACAACATTTCTAAGCCTTAAAATACCATAGGCAAAGTTAAAAGGAAAATTGAAAATTTGACCAAATTCGTGGGTCAACCCCTTGAGGAAAAAATCCAAGATGGCGGACCTCTTTAATGGTTAACAACCTTTAAAAAAATTGTAATTAGTTTTGCTTAAACTCATTCAAGCTGCAACCGTGCAAGATAGTAAACCGATAGCCACTCTACAGTTTGATTGGCTAAATAGCCTTTATAACCCCAAGGGTGCACGTCAATTTGATTGACAGCTGTCAATTTTTTTTTTCAAAAATGCTGACTCAGCCAAAAAATCATGCATTTTCAGAATTGCATCGGAAAGAACTTATCATTTTACATTACGCTGCCAAGTTTGGGGTGCGAAGGTTGAAAGTGAAATTAATTATGAATTTTTATAACATGCCCATTGAAATTATAAGACTTTGTATGAGACAATAAAAAAAAAATCATAACAAAAATGACTTCATCACAGTGCTTCAAGTTCAAGTTTTTCACAAGTCGCCTTTTGGCAACTTTCTTTTGTAAAATGGTCGCTGCTAGAAAGATTTTGGTTGCCAAAAATCAAAGCGTTTTTAAAGCAGGACACCTTATGTTGCCTTACATGAAGTAATACCGCTGACCATTATGAGCCGAATTAAAATCATTCGAAGAACGTTCCAACGTAGTTAGTTTTGATTTGCGTTGAAGAGTTTTTTTTGTTGAACTGTTCCAATTATCATGTAGAAAAGTAAATAAAAGATTAAAGAAACAGGTAAGAAAGATAAACATGCAAAACAAGTTTAATTCTTGTACACTACACAAAAACAATGGAAAGGAAATGTGGTTTGCAAAGTTTATAGGCGGTTCCATAATCGAAGACATCAAAACACAATTACGAGTCTGAGCAATGAGGTATCCTTAATTCAAATAGATAAGATAGGCGATTGAAATAGTTGTAATGAAAAGTTTTGTGGTCAAATTTGTTTGGCCTAGTGACTGAACTGGAAAAAAAATGTTGATGCATAGGCAGCCCTTTGCATTACACTGGTCGCCAAATTGGCGACCTGTGTGGAAAATTTAGTCACCAAATTTTATTTCCACTCGCCATGGCGACCAAAATGGTCGCAGCTTGAAGCGCTGCATCATGCATTTTAAGAAAAGCTAGCAGTAGAACTCGTCATACTACGTTAAATAAACAAAAAAGGGTCTCCACGGTGGAATTTTTCACTAACCCGCCATGTCGTACTAAGAGTTATGAGTTTCCCAAAAAAATGGAAGCGAAGTAACCAATTTTGACCGATGTTTAAAAATTCATAAAAAATTCATTTTACGTCCTGAGATAGGCAAAACTCACCTATTTACATAAGAAAGTCTGCTCTTTTAAATGAATGATATAAAACTTTCCAAAAAAATTATTTTTTACATGGGGGGGGGGGGGTGGGTAAATGAAGGTTTTTCATTGAAAATCGGCTAGATTGACAGCTGTCTATCACTGCTAAATCTAAATGTATTGTTAATAAAACACAGTGTATTTGAAAGAACACTTCCTTTTCTTCATTTTGCCGCACACCCTGTGCAAATTGACCGCAATGAGAATTTTTTACGATTTTTTGAAAAGTCCACATTTTGACACTTTTTAGACTTTTTCGACTTTTTGAGACCAGGTGAGACAACTGAATTTAAACGTGAGTATCTTCTCAGCCTTTTGCGATTAACACATGAAACTTGACACAAACGTTTAGTGTATATATTTACATCACACTTCCAAGTTTGGGATCAAAAGGTCAAGGATAAAATTAATTATGAATTTTTAAAAACAGCCGTTTTGACATGAGTCTATATGAATTTGCATATTATAAAAATTCATAATAAATTTCACTTTCAACCTTTTGAGCTCAAACTTGTCAGTTTAACGTTAATTGACGTGTTCTTCCTATTGCAATTCTGAAAATGCACAATTTTTTTGCTGAGTCACGTTTTTGACACCTGTCAATCAAATTGACAGGCGTGCCCGAGGTAATACATTACACCATAATGTAGAAAACTTAATGGTCTATCAGGTTGCCAGGTTTCAGCTTGGTAGCTTTTAATGCAAATTAATTACGATTTTTTTAAAAACAGCCATTTTGCAACATTTCCGTGAATGCAACAAGAAGTCCCCATTGCATTGTCTCCTCAAAGGGGTAAGTACACGCTTTTATTGCTCCTTGATTTGTGCTATTTGGCACCCTTAAAACACTTTGCACAAGCAATCCAACTATCAGAAAAGGTGTATAAGGTGCTCGAGCAACTTCCTAGTACATACTTTCCCGATAACAGGCAGTTGCTTGTGCGCAGGCTCTGGTCAAAGTTTAAGGGTGCAATTTGACCATGCATTATGTTGTGGGACCTCGTTATTAGAACTTGAGGACCCTCTTGTGATGTTATGTTATAATATGCTTGACAATGTTGTAGGGAACCGTTTAGTGTTGGTTTTGTTGAAATCGGTTCCTTGGTTAATGATCCAATCCAATCAGAAAGGAGAAGGCACCTTTGAAGGGAAAATGGAAGAAGTGGTGCCCTATTCCTGGCTGCAATAAGCTAGTGTTAAACGTCACCTCTGCAACCCCAGCATGCACGATATGCAAAAGGGATCGAGGGAGGTCCAGTGCCAAACTCGCATGGCCAAGCGATACACCGGCTTAGCTGAGCTGGATAACAACCTCAACAAACCCCCTCCCCCAATTGTTGAGGAGTGTCCACATACCAGCCAGGAAGTCAGTGGAAGCGATGACCCAGACGATTACGAGGATGACAGCGGTGACAGCAACGCTTCTCCTTCTGATGGTGACCATGGCTCACAAGCTAGTGAGTCAGAACAAGAAAGAGACGAAGAAGACCAAGAAGATCAAGAGGACGAAGAAGACCAAGAGGGTCAAGAGGACGAAGAAGACCAAAAGGACCAAGAATACGAAGAAGACGAAGATGACAAAGACAAGATTTCAGTTCCCAGGCACGGTTAGTAGAGTTCTTCAACGACCCCCGCCCAAAAACCAACAGGCATAGGTGGTTGGCTTTGTTTTTTCAATTTCTCACATAGCCTACAGCTGGGGACAAGAAGCGCAGCATCCGACTGCAACATCCTAATCAAATGTGGAACCTGTTGGAAGCCGTCGATCCAGATGGAGAGGACATCTTGTGTCTTCTTCAAGACGAAGGAGACATTGTCTGAAAGGCTTGGGTCAGGCCCAACCTGGAAAGCAAAAAATACAACCCAGGAACAATAATCTCCTATCTCACCTCATACGAGAAGTTCCTCGTTTTCGTCACTCACCAACGCTTTCAAAAGGAAGCTCCACCACTTCATGCAGACGACAGCAAGTTATTCGAGATCATAAAGAACGATCTGAAGGGGTGGAGATCGACGGTGGACAGCCAGTCCCATGAACACAAGAACCAGAGGTTTGTGGACGAAAGCAAGGGACTACTAACCCTCCAAGAGTTGGACACAATCAAGGACAGCAAGACCTATGGCGAGGCTGAGCGCGTCATTATTCAAGCGGGGAAGGGCAAAGAACCAGCGTTAAAGGATTTCCTGCTTGTGCGCGACTTCCTTTTGACAAAGTTTTCTCTGGACACTGGCACTTGCCCTGACCGGCTTAATGCGACCATCCAAGAATATCGGGCGGGAAAGGTTAAAGATGACTGCAAGGTCATGCTGGTGTCAAAGCACAAGCGTGCTAAGGATGGACCGGCCATCTGCCCAATGCTTCCGGAGCTCCATATGTATATGGACATCTATGTGCGCCGCATCCGTCCCCTCTTTGCCAAGGAAAACGAAAATGCCCTCTTCCTCGCTAATGAGGGCGTTCAGTTTATGGAAGGCACCATGTGGGGTAAACCTTGGAAGGCGCATGGCGTTCGTAGACATGCTGAAAAAAATCACCACGGAGATGCTGAAGAGAGCAAGCCATCCTACGCTGAGTACTGGCACACTGCGAGAAGACCTCTTGGGACTGGTACACACGTCCAGATCTGACTGACATTGGCGTTCAAGCAGCACAAATAATTCAACGCCTGCTAGATGCCGATGACAAGGCCCAGTACCTCTCTTTAACCTCAAAGGAGAAAGCTCCAGTGGACATGGCTGGCCCATCTTCTCCCGGCTCATCTTCTCCTGGCGCAGCTGACGATCCCAATGTTCAACCGTTGACGATATCACCTTTTTCGCCAACCATCCCGTCCAATGAACCAAGACCTTCCTCGCCTTCCATCCGAGTCCTCTACGTTGGTGAGTGGAAAAGTCCCTCCCACCCCACTTTCCAAAAACGGCAGTTACAAAAAGTCTTCAAGGTAGAACTTGAGACAAAGAAGATGCTCACAATGTAGGTTGCGCAGCGGAAGATGGGAGCAAATACAGTGCTCTTTCCCCTCTCCACAAATCCAGCCAAAGTCAAACAGGTTGTAAACCATGTTAACTACCTCATGAAGAAAAGTGAAAGCACGGCACTTTCTGACGGCAAATTAGCCAACCAAGCTGCCATTCGGCATTACTTAAGTTATACAGTTAAAATCATGGAATTGTCGTCAAAGTACGACTGGAAATCAATATTGTTGTAAGATGATGACTTAAGGAAACTACAGGCCATTTACCATCTCCCGTGGAGTCTCGACTCTAATGACCTCCACATAGTCATGCTTCAACCCAAAGCTAACCACTCTAACTTCAGTGCTTAACAACTGCTAGCCCATTCCCTGTATTTGCAAATTTCATGTCTGATGGCAGGATTATTTGCCATAATTTCAATGGGCAAAAAGGGTGTATGTTACATAATTGCAATTTTGCTCATGTGTGTAATCATCAAGTGGCAGGCAAAGCCTGAGGTTTGTCACACACTGGGATATCTCAAACCTGCTGAGCCCCAAGGCGTGTGTTGCGGCATTTAATTTTCCTTTGTCTTTTGTTTGTGTTACTGTATGTTAACGTTCTTCCCACCTTTTGGCATGCTTTTATTTATTTCGTTATGTAAATTTCGTCTTGTAAATTTCATGTTAAGGTTTGCATATTAATTCACTTCAGTGTATCGCTTACTATCATTTAGTCTACACGTAATTTTGTTGGTTCCCCGAACCTCTTTCTTCAGCATTTGGTAAGCCGTCTTTGTTCATGTTTGTTCTTGTATTTCGTTTATTCATTCTGTTTTCTTCGGTTGGTTGCTGTATTGTAATTCGTTTTTTATTTCTCCTAGGAATTTACTGTTTGTTACCAAATAAAAGTCAAATCCTTTTGCTGGACAAGTTGAATATATGTGTCATATGCTTTCCTGTCTTTCAAAGCGGCCCTTCGCCTCTTCATCGTAAATTCCAAATGAGAGTTTGTTGATATGGCGAACGCACGTACAGTCTCAGGTGCTCGCTCAAGTTCACGAAAGATAACGTCAAGCATTCTTCAAGGAGTTATGCATGAACCTTTACACACCCTTCAAAAGTCGCGTGCAGGATATGTTTCGGCTATGACTAACACCTGCTCAAAAATTGACGCTCTTCTCATCGATTACGCGAATCTAATGAAAGTTAAGTCTTTTCAGACAACTCTGTATAAAGCGTGGAGTAATTTTCAAGAAAATGTTACACGTTATAAAAGTTTCCTGCACGAAGAAAGCGTCGAAGTTCATGAAGTCGACTCTCAATACGCTTCTCAAGAAACGAGAAAGTATCAATATGATTTAAAGATTGAGCAATACGCAATTGCTGCCGCCACACATTTTAATGAACAAGTGACTCATGATCTAGCCAATTTTGGGATGGCTTCGCCAACAAGATCTGTCCGATCCGCAAGCAGTCGTGCTTCTTCAAAGCTCAGTGAGGCAAGCGCAAGACTTCACAAAACGAGAATTGGGGCGGCCAAGGCTGCGCTAGCTGCGAAGCAAACTGAACAGCAACGAAAAAGATCCATTGAAATAGAAGTAAAACGTTTAGAAATGGAAATGAGTCAGAAACACATCGAATTGGAGCTGACAAAGCTGGAGGCTAATAGGGGACGTCGCCGAAGCAAAAGAATGGACTGAAAAAGCCGAGTTAGAAGCTAAATTGGCCGAAATGGAATATTTGGAACTTATGTTAAATGCAAGCTCTTCATCGCATCACAGTCACGTTGTCTCAGAGCTGGAATTTGGGACAACCTCTAATACCTCTTCATTAACGACTTCGGTTGTGCCCAAGCAAGCCGTTGCGCTTCCATCCAAGAACATGAAAGTCAACACGCTTCCAGTCGTTGGCGCACAAGCTGTTGCTCTTCCATCCAAGAACACGCAAGTCGACACGCTTCAAGACACATCCACGCAACTTGATAGTCTTCCAGCCGTGCTCACGCACGTTGTTATGCTTCCAGCCGTCGACACCCAAGCTTACAAGCTTTCAGCCGCGTCCACGCAAGTTGTCACGCGTCCAGCTGTGCCCACGCAAGTTGTCACGCTTCCAGCCATTGAAATGCAAGTTTACACGCTTCCAGCCTTGCCAATGCAACCTTACACGCTTCCAGCCATCGACACGCAAGCCTACATATGCTTCCAGCCATGTCCACTCAAGGTTACAAGCTTCAAGCTGTGTTCACGCACGTTTGCACACGCCAAGTCGTGTCAACACAAGTTCCATCTTTTCCTGAGACATTCCCACACGTTAGTACGTATCCAGTCACGTCCACGCAAATTTTTTCGTTTCCTTTCTCCTCGCAAGTTCCGAAGTCTGTGGAGGCGTCTTCGCGTATGTCTTCACTTCCGGTCTGTCTATGCTATTACTTTATCATATTTGGTTAAAAACGGTATGGATCGTGTCTCCAAAAGAACATGAAAAGAAGAGGTGGAAGCGTGAAAGCGCTGCGCAGAAAGAATCGCCTGCGTTGACCAAAATAATGAAAGAAATTAACCAAAAACGTTCGATAGCAAATCACCATTATATATGTTTGCAAAATTGCGTTTCTCGACCTGGCAAAAGGTCCATGCAGTTTGTAAACAATTCGAACTTGGCGTCATCAGCCTGCTCGATTTGGAGCTCAAACAAATACAACAACACAACAAATAATGTTATAAGCTCTACTTTAATTCTTCAATATCATTAGGAATGATGACCTGCCTGTTCAATTTCACATTACAACTGAGTCAAGTTTCAATGCCTGCATTTTAATTTGAATAATTTCAAATACACGAGCAAATACAAACGCGGCGTGGCGAAATAAAAACAATTATGCCAACGTAACGATACATACTTTGATGCATCGTACGGCGCTAGAAAAAAGATCCTGAGATTTGCACAAACAACATGGCAACTCACAGAAAGAGTGAAAGTTGTAAGGAAATTATAAAACCAAAATATCCGATCGAAAGCAGAAATGACTGCGATCACTTGTGTTTCTCACCTCTACTGATATTTCTTCGACTTCAGAGGCATTCGTTGACACCAGCCTTTCCCTGTACAAGTCCATCGGTAAATTCTCCATGGTTTCAATAAAATCAGTTCTAATAATGTAGCATGTATATAACCACTACTTTGATTCGCAAATACTTTGATTCGACAAGGTTTGTTGATGCGCTTTTCAGTTTCCGTTCTTCGCTCGCGCGTCTTGTGATGAAGTGTGATATGCAAATTAGCTATGAAATGGTATCTAATGCGCATGTGCACCAGCTGACCATGTTCCTTTAACCAATCAGAGTGTGCAGAAAGCATTATTCACTTGTGTACTAATAAATGTTATTTTACATAAATTTATTAACGAATAATTGTTTCTCCTTTATAAGTCACTTGTAAACTTCTCTGATGGCTGTGGAGGCCAGAACAAGACCCACAGTCAACAGGCTGTTTGCGAAGCTTCACCGCAAGGTGTCATGAGTTCGTAAACCACCGGTTCCTTATTAGGGGGGCATACTTTTCTGGAAAATGATATTGGCTTTAGTCAAATAGAGAAGAAAGAGAAGAGCGACTCTGTGTACCTTCCACAAGATTGGTTGAAAGTGGTGCAAGAAACCAACCACGTCAAACCCTTCATTGACAGAGACAGAGATGAAGCAGAACGACTTCAGAGACTGGAAGTCCTACCTCAAGGAGAGATACTTTCCCATCAGTACAGAACCAAATGGAAATCGTGTTAAACTGATGGGTGCACACTGGTTGAAGTGGTTAACATTGACTGCTTATACTACACCTTATATAATGTGTCTACCATTGGTTTTTTTTTCTTACATTATTTCTTGTTTTATTCCTAGAGTTATTACAGTTTTCTGTAGTGATGTTTGCGGCTGGCATATTAGTCACCCTTGCCAGTTATATTTGTTGCTGCAAAGTAATTTTGCATTTTCAGGAGAGGGGCAAAGCAAGGGTCGATCATCCCCAACCAATGATCGACCTCCGGTACCAATCAGGGAGGGAAATTAATGCGTAGACCCTGTAAAGAAGGCTCTAATTGGTGATTGATTGGGACAGCATAATTCCACATAATTGTTTATAGTGAGCACCATCTTCAAAAAAAATTCAAAAGAAATTTTTTCTTCCCTTTGTGTTAATCAAGTCTCATTGATTTCCAACAACTAAATTAACAAGAGTGTTAATTCCTATACACAGGTATTTTTCTCAAGCCTTAAGATGTCTTTGTTAGTGTTTTATTGCAGAACAACAATCAGAAAAAGCAATCAGGATAAAGGTACTTAACAAGTTAAGTATGCTATGAGAAAAAAAATCTGATAAAAAAAGTAATTCAAGAAAGATAGCCAGAGAGAACCATGGTCAACTTTCCTCCTTGGATTGGGTCACATTTATTTCTTTGTTGATTTATGTGCAGATGGAGCTGATGCTGCAGTCGTCAAGGGGACAAAAACCCCAATGGAGGAAAAACCCTGGTCCTTCAGGTTAGGGTTTTGGCTGAGGACTGATAACCCTCTCCGGTAAAATAAAAACAACCTATTAGAAAACCACCATTGGAAAGCCAAGAATTAGGCCACAAATAAAATCACAGAGTGCTGTCTTCTACTCGATCCGAAAACCTGGACACAAAATCAACGATTTCGCAATTTCAAGCTAATGGCACTCTAGCGTCGATGTAAAGCGCAAACTACCAAATCAAAAATGATATTCGTAGACTTCCATCATTCTTTTATGTCTCTGGAAAATTTCAGCTCAATCGTAGCCAAACAGGCAAGATACACGCGTTTAAGGTGGCTTATAACAGTTTAGTCAGAACTAGACATGCCCGTATTAGGTGTTCTATTGCAGCTATACCAATACTTTTTAGGAAAATCTTTTAGTACAAACTTGTATACGTTTTACCCATGAACAAATTGACATTGTTATGAAGTCAAAAATCGTTGCCATGGCAACGTCATATGAGGTCAAAGATACCCTATCTTGGACGTTTTGAGGCTAATAACTCAAAAACTACTCAATGAAAGTTCTTGTTTTTGATATATTTTTATTCAACTGACAAAAGAAAAATTTTTCCAAATTTTTAAAAAAATCTGTAGGTAGGATTTGAAGGTACGTCATTTTTTCACTAATTTAAGGTGGCTCTGAACCCTACCTACAGAATTGTTTTTACCATTGTTAGATCGTTTGTTTTGCCAAGTAGGCAAACATATATGAAAAACAAAAACTTTCACCGTCTAGTTTTTAAGTTATTAGCCTCAAGCGGTAAAAAATAGGAATCTTTGACCTCATAGCAACTGCAATTTGTTCTTTGGTAAAACCTTAACAAAGTTGTACTAAAAGTTTAACCTTAACATTATTGGTGTAGCTCCAATAGAATACCAAAGACGGGAATATCTAAACCCCTTCGAGCCACCTTAAAAAGATGTTGGGCAAGCAAAATTTTGCCTAATGAATTTATTCATGGCCATATGTCACCCGTTACCTTAATTGTAAATAGTATTAATTTTTCCTTCTCCCCCAAAACAAAAAGGTGTAAGCCTAAGGGTGTAAAGGCAATGTGAAAGTATTTAAGGAACAGAATCCATAAACATATATAAAACAAGGAAATATTCCAATTTGGCGACATCATTTCAGAGCATCAAATGTAGCTTGGGCGTGATTGGATGCAACATAGGCGGAGCACCATTTGCCTGAATGTCTTTTTATTTTTTCCATTGGAAAAATAGTTTTGAATAAACAAAGCAATAAAGTTAAAGATTTGTCAACCATCACATCCACACACAAAGAGAAAATAATTAATTTAAAATGCGGCTTTTAGTCTTTTCTGTGTGGATTTCCAATTTTTGAGATACATTTTGGCTTCAACATATCACCTCTTAAACAAAGAGGCTGTGAGGCTGTTTAAGGGGCCCAGTTGGGGGTGGAGATCAAGTGAGAGAAGCACAGGGACAAATCCATATTGAGTTGTGTCCAGTGATCACATATGCTTGCTTTATTTATTGCTTTTCTCAACCGATGAAAAAAAGGCTGAAGCCAAGATTTGTCCATTCATCTTTATTTTTTAATAGCTTAGGCTGTGATCAGAAGAGCCAGAAGAGAAAAGAGAAAAGAAGACCAGAATAACGAACAAAGAAATGAAAGGGAGTTGCATTATATTTCATTCCACTCAAGATTTTATTCCTTTTTATTGTTTTTTTCCTATTGTATTGTATTGTATTGTATTTTGGTATAGATTTGTCTGGGAAAGGGAAGAGAGGGAAAGGGGGGATAGGGAAGGTGTGCAGGAGGCAACTGGAGGGGATGGAAATAATAATTTTGTAGTCCCAGCTGGAGTGCCTGAATGAGTAACCACCCAGAGGCTGCTTGTTATGCCTTGCTATTTTGAAGCATCTACAGCTTAGTCCATACCACTGCCCGCTAGTGGTTGGGCGTTGTCTAACTGAGGGAGTTAAAAGTGGGGTATTTTTAATTTCTTTTTGTCAGTGAGTGAGTTTGTTTTTCTTTCTGTTTGTGTCTTTATCTGCTTGTCTTTCTATTTGTTTGCTTTGTTGAATATCCGTCTTGCCATGCTTGTTAATTTGTTTAGTTGTTTTTTTCCATATAAATTTTAAATCATCTGTAAATATTTTGTGATTATATCTTCTTTAAACCAAAAAAGTATTGTTAATTTTCGAAGTCCATTTTCAAGGTTGTAATATTTTGTAGTACTGCACGTAATAATTCTTGCCGACAATGAGGCCTCGAACAAAGCCCACATGCACAAGGTCCAGTGCTATGATGTGCCGGACATCAGGTGCTGGATCAAACTCAGTGTCAGTACCGTATTTACCCACGTATAAGTTGACCGTTTTTACTATAAATTGGTCCAAAAAATCGCCCTGGACTTAAACATGGGTCAACACTTTCGTTTCAGGCGCCAGTTAATTAACTCAGTATGATTAGCATATCAATTTTTTAACATGTAGGTTACTGGTCATTTGGCTTTGCTCTCTGTCTATTTAAATTAGCTGTTTATGTTGAAATTCATGACGATTTATCTGCTTAATACAAACCTGAATGTTGTAGAGTATCACTAGCACAAGGTTTTAATAAAGAGCTGACATTCCCTGCTAATAAAACTGCGAATTCGCTCCAAGAAAAACATCATTGTGCTTGATCTTCCTTGCTTCGAACAATGCTACTTAGCAATGTGGCATGCTGCATTTAGGTCGCGCAAGGGCAAGGAGTTTTGTTTGTTACGCCCGTGATCCAATAAAATGCCTGTTGTTAAGTTCTTGTTTTGCTTGTTACATGTGTGAACCAATAAAACTGCCTTAAGTAACATTGTTTCAATTGATGTTAGTGTTGGCAAGATCTTTTGTTTTTCTTGTTACACGTGTGGACCAATTACAGTACTGTTGGTAAGTTCTTTTGTGTTGTTTGCTTTTAGTAACTAAATACAGAACAATGGGAATGCTGCTTATCGATAGAAATAAACTAGCTTGTTGGCGTGTTAATCATTTCTACAAAGTCTTTGACTGAGTAACACCAGCTATTTACAAGAATGCCTTCTGTTTGTTCTAAATGAATGAGGTATACTGCAAAGTTAAAGCAGCAAGTTGTGAAGCTTGCTCGAGGGTAGAACAACTGCGCAGCAAGTCGTGAGTTTGGTGTGAATGAAAAGCTTGTTTGTGACTGGCGGAAGCAGGTTGAAAAGCTTAAGTGCATGCTGAAGAACAAGTGCAGTAACTGGGGAAAACAGTATCAGTGGCCAGAACTTGAGGACAAACTCCTCACTTGGATCAAGGAGCAGAGGCAGAGCGGCTTCATCATGACCCGCAACATGATATGAATCAAGACGCTTGCGATGACTGATGAGCTTAGTATCACCAGCTTCAAAGCATTGAACAGTGGGTGCACAAAATTTTTGGCCCGCAACAATCTCACCCTTCACCCAGAGACCTTGAGGAGAAGCTCATAGACTTTCAATGCTTTGTGCTCAACTGCAGGAAGGAAGGAAACTACGAACTTGCGAACATTGGCAATAAAGACAAGACTCCAGTCTGGTTAGACATGCCATCGGTGAAAACCATCTACACACGAGGGGAGAAAATGGTAACTGTACCAACAACTGGCCATGAGAAGTCCTGTTTCACAGTCGTTCTTTCCTGCCTAGCAGACAGCACAAAGTTGAAACCAATGATCATCTTTAAGCATAGGACCCTAAGAGCTGTACGGATGCAGACAGTATCAAGCTATTTAATGCATGGTGGAATGAAAAACTATCAGAAAATGTCACCTTAATTGATACAGATATTTTTTTACGGTTATAAACCAGGATCAAGCAGCTTTTATGCCCTGAATCATTTCCTTATTATCGCCAAGTATCACATTTTTCTGTCCTGGTTGAACATGGTATCTCCAAGTCTTGATATCTTCCTTCTTTTACTCAATAAAAGATCCTCTATGAACGTACAATTGCTTTTAAAAAAATACTATGATGAAATTCAGATCAAAATGGACAACACTTTGTGCATGAGCTCCCCCCAAATATTCACCTCAGAGGTTATGCCACTATTTGCTCTTCTTTTTTATTTTTGTTTATCTTTTATTTTTTTTCTTATAAATTCATTTACTTGTTATCTCATATTTTCTTTCGCTTCTTTTTCCATTAGTAAAATAAACTAATAGTTTGATATACAAAGTTATTCATATAAGTATACAATTGAATTTTGTAAGTATATATTGTAAGGTCAAAACATAATTAAAAAAATAGCACTGTAAGTAATGTTACTCGTTATCGTAGGTAAATGTAAATGTATAGCGTGATATTGTCTTAATTAGCAAGTTGTGTTAGTAAGTAATGTTCTTATTTGCTAGTAATAAAAATGTTAAAAAAATCAAGCTATGGATACAGAAAGTCTGGTACTAACAAGAAGACTGCTTTTCCGGGATTCGTTTCGAGCTCACCTTGGGCCAATTGACCAGCTTCGTACAACCACTAGACATCTGCCTAAACAAGTCATTTAAAGACTGGCTGAGAGTAGACTGCGAGCAGTCTTTTTTTGTTCGCGGAAATCCTACGAATGACAAGAAAAGCCGAAAATATGCAAATGAGGGGAGAATAAGGCAGGACACAAAAAAACCTGACTGCGGAGGTTTCTTTGTTTTACAAATTCCCGTTTCTGAGAAACAGGAAATACTGATTGGACGATTACCTGTCAGTCTGTCATCGAATCCATTTTAGTGTCATGGGAGTCACATCGGATTAAAAATTCGCAGAAAGCTCTTGTAGTCGAATGATGGTCACAAATGGCAGATCGATTGCCGGATCACAGAGATGTTTTGAAACATGTTTGCGAGGAAAAGCTAGGCAGGATAATGCTGAAGCCCGAGCAAAGCGAAGCAACTGAATTGCTATTAAATGGAAAGGATGTGTTACCAACCGGATTTGGTAAAAGTTTGATCAACCAGAGCTTCGTTTTTGCAAAGGAAATCATGGATGGACCATTTGCCCACAATAACTGTCATCATTCCACTTCGCAGCATCGACTAGGAGCAGCTTAAATGCCATTCATTCTGCCTTAAAGCGTTGGAGCTAACCCTCAATGATCAGGTGTTGAAAAATGTTAGGGAAGGCAAAGGAGAGGTTGTCTACACCTCAGCCGAGAATGTGTTACACGACAAGTTTCTATCTGTACTGAGCGATTCAAATTGCCATTTCAGGTGGCACTTGAAATTGATCGTCGTTGATGAGTCACATACAGTGTTCACCTGCTAAGTAATGTATTTCATTTCTTTGACAATATGTCGAAAGTGAGTCATGTCGAATGTTTGTTTGTGTTCTTGTTCGATATTTTAATTCAGAAGACTGCATGGCTTTCGATAGATGTTGTCTCGTTATGTAAACATCTGAAGCTCAATCAACAATAAGAATTTACATCTCTTGCCTTTACAGGGGAACAGGTTCTAAAACGGGCAAGAAGGCATTCAGGGAAGATTATCGATCACTGTCTGTGCTAAGATCTTTTTCTGGAGCAGTTTACAGTTTGCAAAAAGCAACAGAACGAAGAATCGACAAGAATCCGTCAGATAAGTCGCGTTTGTTTACCAGTATCAATTACATGACAATACTTTGGTGCGAAAGTTCTCATGAAATGGTATCATTTTGCAAAGTGGGCGGAGCTATCAATCAAATAGGTGAAAGGCGGCAAATCGAAAAGGTAAAAAACTCCTCCGCAGTCTCTTTCTTTTTCCTTTTTTCTCCGCGCCCACGCTTCTTGCAGCTCGCTTTGCGGTTCGATCGCGAGTGATTTTATTATCCCTTAGCACGCTAGGAAAAGAAAGAGACTGCTCGCAGTCTAGGCCGAGAAAGGTTTGTGGATCTTCCAGCATTTCCACAAGAGCACTTTCCGTGTCCTGTCATGACTGTGCTCTTACCACACAAATCTGCCGTGTCTTTCGGTCCGGATACTATAGTGTCTCAGCTTGGCACTTAAGGTTGATGGGGCAGCAAGTTAGTTGCAGTCTGTACATTCTAATGTATTAGTCCAGGTGGATTGTGTATATTTTCTTTCTGCCTACTGATGTTATATCCACCTTGTCCCCTTATATGTGTCTAAAGTTTGTTAATTTTGTCTGTTCTGGCATGGCCAGGCCCTGTCCACCTTTGTGGTCGGTTAATGAATATGAAAGTAGCCAAATGCCTCATCATCTACTTAGTGATGCACATGACTGGATTAACAAGAGTCCCACTGTCCCTATCTACTATCCTTAGAAGGAAAGAGAGGCATAGGTTTCTTAAAAGAACATGGTCAAGACAGTAGTCTGAATGAGTTTCAGTTTACATCTGTGACAACTTTGCATACAGAGGGCATGTATGGGGTATACAATGGAGACCGGGTGGTTCCCTCTGCACTTGAATTTAAGTACCTTTCATCCCGCAGTGCCTGGAATGTGCTATGAAATCCGCCATGGGGCTTGCATTTAAAAGCCAACAGGAAACGCCTTATGGGCACAAAGACGACTGCCAAATGCCATTGGTGTATAAAAAGGGTAAAGAAGTTAATATCTTTATTAAAGAGAGTTTTCGAGTAAAGAAAGAGGCATTACAAAAGCGTGTCTTTTGTCATATGTATGGAAAGGGTGTGAAAGTCAGTGGTGTATGCCAGATATAAAAGAAAAGGCCCAGATGGCTACCTTTGTATTGCCGAAAGCCAAAAGCCACTGTAACGCTGCAAGATCAAGAAAGTGCCCTTTTGCTGTAGTGGTTAGAGTATTGTCAAAAGAAAATGGTGGCAGAAGAGCCGAAAGTGCTGAAAGTAAAGCATCCAGGTCTAGTGCGACCAAACCATCTGAAAATTCATCCGAATTAAGCCTGGAAAGTGATGTCGCGGTTCTTGCAACATTGTAGTTCCCATAACGTCAATTTTTTTCTTTTCTTGGCTGATTCCTCATAACACCCAAACATAAAACAACGTTTGAATTTGCCACCATTTTGGTCCACCATTCACACAAGTCTTCCTCAGTTTTTGAAGTGAGTCGAGTCGAGATTTGAATCGTGACTTGTCTGACTTGTAAACAAGTGGGAATTTTGCTTTAGAGTCTACAATTAGTTAAAAATGCCAGAAAGGTGTGTAACAACACTTTGTAACAACATAAATGATCCAGAAAACAACATCAGTCTTTATGCAAATTCCTGAATCTACATCATTTTTGAGCATGTCATTCTTGTGATCAGCAGCAGGTGTTGACTTAATAAAAAATTGTGTTTTATTCAAATCGAAAGATGTTATACCTAAACAGCTCATAGCAGAAGAGAAAAGCTTACATTTGATGGAATTCCCAAGCACCTAATGCAAGTCTCACACAATTAACAGGAAAGAAGTATGGAGGACACAAGAGGCCAGTTAGTGGATTTCTTGGAAAATGCTTTTGAAGTTGAAGATGCTAAAGATACTAAATTTCAATGTGTCCACAGACTGGAAAAGCAGCCTAAATGCGATTGGGGTGGGAGAATGACAATTGCACAGTTCCTGAGCTACTTAGACCAGAAAAAGTGGATCATTATCAGTATCTGGCTAAAAAAAATTAACAAAAAGCTTCTTATAAAAATCATGTCTTTAAAATCACCAGTTTTTATCCACTGTCATAATAAGATGTTGTTTAACTCCTATGCAGTTTTTGAAACTGCCAGCTTTAAAAATCCTTACAACTGCCACCTTTATGACTCCTTAAAGGGAAACAAGGGTCTAGAAAAATTTTACCTTAAATGAAAGTTCATACGATGAAATAACTGAAAATAGCAATAATTTGCTTTGACATCGAAATTTGTTGCTAGTATTTGGGACAACAAAATGGTCATTTTGCTGCCATGAGCGTCCATCTTTTTTTCCATCATGCAAGCGAGGCTATGACGTAGCATTAGTCAAGGAGTGTAAGATGAGTCGATATAAACAGCGTTATAAAGAGTGAAAGCAAATTGACTCTCGTGCTAGAAACCGAGTCAGCTGGAACCACACGCCTGTTTTTTTTTCTCGAACCACAACACGGCACGTCCTCAAAAGAAGAAATTGACTCGAGCAAGGCTCAAGATTAACCAGAAACGGTGGAATCTGACGCCAACGGATCTACACGATCGCAGCTTCAGCAACTTAGCAATCGCGACTGGTGTAGCTGCATGGAAACAGAAAGTATTTGTTAGAGAAGATGGAAGTTCTGGGTTTAATACGGTTCTGTCCTCTAAGGTTAAAATAAAACTTTTAAATAACATGTTAGTGCAGACATTTACTTTACTATTAATATGGAATCTGGACGCAAGCGATTTGTCAGTTCACAAATGCGACCAAAATGGTGAGATGCAGTTGTAGGAGACAGTTTGAGAAGGAAAGTGAAACATTGCAATTTTTCTGAATTCTAAGTGACTCAAATCAAATTTTTTAATTCATAATGTTTGACGAATTAAATTTTTTAAATCATGTTTGATGACTGTATGCGATGCGAAAAAAATTAAAAACCAATTAAATTACACCAATTCAAGTCACGGCGGGTTTCCTCAGAAATCCTTATTTCCAACTCATCCTTTAAATGGTAAAAGGTTTACTGAAAATAAGAAGAACTTGCTTGAAAAAGGTAGAACAACAATGCTATGGCAACATTTGCTGATCGGCAAATTTCAATTTATAAAGTCTTGGCATTCTCGCCGAAGCATGAATACACGCACGGTAACACTGTCTCACATGAAAATGTTTAACCAATATTTATTTTCACACTTCTACAAGCTATAGAGGTCGAAAGAGATTTTACTTCATCGAATTTCGATCAGACAGGCTTCGAATTATTGTTATAGTGTACTGAATCCATTGATGATCGATCGTGACTTTCATTGCCTTCGCAAAAATAAGCGCAAACAGCGTCAAAACAAAGTGAACACCTTTTTAGCTTTTTATATCTTGGTTTAACTTTGAATATTATAATATTCCACAGCAGTTTAAATTCATTTGTTATTAACGCACTTGCGATTTGTGGTCTTCAAAACTAAAACACGTAACACGTGTAGCTCTACCACCCTGGGCGCCAGAGGTTAATTATTCTACGTGAAAACTATAAACAGCCAACTCAAACCGTTCGATCAGCTCATTTTCAGAGTTTTGTGCCTGATTTTTAAATGATTGCTAGCTCGATACTAGCTTGATGGACTATCTTTTCAGGAGTCAAGTGTAGCTGAAAATGGTAGGTACAGCTTCTTTCTTTAGTGGCGGATTCCGTTTTTGCCTTCTTGTTCTGAGAAGCTCCGTCTGTATAGAAATAACAGATTGCGTGACCCCAAGACCAGAAAGGCGAACTGTTTCTATATATTTAAACTGTACATGTATCAAATGAAAGTACAGTTAAATATCCCTACAAGTAGCGATAGTTCCTTAGATTTAGCTACGACTGCTGACACAAAATGAAATAAAACACTGGCTGAATGTGTGTGCCGCGGCTTGTTGTCGTAAACAAATACATTGCCGCCAACGGACAGAAAATTCGCGCATGATTTCGGGAATAAACTTACCACATCCCCTTACAATGTATAAAACTTGGAATACCACACACTACTCATTTTGAGGATTCAAAGTACAAATTAAAAAAATCACGTACCTGAAGATTTGATCATAGTC
This sequence comes from Meandrina meandrites, assembly GCA_963693305.1. Classification (NCBI taxonomy): domain Eukaryota; kingdom Metazoa; phylum Cnidaria; class Anthozoa; order Scleractinia; family Meandrinidae; genus Meandrina; species Meandrina meandrites. Next base: position 40,983,745 of record OY855903.1, read on the forward strand.
ATCGAAATAAACAAAACAGTTCCCGGGCTTCGGTCCCCCTTCGGTCATTTCCCGGCGTACTTGCTGCATTCAGTTACCCTTTCGTTTTGTCGAGCCGCCTTTTCTATCATTTTCATCCTTAGATAACTTGTAAAAGGCATTTTTGTAGGTGTTGTTACAGCCAACAGCCAGGCAGTGAACCATAATTCTGGCCTTCAGATAACACTCTTGCATCGTGTTGTAAACTACGATCTGGGTCAATGCAAAACCAGCATTGTCTAATGCTATGTCATAGCCTCGATATCATACTAGCCTCCCAAGATGGCGGCCGTCGGTGTTCAAAAGCGGTAGTTTTGAACGATTTCAAAGCACTCTTTCTTAAATTCAAGGCAGCGCTTCACCAATCGACAACTATTTCTGAAGTCCTGAAAACATGGGCTGAAAACATAGTCCTTTCAAGTGCCAGTTTTAAAGAGTCCTAAAACTGTCAGTTTTAGTTTTAAGACTCATTAAATCTCTCAGGTTTAAGAGTCCTTAAACTGTCAGTTTAATAGATCCTTACAAATTTTGGGCTGGAGCCTTAAACTGCCAGTTTTTTGAGTCTTTAGCTATTGGCCTGATAGCTGCCCCTTGTAAATTTGATGTTCTTAAAACTAACATATTTGTCCTCCAGGCTTTGCTTTTCAGTAAAAGCTTTTGTTTTAGAACATCAAATTTCTGTGGGGAACTATCAGCTAATAGTTCCTCGACAGAAGCACTCTATTGTTTCAGTAGAAAACCAATCAGATTTGTAGATTTCCAATTGAAGGCGTGAGTGCAAGACGCGCACATTTAAGTTTTTGGCTAAATTGAACATTGTCAAAAACAACTCCAAACCTCGCATGTAAGTTTCTTTACGTGTGCTAAACACTGTCCTGTACTTCATTTCGCTGGTTTTCCCTTCGTTTTCTTAAAATGACACATGCAAAAAGGCAAGATTTTTGCTAGCGGCATCTTAAGCAGTTTTCTTTGACAAACGATAAACAAAGGAAACCTTTTGTTCCTCAAAGCATTGAAACCAGCGAATGTTTTAGGAATTAACCCTAGGGCAAAAGCGAACCCCGATCCCATTTTAGCGAGCTGGTGTTTTCACTTCATAATAGTCTTGCTTTCAGTTAAGTGCCGCTTGCTCTCACTTCTGTCTCCACTCCCTACATCATCACAACTCTCAGCACAAAATCCCGCGAAATCAAGAGTTAGACTTCTTCGGTTTTCGTTCGCACGAATCAATTGATTTCGATGAATATTTAACGAGGCACGGAAAAATTTTTGGTGATGAAAGGTCCCCTGCGAAACAACTATAGAATTTTTTTTTCAGTCTAAAACCAGCTCACTTCTCGGCAACTTTGTCGCCGCAACACCCAAGCAGATAATGCAAAACTCAGGCTGACAAAGTTTCCGACAAGAAAACTGTTTTAGACTTTCCGCTTGGATCGATCTGGCTTTTGTAAGACAACGTTCACTCAAGCGCCAAAACAGCGCTATTTATCAAAACAAAAGTCAGAACAGCCCTCAGTTCTTCGAGAGCTGCTCTTGATTTGCAGGCATCTGGACTTAATAATGTCCTTCAGCCACCGCGGCTGCACTTGTGCTCAAACGATTGATGTGCAAGCAGATTCGTTTTCACAAGCGAAACACCATCTTTTTCTGTCTTTCCTGACACGTAACCACAATGTCACAATCCATTTTCCAGTCCTACTCTACTCAGTCTATAAAAGGAAATTGATAAGCAAACATGGCCGCGAATGAAGACAGGTTTTTGAAATGGTTTATCGCCTGCCGTAGACGCTTCCAAAACCGTACAAGGAAAGATTTGCACGCGATGCGTTGGAAAACTCATGTAGCTTGCTGACTGTGGAGAACGTAAGCTTGCAAAAAGAAAGGTAAGGCCAGCAAATTGAAATACAGGACAGTGTTTAACACATGTAAACAAACCCACATGCGAATTTTGGAGTTGTTTTTGGCAATGTAATGTGCGCTTCTCGCCTTCAGGCCTTCGATTGAACACGCAGATTTTCTACCTAAACAGAATAAATAGTGAGTAGTGTAGCCAGTATTACTGATTAAGTTAACATTATCCTGTTTTTTTATCAATGACTACATACCTAAAATCCATGTGGATTGGTTTAACTCCTTGACTAAACTCCAAGGTAACACCCATCCATCTTTAATTTATCTCTACTTTTATGAAGACAATATAAATCCATTTACAACTTGAGAAAATGTAATGGTTCTGATAATTCAAAGCCCTCATTACAACTTCACGTCGATTTAACTGTGTCATTCAGAAATGGGTGAAACCGCTGGCATTTTTACCCCGAGGGCTCAGTTTATTCCTTTGGGTAATGTCTTCAGCGGCCACCAAAGTCATGCCGAACAGTGTTCGGTCTAATTCGTTTCATTTCACTTGCAGAAAGGTGTTATATTTTCAGGAAAAGCATTTAACCGATTTCAATGAACAAGGACAATAGCTTAATTAAACGACCTCAAGCTGGATACTTGAATACGTATCCTTTTGTTTACTGTTTTGTTCACAAGTGCGTGAACAAACTTGTAAAAGTAGGCTGAAGATTTTGAGAACTTTAATTTTAGAAACCACAGTCTTTTGAGAGCTTCAAAACGAGATGTCAAACTACTTCTGATGACCACTGAAAGCTGACATTCGTTTTGTTCGACAAAAATGGCGGTGGATTTACGCATTGTTGACGAAGAAGGTGCGTTACATTTTACCAAAACAATGGGTCACAAGATGACATAGTTTTTCACTGGAATAAAAAAAGAACAGAGTAAAGGCTCGATCATAAAGATATGTTGCAACAAGTCTGTTATCTCCATGAGAAAAAGTCAGCCGTCTGCAAAACACCCGCGTAGCGCTACCGCTCTAAAAGCAAAACCACAAGGTTTACAAATTAAAACCTGTTTATACCATCTTTGGAAAAGCTTGTCTTAAAGAATTAAAATCACTGTCTGCCAAAAAGTGCCCAAGGCTTCTTTTGTAGTTGTAAACGCTGTGCATTTCAAACGGGTGAAATTTTTCGATGTTGAAATTCACATGTAGCAAGACTTTGCTGACACATGCGATCCATTAAAATATATTAAGCGTTTGACGCAACAACAGTTGAAATATTTTTGATAAGTGACAGATTTTCCCGGAGATATGGCACGATCTTTGAGCAATTTTATTACAGCCAGCTGATGTTTTGAATATTTTGATCATCTCCATGGCAAAACTACAATGTCAGCCACGGAGATCTGAGCCGTAATTGGTCAGATCTTGTAGAATGGACCAATAGTGTTGTAGCATTCACTGTCACGCAGGGTCACGAAGGATGAAAAGCAAAGAAACATGGTCGTCAATCGAATGGATGTCCTTGATCCGTTGATCATGAGAAGTTGGAAACAAAACATCTAATAAACCAAGCAGATAAATTATGGGAGAGAACATTCAATTTCATTTCCAGCGAAACGTTTTCTAGCGAGCGGTGTTGTCACTATTCTTTCAAATGAACATCGGTCGATCAGAGCATCACTCCCTTGAAACGACACGCTTATCATTTTTTAGGAATGCGATTTACATAAACTAAGTCAAGTGGCCACTTCTTTTGTGGTCCTAGAGGTTTCAGCTCCTTCCATTAAACAAAAGAAATATATCTCACCTACATCAAAGGGTTTGCACTCTTCAGAAACGAGCCGCATCTTCGGCAAGTAATAGTTATGGATGATTAATGAGTAAGAACAATAGTTTTAATATATGAATACTTAACGACCTGGATTTTCAAGGTTCACACTTAAATTGTAATGCACTCAACTGCCAAATCCCCCACCCTCACACCCAGGGCATTTGTCGCTTTTTCCACTCGCTTTTTAACATCTGAAGCTGTCACAACTGTCACATACAGTGTACCATTCAAGTTCTTCTTTCCGTCATCTCTCATTCCCATGTGAAAACAACATCACAAATATTTGCACATGAAGGGGCAAGGAAAGGGCTGCTCCATTTGTCAACTCAGCTTTTATATTGGTACAATCAGGTAATCTGTTCAGGCAATCAGGTAATTTGTTTTTGACAATGCCCCACCCCTGTGCTGACCTTCTTTGGCAAATGACGACCCTGTTGAGGAAGCAGAAAAAAAAACTGATAAATGCCTGAGGGGGGGGGGGGGGGGTGGTGAGGAGGTTGTAAATGGGCTAGGAATTGACGAGGCCCTTTACACATATTAACACAAACATAGATTCCCATACCGACTGTGGTTGCATTTTGCAAATGATGTGATATGATATCACGAGGTGCAGTTGTTTAGGTTATTCCTTAAGGAACGCTCTTTTACGCCTTGATGCAGAGGAAGTAAGTACCATTTATTTCTTGACATTCTGTATTTGAGTGATAAAATGCACTTTCATAGTACATTTACACTGCCCACCCTTTTAACCTTGATTATGTATAAACCTCCAAGAATATCCTACCTTTAGTAATCCCCATTTGAAACAGAATCTTTTTGTGGCCCTTTCAATCCTAAATAAGCTATAGTTACAACCACAGACCTTAACTCTATTCTTGCCATATTTACGTTTCTCAAAGGCTATGTGAATCTTAAACCATAAATTGTAAAATTTAAAATTAAATTATTAAATTTTTATGTATTACTCTACTCTAATATTTGCTGTTTACATGTAAATGCTGATCATAGGCATAATTATATATCTTTGTCAACTTTTACAAGTTTCCCTGAATGAAATTCACTTTAATCTTCTCCAGTTGTGCCCATCGATGGCCCTTTTTGGCTTTTTTGGCTTTCTTTTGAGTTGTTTGACTGCACACCAGTTGTGCTTATACGTTACCAACTATCCCACAAAATGGTAACAATCATAAGGTATCTATCTTTAAGGAAAGACAGGGTTTTATGCAAGTTACGAGATTAACTATGAAGTTTTGTGACTTAAAATAAAATACATTTTTTTACATCAATGTACACCCATCCTCTCCACAGAAAGGATTAGAAATTCCTTAGAGGGGGGAGGCTTGTCCTCACTTTTAGTAATTATTGACAAACTATGATTTAGTCAAAGCACGGACTAACAGTTACACCTATTATAATGTTTAATTTTCATAATCTACACTTTTCTTGTCAGGCCTATAATGCAATCAGGGAGTTGCCTAAAAAAACTGGCAAACATGCATGTCCATGTTGGCCCAATGGGGAGCAGCTTTGATACTGAAGGTATGTGAGTAGTGAGGGGTTCATGGAATTAGCCGTATTTTTGGGCAGCCATCTACTAAAAATGAATGAATTAATCTTTGGATGACGTCATAATGGAGGTGTCGCTTATGACTAAAATGTGCCAGAATGTTTGGTAAGGTGGAATAAATTTTAAAAAATGCACATGGGAATCTTTATAATTTATGCAGCATAATTTATGTCTTGACCTCACGACACGATCAGTCTATTTGATTGACAGATTGACAGAGTAGGGAACAAAGTCTACTTGATTGATGGATTGACAGAGTAGGGTACCCAATGCTGATTTGCTAGCACCAAAATAAATGCAGGCCCCTTGTTACAGAATCATACTGCAGAAGAGTTTTTTAGGATTTTTCCTTTGTGATTTTTAGTGTTTATCGAGAAAACTTTTACTAAGATGGCTTTCAACAACCTTTCCAACTTCAAAGCTGCCTTGAATGCATGTTCCAATGAGGAAGAGTGGGAGAATTTAGCAGGTTCCGTTCAAATACCAGAACATTTATTTCCACTCACGTACCAGAGACTTACCAGGAGACCATCTCCTAGAGTTGTTTCCTCATCTAGCCTTGAATGTTTCTTTCCGATTCCCATGGATCATCCAACAGAAGAAATTATTTCAGATTCTGTGGTGACAAGCGGGGATTCATCTGTAATTTTATGCCACACAGAAAAAAAATGTGTTTTAGCATTTTCAGTTATACTGATTTAAAAAAACGTTTTTTTTTTCTTTAATAGTTGCAAGACCACCAACCCATAAACATTTTAAACGATGAATTTTCATATAACTTGTACGTACAACAACAAGTTTTGCATTGTGCAATGCCTGTTATATCTTAAGTCAGCCTCTTTCTAATCATTTTCTGTCTCACTTTAAGGTAGCACATAATGAATCGATTGTTGATCAATCTTTGGGAGATGGCGACGCGAATGGGAATAACACAGGTGTAGAGGTGAGATAATATTATTTTTTCCTCGCTATTTTCTTTTTCAGGCCCCCATTGCAGAAATGTTGTTCCATATAAAACACATTCTTTGGGCATCCACTTGCAAACAATAGTTGACATGTATGTTGACAGTTTAGTGACCACCCTATTGTTCTCCTTAACTGAAGATCTATATTCAATCAACAGTTGCAAGGCAATGAACCAAAAAGTGCATTTGATGAGTCGATGGAGGAATATTCCCAAAGAGATAGAGTAAGTTTAAATTCACTCTAGGTAAAACTCTGATCAACTTAATGATGTTAAGGTGAGTTTAATGGCCCCAAAACAGAAACTTTAACTTTGACTTGGGTTTATGTCCTTTAATTTATCCGACATCATCTCTTTTCAAAGGGCATTCATACTTCATTGATCAGTGTTTCACTGAAAGATTATATCTGGGTCTTTTTATGATTAATAATTCATGGTGTTGTTATTACTCGCTTCCCAATCTCACTCACTTAACAAAATTTTTTTCTTTCTCTAACTAGGGAAGTTCCAATGCGCACTTTACACGAAGAGATAAGAACTTTGTCACTACCTTTCCCTGTAACACTCAACAAGACTAAGTTATCTTCAAACAGCAGCTGAAGAGATTCACAAAGAATCAAAACTGCTGGTCCTACTGAAGCCTGAAATAACTAAATCAGTACACACTGATTCCAAGATGTCTGACAACGCTCTTGACAAATACCTTCTACCAAACTATAATGAAGGGGATGATGATACATTATCGGGTGTATTACCAATACCTAAAACACCAGACTACCGTCCTGTTCAGGACAATTACGATTTAATGGAGCATAGCGAAACTGACGACCAAGATGAGGCCTCACCCCCGCCATCACAACCAAGACAGGGCCGGGTCGAAAGAGCCGAGCATCCCATACCACCACGAAAGCTGAGAAAAGCGAAAAGAAAGAGAACAGCCCGCCAGAACGAAAACAAGAAGAAAAACGAGGGTCTAAACGAAAGTACGTGGATTAACGCTCCGTAGAAGCGAAAATTTCTAAGACGGAGGAATCCATCTACAAACTACAAAGGCATTTGAACAATCAGACTTGTCCGAAATCACTTCAATACTCTGCCAGGGCCAACATTACGCCCGATGGCGACTTCCAAAAGGAAGTCAGAGACATTAAACATAATGCCGAACAAGAGTTTGTTAACGCCCTCGCTCGCTTCCACAAACGGCGGCTTGAAAATCATAAGAAAAAGCTTAAGGCTGGACCTACAGGTCTGACTCATAGAAGCACTGTTGTACATAGGCAAAGCCGTATAGAGTCGCAATCGGCACAAAGCATTGTAAACACCACTGATGTAAAAATAGCCGAGTTGGAGAAAAAGATTACAGACCTAACTGACATTGTGTCTGCACATGTAATTAAGGACAATAAACAAGTTGAACATTACAACTTTGTGTTCTCTGTATCGCTAGCAACAAATACTAGCAATATCAAGAGCAATTGTTTATCTTAAAAGAAAAGACGAAAATAACGTTGTGAAAACAAAGAATATAGGTGATCAGCCACAGAAAGGGAGACTAATGAAAAATTTCTAAAAAATTTTTCAAGCCATGAACTTACTGACAGCCAAGTCAGCGTGATATCAAAGGGCCTCAAATTTATCCCAACACCCGTGGTGAATGAAACTAAAATAAGGCAACAACTCCTGCAAGATTTTGAACAATTTGCAAGACGTATGCGCCTATAATACATTTTCCACGGCCAAAACAAAGAACCTCATCCATTTCATGTAAAATCAGACTGGATGCAACCGGTTCAACCATCAGTTGCCCTTGAGAGCTACTTGGAAAACATCAAGTCACAACTCTCCGAAATAAAAACAACTAAGCCTAAAAATAAATCTGTCACGCAATGAAATAAAAGCAGTGGCGGAACTCAAAAACAACACTGTGATAAATCTAAAAAAGGCAGACAAGGGTACAACAACAGTCATTATGAACAAATCAGACAAAATAAAGGAGGCCCAAGTGCTCGACTCGACATCAGAGAACACTACAAGCCTCTAGATAAACCTATGGTGAACGATACAAACCAAAGGGTGAATGAAATTATCACTCAACTCCACTAAGGTAAACACATCGATGACATGGCAAAAAAATGGCGTTTACAAACTCCCAATTCCCCAAGAATACCAATATTCTATACACTTACAAAAATCCACAAGCCTAAACCGGTTGGCAGACTAATCATATCCGGTTGTGAAGGCCCAACAGAAAGAATATCATCTTTTGTGGATAGACGTCTTCAACCAATTGCTCAAAGTCAACAATCCTATATCAAGGATACTACCGATTTTATCAACTTTGTGGAAAAAACTAAGATACGCCAGAATACAATTCTAGTATCTATGGATGTCACAAGCTTGTATACAAATATACCACACAAGGAGGGAATAGAAACTGTATGCCAGGCATACGAAACGTTTCACAATAAAAACCCCCCTATCCCGACAAAATATCTCAGGGATATGCTTGGCTTAATCTTAAAGGAAAATTCATTCCAATTTAATGGCGATAACTATCTCCAAACTCACGGAACCACAATGGATACAAAAATGGCGGTTGCCTTTGCCAACATCTTTATGGCAAAATTTGAAACACAACTTATTTGCCAAAGCAATATCAAGCCAAGAGAATGGAGACGTTACATCGATGACATCTTCTCTTTGTGGGATCAAGATAAACAGGACATTTCTCTGTTTATTGAACAAGCAAACAAATTCCACCCTACGATAAAATTCACAGCTGAAATTTCAGAGAACGAATTAACTTTCCTCGACAGAGTGGTATACAAAGGAGATAGATTTAAAACGGAATCTATCCTAGACATCAGAACCCACTATAAGCCGACTGAAACCTTTCAGTATACACATTATACCTCGTGTCACCCGCCGGGTGTTAAAAGAGGTTTCATTAAAGGCGAAGCAATAAGACTCCTTAGAACAAACTCTTCAGAAAAAACATTTGAAGAGTGTCTCTCTAACTTCAAATTGCCCCTAAGAGAGCGTGGCTATCCACAAACCTTTATAGAGAGATCACTAGCAGAGGTGAACTTTGCCGGAAGAAAGTTGGCTCTCACACAAAATAAAAAGACTCACAAGAAAATATTGCCATTTGTCACTACATATCACCCATCAGTGCGCAACCTTAAACAAATATTGAAGCAAAACTGGGGTTTAATACAAAATCAGCCGTTGCTGAAAAAAATCTACACAAAGCCTCCAATTATATCATATAAGAGGGGTAAATCCCTCAAAGATACGCTCGTTAGAGCGTAACTTTGACCCAAGGCTCAAATGCGTCGCAATTAAAGGTCACGAGGGGAGTCCGCGTAGGCCTGTCAATTACAATTTATTCTTTGTGTATGCTTAAATCTAACATTATTCATGTTTGTTAACATTGTAAAATTTCCTAAGGGTATAACAGAGTCCACCAGATATACAGTAGCAGGAAACGAACAGCAAAGGTATAGTTTTTTTAACTGCTTGAAATTTGACCACTATGATTTTGCTGGGAAATTATAGTATTTCTTTTTAACTTTTGTAGGATAATGAAGTCATGAGTGAAAGACCTGTGGGAAACTGTTCAGTCACAAAAAGAATTTAAACCAACACAAACAAGTATACAGAGAAAAACAGGTCAAGTGTTCCAAGTGTGACAAAGCATTTTGAAGAAAGACCCATCTGAAACATCACGAGGTTCAAGTACATCAGCAGCGAGCAGCCCAGCGCGAATATAAATGTAACACCTGTGGGGAAAAATTCAACAATATGGCTCCATTCTGAGCACACCAGAAAATAGCTCACGCCGAGCCATCTACAAGCTAAAAGTGCCCCACTGAAGAGAAATCAGGTAGATCAGGTAAGAAGATTGTTGTTGTGTGAAGGATTAATTGTATGTAAACTGTGAGCTGCTTCACGCGATATGCATGCTTGCTGACACAGCAAATTTTAACTCCATGTTTTTGAACCGGTCTTAAACAATAGAGGCTGCCACTTTTTTTGTCTTTTGTGTGAAGAAATCATAAGACCTTTTTAGTCAAACACTCGACTAAAGTTCTCGGTTTTTATGTGGACTTTCACACGAAGTGTGAAAATCCACAGATTGGGAAAATCCAGATTGGGACGGCACTTTCCGTGATAACTCGTCTCAGCCCTTTCGGAAGCTTTCGAGGGTGTTCGGAGAATCCAAAGTTTTGGAGCCAAGAGTCAATAGGGAGCTTAAGCAAACTACGACAGCAACGGCAACGAGAACGTCACCAAACAAAAGGTTTAATGAGCAGAACAATAGCACTGCACGTACGTTTTGAATCTTGGTACATTTCTTGGCCGTTCTCTGCAAAACAACGTGAAATGACCGAGTTCTGCGTATTCTGGACAACGCGAGCCACGACGGTTGATTTTTGATTTTTCTTTTTGGCGTTGAATGCTCTCTTCCCATATTCAGTTTGGGCCAGTTCTTAAACCGATACTTACACTGAATAAAGTACATCTGGATAATCACGAGATCCTCGAGTAAAATATAAATTCATTTTTCACCTGGCGTTGTCCTCGGCGTCGCCGTCGTCATTGCTTAAGCTCCCTATTATTGTAAAATTGGCGAGACGTCACAAGGAAAGCATCACACAAGCTAAATACTTGAATTTCATTAATCGAAACCTAAAATTTGTCAAGTGCAGTACATCAATGAGCAGCGTCAAAGATGCCAGTGGTATACGTGCACATCAAAAGAAAAAAGTGGTGGCGGCTTTCATATTTGCACAGCGTTCGACTCAAATGTGGGCAAAGGTCACGCTATTTTTCACACTTTTCGCGCTGTCTGTTGTGTTCGACTGGACGTCAGTTGCTGTGTTCTCTTGATTCGCATATAATTGAAAATCGTTGAATCGCGAATCGCCGACTCCACTCGAAAATTAATTCAAGAACGATGATAATTTTAGGTTGAAAAAAGTATTCATCTACCTTCTTGTATCAAGAGATTATTAGTGAAATCTTACTAAAAGGCGATAAAAGCCATTCTGGAAAAGTTATATATGAAAACAACGCAATGAAAGAAAACGAGTTAATTGATGAGTTTAGCTCTTGTTTACAAAAGCGTTCAGATAAAATGTCAGGCAAACGAAGAAAATCTGACATACTTCGCAAAATATTTCTTTATGAATGGACTGAAATCAGTATCCCCGATTTCTAGTGGTAAGATTTTGTTTTTGTTTTTAATAAATAATTTTCTTGTCCTTATTTCCATTTAAAGACCTAACATGTCCATTTCCCGTGAACCCCCCACCCCCCCCCCCCCCCCCCCCCCGCCAAGAGACTGCAAATATGAACTCATCGTGTCCCTTAGGTGTCAATTACGGATTTCGATTTCCAACAGACATCTTCTTTTGGTTTTAAGGACAGATTGTCAATATTTTAATTCATTTAAAGTGACTGTGTTTTTAAATGTCTGTGTTCTCTGTGTTTTTAAATGATGGGGGTCTAAAAAAAGTTGAGCCACGCCCAGATTGCAATCCTTTACGGGAAAAGTAAAACTCAAAACAGCAAATAACAAAATCTCAAACCTTATGATTATAGAGCTGTTTAATTCCATGATATATTTTTAATGTGAAAAGAAGTTCTCTTCAAACAAAGTTTCAGGCCTAACACTTCTCTGTTTTTAAGACACAGATAACTAAAAATGGCTTTGCGGTCCCGAAAAGTTTCTACTTTTTCACCTAGTATCAACCTTGCTGTATTGTGTGAAATGTTATCCTTCACGAGACTAGAATAGTAGATCAAATTTTCCGACGAACATCCCCGTCCTTTTCATGTAATCATATAGAGATACTGTCGGGTCTTGTCCCAGGTTTTCCGCTTCTCTGACACAGTTTAAATAAATTGGACTGCATTTCAATGTTTAAGGCGATCTTCAGGGTAAATTGCAAGGTATGTTCCTCAAAACGAGAAGGAAGTTTTTCTTTCACGATCATAAGAAAACTTGATTGATAAGTTTTTTATCATCTCGAGTTTCACGTGACTGCCATCTCATAATTGACTGATACTTAGTCTTGCCTACAGTCCAGCTCACAGAGCGCGAAGCGCGAGAGCGCCGGGGACTACTGCCAAACTGGAAACGAGAAGCAAACGACTTTAAGAAGGTCTAACCGATACTGTACATTGGCTCATTCAATCATTCATTATCAAAAACAAATGAAAGTCCACATATGTACGCATTGCGGACCCACTTTTATTTATTGTTTAAAGCCAAAACAAACCCACGTTCACGAATTATAATGAGAAATGTATATATGTTTTGTCAAACTTACAGTTTAGTTCTTTGAAGCCTGAATATAGTTCTAGACTTTAAACTGTCTTTCAAGAGCCGAAATACATGTTACTAAAGCCTTATGTTGTCAAGTGGTAAACAACAACAACACGAGTTTCCACTTTGTGTTTATATACAGGTTTAGTAAGGAAGTAAGTATTAAGTAAAGTCTTAATTTAAAGAGGATAGCACTAAAATAGCATAAAATACTAACAAACCAGTGGCTCTCTAAACTTATTTACAATAAAATATAAAAATGCACTAGTCGTACATAAAGATACGTTATAGACTTGAGATATTTTTAAATTCCTGTTCAGAACCAAACCTCAAGAAAATGAAACCAGCCTCTACAAAGAGCAAGAGACGTGTGATCTCTAGCTGGCTGTAGGATCCAAGATCTTTGGCTGACCTACCTGAAGAGGAACAGGGTAATTTACCAGAGTATCGTCGCCACTGGCACCAAACATGGACGGTCATCAAAATGGCCTCCTCAACTGGTACAATTATCGCCTCTCGTCTCTGCAGTCTCAAGAGCTAGTTAACCACCTCAAACAGATCTTCACTGACCAGAACACTGTGTTTAAGATAAACATGTCCTTTGGTTTCATCTTACGAAATAACAAAACAAATGAACTTCAATATTATTACGCTTTTTGTAATAACAATCTTCTTTTTGTTTCACCATTCCAGATCGTTGCAGCACCTGATTTACAGCAAGTTCAGCAAACCCTCGAGGACACTTACATCTTGGAATGGGTTCATCAGCAACAAAGTTAAGTATTTTCCATACAGGGCAACATTCAACTTTGAGTGTATGTTCAATTCTCAAACTGGTCTTGATGATACTGAAAAAGTGACCTGGAGGGCCAAACACTTCCCACTCAGCATTAGCGTCTGTTGCAACGTCCCCTCCTACAGTCAACCAATGCGTTTTGTATCAAACGGTGATTCCAAACACCTGGTACAAGGCATGGTGGACTATCTAGTGGACATAAGCAAAGAAAGTTACCACCTGATGAAACAAGAATTCTTCTTCTTATTTCAGTCTATCGATGAGACCTTAGAAGAAAGGGTGAAGGAGGATATTCTAACCACAACTTTTAGCAAAGAAGGAGACATAGTTGAGAAGGATGAAGACAAATACGGATGGGGAAGAGAAAATCGAATCAGAAACAGAGGAGGACCATGCTTTCATAGACAATGAGAAAGTTGAAGAGGAAGGTCCATCTTTCTACGGAGCCTTGGAGCAAGAGCGTGCAGATCAAAGTGATGGTAACCAACCAAGAGTAAACACCCCTAAACCTGAAAAGGAAACAGTAAAGCCTTTGAAGAAACTGAGAGACAGACTGGAGGAATACCTGAAAGTATTTCCCGTAATTGGATTTAACTGGAAAATACGACTTGAATGCAGTTAAGAAGTTTCTCTTTCCATTTCTGGTTAAAATGAGCAAGCAAAGATCATCATCAAATGCAATAACAACTTTATGTGCATGAAGACTGACCACCTTCACTTGATACATGTAACCAACTTTCTCGCACCTGGTTTCAGCTACGGCATGTTTCTCAAGGCTTACAAGTGTCCACAAACGAAGGGATTTTTTTCCTTATGAGTGGATGGATTCCCTTGAGAAGCTTCAACATCCGTCTTTTCCTCTGCACGGAACTTTCTTTTCATCCCTTGCTAATACTAACATTTCTACTGAAGAGTACCAGTACTGCCAAAAAGTCTGGTCCAGCAACAATATGCAGTCTTTCAGAGACTTCCTAATATGGTATAATAATCTTGACGTTCGTTGTTCATTCTCCATCCCCGGTATCACTCTGACTTATCTCTTCACAACTTTGGAACCTGACATCTTCTTTTCTCTCTTCACCTTATTGAAATCACACATGGTTGGGTGCCCAAGTATCATCTTCCATCAATACCATGAGAAAGACAAGACCTTAACCTGCGAGCAAGCAATGAAAAATCAAGGAAAGCAGCTAAACGTCTGCAAGAAGATATTAGGATACCACGCCAACGCGCTTTATCTCTGGGCTATTATGCAGGACATGCCCACGGGGTCATTCACAAGAAGGAGAGAAAAAACTGGATTCAAAAAAGAAAGTTCAGTGAGAATGGTAACAGGGTGGTTGGAATGGGAGGCCAAGTAGAGAGGGATCTAAATCTGCCATTTTTTAAAAAAATCTGAATTTTCAGGAGCTATTAAGCTACCTTCCTCAGAGTGAAATTACTGAAAATAAATATATTAAACTGTTCACGCCTAACTTTGACATGGTCCTCTACAGGGCTGTCATTAACTTTTTGAGCAGCTGTTATATGCCAGTGTAATGTAACACCAACAAATATCTTCACCTGTAACAGTAAGGACAACTCGGCTGTAACAGGTGTTACGGACAGCGCTGCGCTACAAATGAAAGGTGTAGACAGTTGCTTATGCCTAGTTACATAATTTCTACATAGTAAGGATGGATATAATGTCCAGTTGTTTCAGCATGCTACTTAATTGCAAAGACATTGCACAATCTTTTTTCAGATATTGTACCGGTATACTGAGTAGTTTATTTTATTTCATCCTGTAGCTTGCAGTAAGGTGTTAAGGAGTTCAAACAATGCTGGCAGCAACATTGAAGTCAGCATTTTTAAGGTTATCCATGTGTTCACATCGTATGGTGGTTGGCAATATTTTGACAGGTACTTTGCATGGGTTACATAGTTTAAGAAATCTATAACATTGTATGCTGCAGTAATTGGATTTTTCTTATGAACAGAAGTCAATTGTACAGTTTTTAATGCCCTTGCAGCCCTTTTCTGTATAAGTCACCACAGTTCTGTCCTATTTTTTGGTAGAGAGGATCTTCTTGTTCATGTGCAGCATTTATTGGCCCACCACACAACCAAGAAGGAGCCAATCACTGTCTTCCAGCTAGAAAGATAAGTTGTTTGCAAGGCCGATGCAGTGGCCTCTTTGTATAACATTTGTAATGTTGTAACTTGTTTGTTAATGTAACTGTTCCTTTCAAAATAATCTAATCGTGACGTGTTGTTCCCTTATCACGCAAATTACTAATTAAAACAACCAATGACGCAAGTTGGCGTTAATGGGGGAGCACTGCCTTGCGTTAGGTAAGCCTGTGCGACTTCTGGAGATTGCGCGACATAAGAACCTCACTTATCTCCCCAGCACTATGAGCTGACTGCAAGACAGCACATGCTGGATCGGACAAGAGTATTGGTAGCAGGCGATATTCATAGGCAACATAGCCAAGACGCTTGGGGGAAGTCACTGTGCAGACTTAACTGCACCACACAGGAGTGACCCAAGTTTATTAGAATAACAAATAGCAAACCAACCTCTTCTCCAAAGGGAGGGAGGGAGGGAGGAAAAAAATTTTAACAATAGTATAGCAAGTCCTAATTGCGCTGTACAACAGAACACCAAAGTGAACTCTGAACAGTTTGTTTGAGCTTTTATCGCTAGACGCCTGTCTGCTGGGAAAGCCAGTAGAAAGAGTTGTACTACCGGACAGCTTAGCATTACACGTGTATACTTTTAGCCATGAATAGTGCTTTAACATTTTTGGCCAATGCTATCGATCGTTATAATCTGCTAGAGGTAACAAAGCCATAATGTTTCAGCTAGAATACAATGTATCTCAGAGTCTGCTTGGCCTTGGGAGCTTGCGTACACAATAACTTAATTGAAAACAACGCTGCCATGAAAGGCTTACTGATTATGAGTGTCACATTCCATTAACTATATTTTACTGACGTGACAGTACAATAGCTCACTTGCAAAATCACGTGATTTCGTATCGCGGGCCCATAATGGAAGGACAACTATTTTCAATTTGGATGTGCCTTACTAAGTTTACAGGATTAACTCTACGGAAAATAGACTGTAATTGCCTAGGATACTTGTAAATATGCTGAGCAAATTCAAGTGTGAAAGAATTCCAGCTTCAACTTTTTTTTTCTGATTTAGCTTGTGTATTCTATGCGAAGACTTTTACTCTCGGAAATACGATTAAATGATAGCTTTAATTTTTTTCTGTAGTGATAAGTAGATAATGGAACACAAAAGTTGTAATAAGAAGGCATGACAAACGAATAAACTGTTATTACAAGCCGCGAATTTAAATTTTGTCCTTCCAATGTGAGCCCTCGCTTCTTAAAGTCCGCGGCAACCAAACAATTTCACGTGATTTTGAAAAAGAGCTATTGCATCTAGCCTTTGTTGCCTTCCTTTGTTTGATGAGTTCGCAAAGGTAGTTTGTTCCAATGTTGAGATGTTACAATTATTAATCAAATCTTGTAACCTATAAACCTAGGTCTAAAGGGTTTAGTTATACACATTTAAGGGAATTAGTGTTGGAAGCTTTTTAAGACATTGTGCCTGATATTTCCGCTATTGTTACTCATAGCCTTAGGTGTGGTGGGGCTAGCGCTGCCGCAAATGCTGGTTAGGTATTCAGTTTTTCTATTTTGTTCTATTTTTCATTTATTCTACGCTCTGGTTAGTTAGTCATGCCTGGGGGGCTGTTGAATATGGGGTACAGCTCGCCTAGAGTTTTCCTCCTAGCAGCAAGTGGACATATGGGGATGTTTTTCACCCAGATGTTGTTCCACAACAACATTTCAGTTAGATAGCGTTTGAGAATTTTGAAGTTGTATATTACATGGAGGTCAATGTAATACCTGGTTTTGATATCATTGCACTAAGCCCTCCTAGAAAACTCAACACCGAGAGATCTGGTAGATCCTCTGGTGGTATTTTAGTGGCTGTAAAAAGATCCCTTATGCAATATTTTTCCTCATAAAAAGACATCAGACTATATATGGGTAAAAATAGATAAAAATATTCTTCAGTTAGACAAAGATATTTTTCTATGTTCATGTTATATTCCACCAAGTCATTCATCCTATTTTGACCCCGACACTCTTCCAAATTTAGATGATATTTATCTTTTTAAAAGAGATAATTTTGTAGTTCTGGCAGTGGATTTTAATGCCCGCACCGGTGTAGAACATGATTTTATAAATTACGACAATTGTAATCTTGCACCAGGGGGTATTTCTCCTCCACCAACAATAATAACGCCTAGGAAAAGTTTTGATACTCATGTCAATGACCTAGGAAAACAGCTTCTTGAAATGTGTAAATCTCTAGATTTACGAATCTTAAATGGAAGATGCAAAGGTGACTCGCTTGGACACATTACCTTCCATGGAAATCAAGACTCTAGCATGGTTGATTATATCATTGCCACTCATGACATTTTGTACCTTTTCGAAACTTTAGTACTTCCTCAGCGATCATCATTTTCAGATCATTGCCAATTAATCACATGGATAAAAATTGACTCGTCAGTATTAACAAGTGATGAGGACAGTTTTTAAGAAGAGCTTCTCAGCCTTCCAAGACAGTTTAAATGGTCCACAGACTCTAAGGAGTCTTTCACCTCTGCACTAAATTCTGATGAGGTAAAGCAACTTATTCATGATTTTGAACCTTCAAATTTCGAGCATGTAGGGGATATCAACGTCATCGTTTGGAAATTTGCGAATATTTGTGAATATGACTTAATGGATCTCAGAGAGCAAATGCTTTGAATCCTGTATTAAATGTTCAGGAATAAGAATTACGCGGGTTTTTCTTTATAATTTATGCCGTTAACATACAATCTTATGTTTCCTTTGCCGATTGTGAAACATTTAATTCCACAATGGTTGTAGTGGAGGTCGAGTTAATTCACTGAATTAATTAATTACTTGAAGTAGGCATCTACATTCAGACTACGGTCTGCAATATCCTCAAGGAAGATAAGAAATTGACTAACGATATGACTGAACTGAAATCCACTCACTAAAATAATTAAGCTTAAGACGTCACTGGCAAAGACAGAGAAGAAGCTTAATGAGGCAGAGAAGGACATTTCTACTCTAAGGAATCACCTAAACCATTAAGAAGATAAATCTACTAGCTGTATGAATGACAGGACTGGTTAGAGCAATACACTTTTTACCCCAACAAAACAACCAGCTACGCAGGCTAACTTTGTGGAAGTTGAAGTGACCACAATTCAATAATTTTATATTTGGATGCAGTACTTTCTAAAATGAGACTGAAGCACATTTAATTATACATTAAAAACAGTTTTTTATAGCAACGAGGGGGGTGGGGGGGGAAGAAAAGAAGTCATCAAAAACAAGAAATGATTTTTGACTTACTTATTGTTTAAAGTTTATTGCAATTGCTGCTACACTTGGAAAACACTTGATGAAAATTTACCCAATATTTTGTTCCAACCTATGCATGCTACAAGCAGACAATCAAAGGAAAGAAGAAATGTTGGTCATTGATTTGATTTGGTGGCTCTTAGAGGAGCCATTTAGCGATTTGAAGCCTGGAAAAGTAAACAGCATACCTTTCTTTGGTGGTTACCATTAAGTTTAAACTATGA
The DNA here is from genome assembly GCA_963693305.1 of Meandrina meandrites. Taxonomy (NCBI): domain Eukaryota; kingdom Metazoa; phylum Cnidaria; class Anthozoa; order Scleractinia; family Meandrinidae; genus Meandrina; species Meandrina meandrites. Next base: position 41,002,776 of record OY855903.1, read on the forward strand.
CAGTCATTTTTGGAGACAGATTTATCATGGCGAAATGTAATTTAAGCTAATTTAAATGCAAGAAAATGCTGGCCAGGAGTATCTCCCAGGGTTTTGGTGCAGATATCAAGTCATTTCGTGTTTGTATCGCTGTCGGATAGTTCTCATGGTGCTTTTATTTCGTTTATTCGCTTGATTCCTTGCCATGAGTATGCATTCGACAAATAATAGTTTGCAAACGGCTCCTCTTCATCAAATGGATGGCAAGGAAAGTGGATCCCGTGCTGGTATGCCTTTACATAGTGGCCCTCTTCGTCCTACGCTGAAGTTCCTGTTGGAGAACGAGTTTTGCTGGCCCTTGTGACTTTGATCGCCTGAACAGTGAAAGCTCCGTTGGCCACCGAATGATCAGGTCAACTTGCTCCACCAAGTTTCTCTCTGGCCGAGGCTCCAAACCCATTGGTTCCTGCTGCAAATATGATCAGCTCCTGTTCTGGGGTGTTCTGTTATTGTTGATCAGTTGGGCGAGCAATTACTTAGCTGAAGGAGCTGGACCATCACAGCAAGGTAGGCCTACATTATCTGCCTCTATGGTAATGCCTTCATTTGTTTTCACATTTGCAATGCCTGCTATGTCATTGTCCACTTGCACCACAAGCATTTTCAGTTTGTTGAATGGTGCGCCTTGCGATTTTGCCAATTGTTCAGCTGTCCTTGCAATGGATCAACTGTGCATTGTTGGTCCTGGTTTTTCATCTGTCCCAGCTAAGCTTGTCACACAGATTGAGGCAGGCAAGTACATTGACTTGAGCAACTTATTGCCGGTCAACCTTGTACAGAAAGAGCTAGAGCCTCAGCTTCTGTTAGATGTGCTGACTTCCTAATGTCTTCTTCCCAAAGACATTGCTTCGTGGATGGAGGCCTTTGCCATTTTTTCCCTTATTATGGTCTCTTACTTTCCTAATCACTGGAAAGATTTGACACAGTATAAGCTGCTGATCCTTCGAACATACTGCCATTTTTCCGGCAAAGTTTGGCTCACTTACGATCAGACCGCCACAACCCTGCTAACTGACTGGTCATCCATGAATGTGCAATTGTTTAACTGGCAAATAAACAAGATGAAAGTGGGGTTACCTCTAGGAGGAACCAGCGGTGTCACCATGTAAGTGGATAATGGTGTTGTCAGCAGAAGCAGAAATCTTAAGCATAAAATTATGTTTTTTACCCAACTGGGTATTAATTAAAAAACATATTAGTCGACACATGAACAAATATTTTAGCAACACACCTCACACTTTATGTTTAACCTGCAACATTTATATGAGTGACTGAAATGCTCATACAATAGGAACCAGTCATTCTGTTAGCTTAACTAGCTACAAGTTATGGTCAACCAAACCTTTGCACTTTTGCTTTATGGCCATACTTCAGTTGAATTATTTTACAGTGTTTTTTCAATGTTTATTTTGCCTTTCAATGACATGTGAACTCTGAAGTTCAACATCCAACTAACGATTGTAATTTTTGTTGCTGTCAATCACAATTATAGCAACAATCAATAAACCTTGAAAAACAGAAGCAAAAAAAATGAAAGATGTGACCTTTTCACCCAGGTGAAGAGAACTACTGTTTCCTGAAAGGTCTGCTCAGATGATTGCTGGCAGTGTTAAATGTAAACTGTAGATGAGGCTTTACTTTCAGAGTTCGCATGCTTTTGAAAACCAGTGACAACAACCTCCATGAGTATTTTCTGTTGTATTGCCAACATCCATCCTATAGAATAGAAAAGCATCTACTATAGCTAGCTTGTAGGGGTTTAACTTATTTGCATTTCATTTACATGTACATGTACATGTATTCCTTGCAGAAACTCAAGTCTCACCAAGGAGCTTTGAGACAGTCGCCTTATACCAAAGAAAAATCAAAGTTGCTGTGACCCACTGAAACTCGGAAAATATATAGCCTTTGTTTACTTCATATATAGTAACACAAATAAAGGCTGCATTTTACCCAACCCCCTACCCGCTTCACAAGACTAATTGATTACTTTAATTTAATATTAAAGACTCTCTGTCGACGGGCATGCAATGCGAGTGTTTGTTATTGTTTTGATTCTGGCGCTGAAGAAAATCGTTCGAAAATCAAAAAGATTTAGGCCATTCGCAGCCTAAAATAAAATATACCGGTAGAAAAAGGTATAAAATGTTTACTTTCGAGGTCATCCAGCTAAGAAATACTTTATTTTAAAATTATGACCTGGCGTCGTGGGGGCGCAAGCTACAATTACAATTACAAGCTCCTGTCGCCATACGCGTCATTTGAAACAACTCCATAAAATAAATTTCGTTTTTATTTGCTTTTAGAAGCACATATACAGAGTATATATACAGTACTTAGTGCTCTTAAAATACAAGATGTAGAACTAGAGCAATGAACATTTCGTGGCGGTTTCCATACCGCGGTTTGGAATTCCTGCGGAGATTGTTTCGATAAGCAGTCACGTACAGATTCTAAATGCTTTCAGTTCAATCTTTTTTCAGTCCGAAAGATTGCCATTACTAGCGAGTAGGGGAAAATGCAAACGCACTTTTCATCGACATAAAAATTTCAAATAATCTCAATAAAGCTTACTTGGTACTGGAAGAATCTACTGGCAATGCGAAGGGAAATAATTCTGCAGCGATTCAGTGTCACTTACTCAGCTTACTGCAACGTGAGCAGTTTTCACTTTGCCTGTATCCGAGGTCATCTTCTTTGTTTCTCCATTGATTCTGGGCAGATTTTCTTGAATAAATCTTTTGGTTACAGTCTAGGCCTTACAAAGGCGATTCTTGGCACCCGCCATGCATGGCTAAAAGCATATCGCGTACCAGCGGTTGTTTAGCTTCTCACACATGTAACAAACGAACAACTTACGACAAAATATTCACCTCAATGTTAAGAACGATAATCAATCTTTTCATGAAAAGTAATAACTGTTGAAAAATCGCGATGGATGCCTCGGATTAGAGCGAAATGATCGACAACTCCACAAATTGAGAATTGAGGTTTCGTAGGCTACGAAGCCTCGGGCGAGGCGTGCAATGCATGCCGGTCGACAGAGAGTCTAATTAATTTATTCAATTAAAATGTTTACAGGAATCGAGGGAAGGAGTGACATCGGTCCCATCACCAGAAATCGGAATTTTCGAGTTAAAAAGGAAACTAAACGCAGTGTTTGCTGTGGAATACATGTCACCAGAGGAAAGTGCATATGAAACGAACACTGATGAAGAGGGCCCAAGAACAATGACAAAACTAGTTGTGAAACAGTTTCAGCGTTGTTCAGAGGAGTTAACAAAAGGCAAATCATACATGGAGAGAACAGGGACAATGGATGATGGCGAGGGGCTAGGAAGGAAGTTTAGTGGCAAACAGCCTCCACTCTCCTTCCAAGTCTGCACCAGCTTGGGCCCTTCGTGTGGACTTGTGAGCCTAACTCTTTCTCTGGTTCTTAGCACAACCTACATGTATTTAATATGTAATGCAAGTTACAGTTGCAGGAGACGAACTTCCTCACTCAAGAAAAATTTGTTGAAAAGTGTCTAAAGAAACTGTTGTAGCTCTTGAAAGTGATGTGGAAAACCTCTTCCTTTAAATTTAATTTATACTTTGCACAGGTTTAAAATGACAAATATTTTTACTATAAAATGTTTGTAATTAGCGTGGTATTTTTTTATAAATAGAACATTTTTAAGCCTTGTACATTTCTGACTTCAAATCTGCTGTAGCTACTCATTTTAATACAACTATCATCTACATCACAATAATTTAGTGAAAATCTGAAAAAATTACTGCTGTACAGAATCAAGAAAGTATAGATATTTGGACAAATTTATTCCATAGTTTGAAGGTAATAAAGGTCACATTTGTCCCATCAAAATTCATTTTTAAGTGACCTTTGTCTGATATTTGAAGGGAACAAATGTCATGTTTGTCTTTCATTTACAGCATATTTGTCTGTATTTGTCACCAGAGCAAATGCATCATTATCCAATTTATCTAGAGGACAAATATCATATTTGTCTCTCAATTAAATATGGACAAATATGACAAATGTCATATTTTACTGACATTTACACAATATTTATCTCATGTCAAATCTAATTTTTTGTGCAGTGATGTTTTACTTTACCAAGATTGGCTGCCTCAAACCTATGTGAGTGATGCAACCAGAGTGCGAATTCCTAGTTTGCACAAGTGGACTACCCAGCTGAAAGAATTTTTGTTTTGTTTTACAGCTTATTCAACAGAGGTCAGGAGAGAGTTTCTCAAGAATCTAGACCATAACAATGGAATGGAGAATTATCATCTTTCTGGATGTCATACATGGATATGGTGAAAGGCATGGTCCTAGGCCTTTTGCGTGGCTCTCATGATGGCAACTGGCATCTTTAACAGCCATACGAATGACCTTTCCCTGGTGTATTGCACATGATAAGCTGCATTACACAAGGTACTTGACACCTTACTACACAGAGATGAACAATCTCTTTGAGACAAACACCATGGTTCGTGTGGCATTTAAGCAAGGCCTTTCTTCCATTCAGTTGTCAAAGGACAAGCCGCTTAGAAAGATACCTGTAGAGACAACCACGGAAGTCATAGTCAATAAGGACACTCAGATCCCTGCAGGAACCATTGATTTGCAAGCCTGCAACTGTTCAACACTATTATGTTAACTACATTATGCCAAATATAGAAGTGCATTTCTGGGGCAGTTAAGAGACATGGTGTAAGGGGGACAAAATTCAAGGCACACAGACCTTCAGCAAAGCATTAATGCATTACCAAACATGTGTACTTTAAACATGTTTCTGGTTTAATGAGAGCACAGCTTAAGTCATTTGTAGTTTTAAGAACTCGTGTGAATCATTTGAGATAGGGCATTCAAACCACCCATTAAAACTCTTGATGCATCGCTGAAAGATCTTTTGCAACAGGGTTTGATTTCATCCATGAGGCAGAAGTATCCAATCTGAAAGGAGGACCTTCAAGCACTTTATGCCACGAACCAACGGATGCCGTAAGAACCAGCATGTGAAAAAACCTGGTGACTTACGGTAGTAGATACCCGCAGATTTGTAAAAAATTGACCATTTCCAAAATAAAGGTTTATGCATGTCAAGACCCTCTCTAATGCTTCTATTTTCTACTTATGGGCTTATTTTTTACTTATTTTAAAATGCGCGCCCTTACAATTGCTTGATTTGAAGGGCTCTCTAATGTTTATTTTTTGTTTATTTTCCGTTTCAATGGTAACCGCGCTTGATTAGCGTTGTTTTTTCGCCGTTTTTTCCACGAAGACAGCACCCCAGAGCCTGCAATGAGCTCCGAATCGCCAGAGAGATGCCTGGCACTTTTTTCATACCGTGGGAGCCTGGTAACTAGTGTCTGGCGAAACAAAAATGCATTTGCGACATTACTTCAGAGCTTGTCTCACGTCTTTACCCGTAATATTTCTTTGTTTCTGGTTGAAACCTTCATTTGAAAATGCCGAGGACTAAATTTAGGTCGCTACGCCGATCTGTTTCGCGTGGAAAGCGTTCAAGGAAGCCCAAAGAAGAACCAGGTTCAAGTGCAGATGTTCCTTCGGCGAAGAAGATTCGTCTCGATATCGATGAAAGCACTTCTCCAGTGACAAGCAAGGAGTCTCTCTCCAATAAAAAGCTGAGTGGATACCGCTTTCAGGATGTCAGCATTCTACGGAAAGTACTTGTGGACTGTGCTGTTTGTAAGGAGTGCTTGAAGGGCAATCTTCAGTTGTTTGAGAGGCCTTCTGGTTGTGGTTTGGCGAGAATGCTTGTTTTGCAATGTGCAAACAATTCATGCCGTGCTCTGACAGAACTTCCCACTTCAGAGAAGATTGTTCATGGAAAAGCCCGATTCTTTGACATTAACAGGAGGTCAGCATTGGCCATGCGAATCATCGGAGGAGGCAGAGCCAGTTTAACGAAATTCTGCGCAGTTATGAACATACCAGGACCGGTAGCAAAGAAGTCTTTTACTACCCACGTGAAAGCAATTGCTCGAGTGTCTCGGCAGGTAGTGGAAGCTGAAATGCAGAAGGCTGTGAAGGAAGTTCGCGTCATAAACAAAGCTGAGAAAGACGAAATCGCTGATGTGGCTGTCTCTTGCGATGGTACCTGGGCCAGGAGAGGTTTCCAGTCTTTGTATGGCATGGTTTCGGCAATTAGTGTACAAACAGGAAAGGTTGTTGACATTGAAATGAAAAGTAAAGTGTGTTACAAGTGTCGTGCAAAGAGCAACCTTGATGTAAACTCTCAGGAGTACATTGATTGGATTGCAGCACATGGGCCCAAATGCACACGTACCTTTGACAAGTCATCAAAAGCCATGGAGGCCAAAGGTGCTGTAGACATGTGGAACAGGTCAGTTGAGAAGAACAGTTTGCGGTATGTTGACTTTGTAGGCGATGGTGACTGCTCTTCTCATCGTGATGTGGTCAAAGCTAAGCCTTACGGAGACGAAGTCGTTGTTCGAAAGGTGGAATGTGTTGGCCATATTCAAAAAAGAATGGGAGGAAGGCTGAGAAGGAAAAAGAAATACATGAAAGGGAAAAAACTCTCTGATGGAAAGACAATTGGTGGGCGTAACCGCCTAACTGACAACTTGATTGACAGTTTCCAACGCTACTATGGAAAGGCCTTGCGGCAAAATAAAGGCAACCTGGCAAATATGCAGAAAGCTGTGAAAGCTATTTGGCATCATTATGCATCGACTGATGAGAACCAAATGCATGAGTACTGCCCCGAAGGAACTGATTCCTGGTGCAAATGGCAAAAGGACCAGGCCAATGGAACAAACTCCTTCAAACCAAAAAATGTTGCCCCGGCAGTGATGCAGGAGATCTTGCCAACATTTGAGGCTTTGTGGGATGCCAATCTTCTTCAAAGTGTTTTGGAAGGCTTGTCTCAAAACAACGAGGCACTAAACCACCTTGTGTGGGACATTAGTCCTAAAGAAAAATTTGCTGGTCCTGAGACAGTCGAGACAGCTTGCGCTCTTGCTGTTTGCTTGTTCAATGGTGGTGCAAAAACCCTGCAAAGTGTGCTCAAAGGGCTCCATCTGGAAACTGGAGAGCACTGCAGGTCTGGTTTCACCACCATTGATCAGCAAAGACTATATGCTGCAGGAGAGAAGGCTCTGGATGCAACAAAGGTTCGCCGCCAGATTCGCCGAAGCCAGCGAAAGAGCCGGAATGAGCAGAATGAAGAGCGAGAGGGCCCAACCTATGAGCCTGGAGCATTTGGACTTTGAATTTCTCTTTTGAGGAACTTTCCAGAAACTATTTATGTTTATTTTAGTGAGTTTTACCTGGTTAATATGCTGTAAAATGGCTTTGTTTCTCAAAAAAGTGGAAATTTTATGTATAGAAAAAGTTAGCGTTTTTTACTATAACGCTGTATTGGGGCAGGTCGTTTGAGAAAACGAATTGTTCAATTTTCATGAAATTTGGTGACCTTGTGTTTTTTTAGGTGTAGAATGCAATGATGTGGTTTTTGAAGCCATGAGACTAAAACTTGGCTCAGTAAAAGCATGCCAACATGAAGAAAAAGTATTTTTCAACTTTGATCGTTGCCATGGAAACATCACCCCCCCAGACCTTTATGAAAAGTAGATCATTGCATTCTACAATGCTTTTTGTATCTCCTTGCCAATTTTGGCTGTGATCAGACTGATTTTGAAGGAGATTGACCTGCCCCAAAATTATAGGTATCTCACAGCGGGTGCCCAAGTACACACCCCTCCATGCCAAGAAGTGCGCAATGACACTTGGCGAAAATATGTTCCAATGGTAGTTGAAACAATGTACTTTTGACCCATTATGAGTTTTTGCTCAATATCTGTACTTATCATGGAACACTCCTTAAAATAAATTTGACAAAATTGTGTCGTTTTTGCAAGTATCTACTACCTTACAGCTCAAAACAACAACTGGTGTACAGAAGTACTTCATTGTGCATGAGAGGGAACAGAGAATCATCCTGGTGGTTTCAATGACAATGAAGACAAGACTTGGTGCAGATTATTGCTGTCAAGGGCACCACTACTTGCAAAATTGCCAACTGAAGAACAAATTTTCAAAAAGTGTGATTGTGTATTTTCCAGTGGCCCTTTTGGAAGAATTTAACTACTTCTTAGAGCAAGGGAATCACCAACACACAGTTTACATTCCCTTTAGATTACAAACTAGCCATCATTAGCTTAGGTCTCGATTCCTGGCGCAGACCAGAAGGACTGCGGCCTCTGGGGACGAGAATGTTCTTTGCCTATGGTAAGCCACAAAAAAGTACAATAGCTCTGCACGTGCTTCTGACATCCTAGTACATTTCTCGTAGTACAATTGCTCTGCACGTGCTTGTGACATCCTAGTACATTTCTCGTAGTACAATAGCTCTGCACGTGCTTCTGGCATCCTAGTACATTTCTCATCACGGTCGTCTTGTGCAAAGATCAAATAATCAGGCAGGTCCACCAAAAATTTTAAAACGATTTGCATTTGAAGTGCATGTGTAGTAATGTTTTTGTGCTCATGCGGGGAAAATGTCACAAGTAATCTATTTCTTTTCCCCTCCATTTATCGGCACAAACTGGTTCCCTCCGCATTCATTTGTTCCAACCCCGGTATTACCATCCTTCCACGACCTCACCTCGGCACACAAACATGTTTTACCACCTATCGCGGAAAAATTTCGCCTGTTCTTTTTTAGTACAATCCAGACCAAACACAATAGCCAATCAACAACGTATTGTTACCTGGCATTACGAGGGTCGTTGGAATGCGACTTGTCTTGACTTGTCCTGCCTTGAGGCAGGACATCGGCCCCTTTGAAGATTTGTCCGTTTTGACAAAATTTACCCTTGTCCAACAAGTTGTTCGTTTTGTAACCTTATAAAAGGTTACAAATTTTGCACCAGACCAAAATGCATTTTGAAGAGATGTGAGCCAAAATAGAAATGTTCACGGCTTTGCATTTTGCACAAGCCGGAAATAGCAGGTCTTCAGATTTGAATACAATTAAGAATCAATCAATGCACAAAGCACAAAGATCACTTCTTTGCAGTGAATAGGCTTCTTATATCCTGGTTTCGCTGTTGGATTTCTCGAGTTTTTATTGGTTACTGAATCAGTAAAGGTGAACCCTTGGGTTCATTTAAGAATTTGTTGAACAGAAGACAAATTGCATTTCGATCAGTTTTCTGGCGTTAAAAATGATGTGGGTTCCTTTTTGTCCGTTGCCTTCGTGGCCTTCCTACAGCCAAACAGTGGCGGAGTTCAAAAAAGTTGCAGTTTAGTGGAATCGCCAATATGCAAGGATGTTCTCAATACCAGCTATACGACCCCATTAAAGCCAAAGGACCAAGAACATTTGAATCTGGAAGAATACAGAGGACTGATTAACATCAATTGCTCTAAATTCGCCAAACAGTTTATCTGTCTGTCCCACCTATGATTCTGCTTGCCTCTACATCCAGAAATAGCCCTTCAACCCTGCCGATCTCTGTGTTCACGTTTACGAAAACTGCTACTTCATCTACTGCACCACCTCCATCTCTTAATTCATCTTCCAAGCCATCTTCCAAGCTATTACCGACCACGCCATCACAGACGCACAAGCCATCTTCCAAGCTATTACCGACCATGCCATCACAGACACACAAGCAATCTCCAGCCATGCCATCAGGGACCAAAACATCCAAGCCAGAACCAATTACCGCACAAGATATTGACTCTCATTTTATTTTTTTCACTGTGAACGTTTTACCAAAGTTATTTTATTCCATGAAATTTGTTTTTGCGCTTTTCTATTGTTTCCTATTGTGTTACCTTTGTCTGTTGTGTTGTTTTACTATTGCTGGCTCAGGATTAGGGGAAACGAACAAGCTGGTGCACGTCCAGACATACCATTGAGAGATAAATTATCTTGGGACCACTACCCCCTGTCCCTGAGTAGAAGTGACATTTTTTATTTCATTTGACTTTCCTATAAATTTGCTTTTCATTTTCATTTCAATTTGCTGTAAAATTTGCTGTACAATTTGCGTTGCTTTCTCCCCCTATTCAATGTAATCAGTTATTCATCATTATTATACAGGACAATGTTCTTCACATAAAAACAAACCTAGATGCAAAATTTGAAGTTGTTTTGACGATGTTGACTTTTAGCCAAATATCGCTCCCGCCTTCTTCAGCTGGACCCTCAAAATTGCCTGAACACTGAGTCAAAAGAGGCTCAGTCAGACTGTTGATGTAAGGAAGGCATGCAAAACCCCCCATGGACAGTTCCTAAAGCAGAGGAATTGGCATCCATGTTTTTCAAATGGGCTGAGCCATTGGATGCTTACCATGGTTTATTTATATTTTTATTTTTATTATCATTATAGTTCAATACCAATGTGCTGTAGAATTAGCATTTAAAGTGGCTGGTAATGGTTTCCAGCACTTTCCAGGTCTTATACTTTGACAGGATATAACAACAAATTTTTATCACTTGCTGCAGTATAAAAATAAATGTTCAAAATTTGCCTTTAAGTGATGAATAACCAGCTAAAAATACTTCTTTCAATAAAGGCAGATAACACTTAAAAAATCAGAAGTACTGACGCATTCCTTTCACAAGACATTTTTATCTCCCACAGTGAAAAATATTCATTTGGGAAATTAAAATATTCCCTTGAGAAATTAAAACAGTCCCTTGAGAGTAAAGAAGAATGTGCGGAATTCTGTGAGAGTGCTGTCCTTCTCCGCTATTCTTGCATTTTACTTGTTAACAAGCAAAAGTGTCAAAAAAAGGAAATCATCTGAGCAAAGCCAAAAGAGGATGTCAGATTGGATCAATGTGGTCACTTTCCTGTCTGTGAGAGTAACAGGAGCATTGTGGACTGTTTTAAACTGAGTACTCACACTTGAAGTGTTGCAAGTGTCAAGTACACCTCCACCTAGCAAAGTCAAGAAACCGTTTTGATAGCTTGCATGGATTGTAAAAGCACTGTGCTCTGTAATTGTTTTGCTTCAGACCAGAATTCACAATCCCAGAAGTATTAATCATGATGATCATATCCATACTAGTGACAGCAACCCACCCAGCCAGGCTTGATATTTTTCTAGCATTAAGTGGTTGTTGTTATTTTTTCATTTTAGACATGTTAAAAAATAATTTCAGATCAACAGTTACTTGCTTTGTGATCAACACATTGAAGTGCTGTCCATACTGTTGTTGCATCTTGTTGTCTGGGAACAACATCTTGTAGTGACGTCATGGTGATGCCATACATACACAAAAGCTGTAAAAATTTTCTTAGCTTAACCTAACTAGCTTATTCTTAAGGAAAAATATTCTTTATAATGACCCCCAAAAATTCATACATTGTCCACTATAACCAAGATAGGGCAGTCCTTTGATGTAAATTGGCATGTTGTTCATCATTCCCTCAAAACAGGAGGTGGTTATGAAGGACTTATGTCCTTTTCCAGTATTGTGAACATGCCATGTTTATCTGAGTCTGCCAATTACAAACAAGTTGACATGAAGCTGAGGATGGAATGAGGTCGGTGGGGCAAAGGTTGCGTGCCCACATTTTAAAAGAAAATGGACAGTTGAACAGTGACAATATTTTGGATGTGGCAGCATCCTTTGAGAGTAATTGGGCTAAAAGAAAATTTAGGTCCTTAACTGGTGTAGTCTTTGCCATAGCAGTGGACACTGGAAAGGTACTCAATTACCATGTCCTTTCCAAGAAATGTCGAAAATGTTCCCTAAAGAAGAGTCAGTGTAAGAGCCATGAAGAATTTGAGGAATGGCAAACTGACCACCTAGCTTCAAATAAATGTAATGTTAATTTCAATGGTAGCTCATCTGCAATTGAAGCTGAGGGTGATATAGTTTTGTGGAGCAGATCCATACAGCAACATAGCCTAAGGTACAGGTGGATGGTTTCTGATGGTGACAGTTAGGCCTTAAATGCTGTTGAAAACATGTTAAATAGATGCAAGGTTGAAACTGTGTCGCCCATGTTCAAAAGCGTATGAGGAAGCATCTGATGAACTTAAAAGCTACCACCAAAGGTAAATTGTCCGATGGAAAACCTATTGCTGAGAAGGACCTCCTAACAGAAGATCATATTAAACGTCTCCAAAAGTATTATGGACTGGCCATCAGGCAATATACTTTGTCAAAGGCAAACCCAACTGAGCGAGAGGTTAATGTTGCTATTTGCACCATGAAGAAAAACATCATTGCTATCCTTCAGCATTCTCCAGACCCTGCCAAACAACAGCACTTCTTTCAGGGATACAGCTGCTGCGGACTCGCAGAGAAGAAGCCCTCAGGGAGGTTGAAGGAAATCACATATGAAGCAGGCAGCTTCTAACTGATTGAAATGGGCAATTTCAATCAAATGCATTTCTGTAATGCAGCACAATTGCTATGAGCAACCTTAAATTTATTGTTCCAACTTTCAATCACTTTTCCCAGAATATGCTTTTTCCAACTTTGAGGAAAAAATTCTCTTGAAGGATTTATATAACTTCTAAAGCTAATCCAGTCGTGCCAAAAAAAACAAGGCTTGGCAGAATTTCTGCACATAAGATAAGTGCTGACAAATCACTAGTCTGGACTGAATCAGGAATCAGCCCGCATTCATTGAATTATTGGGTGAAAACCAGAACAACAGTAAGTTTATATCAATTTTCTTTCTTAGTTATCAAAAACGCATTTAAATTTTTATCCTCACCTGCATTGCTGCAGGTTCTGTAATGGAGGGCACACATGAATTGATTAATGACGGCTTCGCCATAGTAAAAATCTCACTTCATGCCATCACATTACAATTTGTTTGTAACATTATCTCTAAGGTGGTTTCATTTTTGTTTAATCTTTTGGACAACAGCTTAGAGAGGGAAGGAGAGTGGGAATCAGAAGTGAGGAGCAAAGAGGAGCATTTAATTTGAAAATAATTTGTATTTGTTGATGGGGGACTTTTTGATTGTATTGCTTGGATATAATTGTCATAATGTTGCATAAAATTGTTCTGGCACTGTACGATTTCAATTCCGGTGGAGATAATAGTGGTTGAAAGGAAAGAAACATGTCAGCTCATCAATCTGTTGATCTACATGTGCAATCAGGATTTTAAAACAATCCTTCTTCTTTCTGCCTCAAAAACAGTATAGTACATGTTGAACTGACACCAACAATGAATGAACAGGATTACCCTAACTAGCACCAGACAAGTTGAAGAATACTTTCCTGAGGAGATAATTTTAACTGATGAGCTTGAGCATAAACTTGATTGTTTGATAGTCACCTGCCTTAAATTGTACAATGAACATATATTGTACAACACCAAACCAGATGACATCACAAATTTTTATACAGGATTTCCTTCTTATCAAGTCCTACATGCTACCTGTAATTAAACCAACTGCCAAAAAGATCTGCATTGACTGTGACAAGTTTCATTTAACCAAGAACTTGCAGATTAATTTGGAACTTCTGTGTCTATGGGCCACGTCGCACTAGAGGACAAAACTGTTTATTTATGTCAAAAATCAGTCATCACAATGAAAAACCATGTGCGACCAGTTTGTTCATCAAAGGAAAAAATTTGGTCGGCAATGGACAAGTTTCAAAGATGCTGTCAACTACCTCCGGCACAGGCCAAATTGAGACAAATTTTAGAAAACAATAGTGAGGGTGTTTTAATTCAGAAATGATTTGACAGGTGATATGTAGCAGAGCCTCTATGCTATAGACTTCGTTGTAAAGGAAATCATGTTCTCATTTAGTAACAACATGAATCCGGTGCGAGTGACCAATTTTTCTGTACAAATATACACAACATCCACCAGGATGGATCTATCCTTTGCCAGGCCCTTACATGTTTAATGATCGAGGAAATCCCAGCCCATCTTCTTCGTCCATGAGACTCATTGCCAGAATCCCTCCAGTTCAGCAAAGATACCTCAATGCCTTGCATCAACCACATCTTCTTCGTACCATGCATCTTCATCAGCTGAGAACAAGAAGGCTCGGGACAGATGGAGTAAAGAAGAGGAGAAGCTTTTAGTTCAACTGTGGGCTGAAAAGCATGATCAGTCAAGGCAGTTAGAAGATTTTGTTCTTAAGTGCAACTGTAGCTTTCCAGACAAATTTTATGTCACTGGCTGATTTCAAGTCAGATTTTGTCCAGACAAATTTGAAATTGCCCTGTAGTGCGACTTGGCCGTATGGTGAGTTGTGTTGTTCAGTCATGGTCAAACTTCTTTTATTTTGTTTTTGGCATTATGTCAATTTGGCCATCAAAAACACATACACAAAAATACAAGCAAATACAGGTGCGCTAAAGGCAGGAAAAATCCTATCAAATCCACAAAATAGTTTCATTGAGATGAATTTCTTTGTCTTCAGCTCAATATCATCAACCAACAAGTAAGGGGCCTTCTCACCAAACGTTTGGCATATTTTGAGAGTCATTAGGTGACAAAGTTGCCAAAAAGTGACCTGGTATTAGACATGAAAATTGATTGATTGTTAAGGGCTAAAACTCCACTGTCGAAAAAATTCATGGAACAATTGATCGATTGATCGATCAATGCACATGTGATCTTTTCTCAATTTCCTGTGATTTTGTAGTGTGTGTGATCTAAAAATGTAAGGATTGGACAAGTGAGAGCAAACAGCATTTTACTAAAAGCAAAAGATGTTGTGGAAAAGCCAACAGAATGTAGTTTTGACAACAGCCGCCACGCATGTTTACTTAGCGTTCGTTAACTCGGATCAACGGCACATGTGTCACAGAAGTAGAGTGTTACTGTACTTGTTGAGCAAACCTCTACTTATAGCGGAAAAGTCATCAATGGAAGGACAGTGAAATTTTCCAAACTTCCAAAGCTGGAACAAGGGTTCTCCAGTTTGCATTTTAAAGGCAAACAGGGCCCAAAGCCATGGTGTCAGTTTCCAACATTGTTTCCTTAAAAGCCATCTCCAAAATCTCCTTGTCGATAGAATAATCCTTTCCCTAGCTGATCAGGGGAATCATCAAGTGCGAAAATGGTCACCAGCTTTACAAAAATTCATCAAAAACTGCAAAAGCTGCAACTGTGTGTATTGAAAATTACTTTGCTCATGGTTTCCCTGACTACGTGTTTCATATTGAAGATATTTCCAGGGATGGATAAAGAGATGCGGTTATCCAATTTTGTTCTGATTCTGTAGACAGTGGTGTTCAAACTGCAGTTTAAGTGAACAAGCATGGGATACAGGTGAAATTAGAAAGCTTGAAAAAAAGCCTTTAGTTTCTCTCAATCATACAGACATTGGTATGTTAAAAGACCTGGAGACAGGAACACATTTTCAGAAAGACAAAATTCAGTTGCCGTTGCAGCTGTTCAAGAATCAGCTAGAGTAAAGCAGGGTACATTCCAGCAGAGTTAGACAGTGGAGCACATGTATTCCTTTCCTGGAACATCATTCAGTTTTCTTAAAAATATCATACTTTTAACTTCCAGTTCCAAGCTTGCTGTGAATGTCTTACCAGTTTCTCAACATCCGGCAGAAGCAGCTCAGTTCTCAGCCAAAACCATTTCCCTTTGGTGACTGAGCTGTGTTGGGAAAGGTAATGGTGCTGTCCTCTGCACTGTTCTGAAAGACCTTGATAAAGAACTTAATATGTCAATAACAAGCATCTCAAAAAGAGTTGTGTTCCAAAAATCTAGCTAGAAAAGAACACATTACTCCACCTTGTTATTAACTATTTACAGCAGTCTTAACTATAGCAACATGTAAGGATTTTCCACATTGAATTTTTTAACACTTCAAGCAAGAAGTGGTTGGTCCAAGCAATTCCTCTTCACAAAGAGCAAGCTCAAGTCCCTCAAGAATTGTTGGCAATGATCAATGTTCTTTTACTTTCACCTCAGAAAAATCAGGCTTTTCTAAAGTGAACATATGATCCCTAAACCAAAGATAACTCATTGTGGAATTATAATCTATCTAAACAGAAAAGCATTCCCAACCAGATCCAAATGGATTCCACTTAAAAATTGATACTTTAAAACTCCATTGCATTTTGATTTCGTTACTAATTAAATCATTTTAAACATGTCTAATGTACTACCACTAAGTTCGCAACCTTTCACTAAGGAATATTTTCAAGAGGGAAGTCACATGTGCTTCGTTTGGCAGTACCCATCCAGTTGTTGATCAATAAATTTCAACCAAATGAAGCCATAAATCAGGTCAGTTGTCAGGTACATAATACACTCTACAAAAAGCACAAAATGACAAATGGTTTAAACTCAGTAAACTTTCAAATTTGAATTTTATTCATACCTCTTAAATATTTAAATTTGTCAGTTGCCCCTGCATTGCTTAACAGCATGACCGAGCATTGAATAGCCTTGATTCAGTGTATTTTTCAAAAACCATACCAATCAAAGCTCTATGTGCGATTTTTTTTAAGTGGCTATGAGGCACTGACCTAAGGAAAAGCATTAATAAAAGGAGGATTTATCAAACTGCAATGCAATATACCCAGCATCGCAGCAATCTAACCTAAGCAATGGCTCCAAAAAGCCTGTTCTGGCATCCCGCATGCATAGATGCACGCATACAAATTATTGTGGAAGATCTATTTCTATTGGGAATATTCAAAGAAAATCAAACTTATTATGCTTATGAATATTATGGTGGATTTTGAAAGACATTAAGCCAGAACATATATCTTACTAAACTATCATAAATTTACAGACAGAAGGAAACAACTTGCCTCTTCAGTCATCCAGATGTACTCACAATAGAATTCCATACCAAATCATTCCATGTGTCATTAACTTCACAACAAAATCAGAGTTTGAAAGAACTTAAGTAATTATTAGCCACTAAATGAACATAAGACATCAGTTCCCAGAGTCCACCTACATCCAAGATTGAATGCAGGTATTGTTCAGCAAGTACTTCATATATGACTTGTTCATTGGCTAATTTCATACTGCTTCATATTTGACAGAATTATGTGTGTTTTGGTAAACTTTTATCAATGAGGACACTTTAAAGAGCATGCATCTCATTAGCATTCAATCCTGGGCATATCTGCCAGAGTCAACCTGCAGAAAGCCACATTGCACCACCTGTACTTCTGGCTAACCATTCCAAGTGTGCACTTAATTTTTATAAATTCAATTTTTTCTACTACAATAACTTTCCGCATCAAATCTTTAACATGCCATTGCACGGCATGTAGTATAGCCAATTTTATCCACAATTCACACCCCAAAACACTACAGTCTAACCAAGCTAATGTTACCAGGCAACCTCATGAAAACAACTATCTCATGAAGAGTTGTTAGGAGAAAAGGGCACATGACAATACCAAAAGGTGATATGGGATACAATCAATACACTGTTCAAGACATTGTACCTGTCAAATATACTTGTTTTGCTTTCTTTTAGCACTTACAAACAAAGTCATATGTCTGAGGTGTCTCGTGCCATTTTTACAGATTACCCATTATTATGAACTAAAAACTACCCACAATACCTTTTGGCAAACTTTCTCAAAATAGCTGTATGTAAATTTCCAGTCAGGTGGCAAACACAGTGCCTGATGGGCTGAGTAAACTACTTGTTGCAGTTCTGTCATTGTCAGCTTTTCAATCCTTGTGAGAAAAGGAGTTTAAGAAGACACCAAGTACAATTATTACGCTAAGTAGAAGGAGAGGTAAATTGAAATTATCCACAATACCTTTTGGCATTGCTGTGTGCACTTTCATGCAATAAGCTTTCTCGAAGAAGCTGTATGTAAGGTAGCTTCTGTGCTTATCCAAGAAAGATACACTGTGGACAACCAGATAGATAGGTAGTATAGTTCAATTCTCCCAAAACCAACAGTCAGATGCATACTCAACATTGGTTAACATGTTTAAATTGCAGTCGACCCCCATTAACCTGGTGGTGCAAGTGGAATAAGATAGAAACATATAACTTCGCTAAGTTTTAATGAAGTTCAGTGTTGTAAATCAAAAATTACTATTTTGTCCCCATGTTAAGCACCTCAAGTGAAATTCTAGATGGAACTGATGAGCCACCTGAAAGTAAATAACAAGCTTCAAGGAAAGAAGATGTCTGGGCAAATGAAGTACAGATATCACATTCCCTGGTAAACACCTGCCTTTCACAAATGTGTAAGTGATTTATTGTTCTACAACCTTTATTACCATTTCAAATAGCTTTTCTTGGAACATAAACCCTTCTGTTACACAAAACATAATATTCAACCCTCCCTGTTAACAAAGTTGCAGTTTTTTTCTAAGTGTAGTACAAATGGGCTTCCGGTATGACAAGTCAACATAAAGGCAGACAAATCGTCTTGAAACCATCCAGTCGAGTCAAATCAACAACATTTTCAACCATCCCTGAGTTGCAGTTTCTTTCTAAGTGTAGCGCAAATCGACTTCCAGTGTGAGGGGTCGACATCAAGGCAGACAATTCGCCTGGAATCGAAAACATTTTGACCCTCCCTATTAACCAAGTTGCCTTGTTTTTCTAAGTGTAGTGTGAATCAACTTCCGGTATGACAGGTCAACATCAAGGCAGATGAGTCATCTCAAATTGATCAAATCGAGTTGAGTCAAGAACATTTTCACCCCCTGTTAACCAAGTTGCAGTTTTTTTCTTAGTGTAGGGCAAATCAACTTCCAGTATGACAGGTGACATCAAGCTTCAGGCTGACTTGTCCAGCATTCATGGTATTCAGGCCTCACGACGCTAAACTATCCACCAATCTGAGGAAGCTATTCACAGACAGTCATAAAAAACCAATTCGGAAGTTTTCCCAGTCAGCCAGGGAAAAAATATCTTTTCATCCCCTTCCAAAAAGGGAGTTAAGAAAGCAGAACTGGAAAATAAAATACATCCTGAAAGAGGAGAACTGTTTAATACAACAGAGCACACTGAGTGTGATCACTTCATTTTACCTCTGAGGACTACAGAAATACACTTGGGGTACTTAAAGTTCTCAAGGACGAATTGGTAGCTTCTGTATTTCCATGGACTGTGTACCATGCAGTGATTGCCAGGCGAAGGATCACGAGATTGAGTGGCTGAAGAAACTGCATCAAGAAGAAGATAAGATACAGGTTTTGAAATCTAAATTGTCAATCGGTGAAGGCAAATCTCGAGCATATGTTGCTTTTGTTTAAATGATTTAAGAGCAGTAACGATGACATTCACTTTTACACTGGCTTTCAAAATGCTACTAGCTATACACTGTTCATGACGTTTGTATTGTATCTTGCTGAAAACATGAGTTCCTGGAGTTGCAATGTTCACGGACCCTGCCTGATGGAGTTCAGGACAATACCCAAACACTTATGAAAGCAGAGGTTACACTGACAGAGCTCTATCACAGGAGGATGAACTTTTTCTAACCCATGCAAGGTTGCATATTGGTCTTCCTTGGGCCAAGAGAGGTTTGACATCACTGAAAGGTGCTGTTTTTGTCATCTCGATTGATACAGGAGAAGTGTAAGACTATCATGTGATGTCAAAATCTTGCCGTGTTCTTTAAAGAAGTCACAATGTGAAGGGAATGTTGAACAAGTTAAGGAATGGAGGAGAGGGCATGTGGCATCTGGATATTGTGACATCAACTTTGAAGAGGAGTTTACTTACTATGGAAGCAGGAGCTTCTGTTCTTTGGAACAGATCCATAAATCTTCATAACATGGGGTGCAAATGGATGGTGTCCGATGGCGACAGTAAGGCTTTTAACACTGTGAAACATGCCTATGATGACTGTGAAGTTATTACACTGGATTGTATAGGCTATGTGCAGAAAAGGATGGGGACACATTTAATTAATTTGAAGGCACGCACTAGGGGTAAACTTGAAGATGGAAAGCCTTAAGAGGGGGTGCGGCCAGAGATCAGACGAAAACAGCAACAAGGCAAAGAGAAATGTGCTGTTGCAAACAGCGAAAGCTATGGCTGTCAGCGATGCCAGTTCTAAAACAACACAGGTTAGAATTCTTCTGTATACCGGAAGTCAACGCAACTACATCACAAGTTGATTGAAATCAAGGCTTAATCTGCCCCCTGTGAAGTCAGAAACATTGCATCTCAACACCTTTGGAGACGTGAGGTACACTTTGTCTGGTAATTTTTACAAGGCATTGCCTGTTTACCTGCCATTATTTTAAGCCCTGAAGATAAAAGTAAAAATGTATTACCAGTGAATGTAGCAATGAAACCAACTTCCTTTGTGCACAGAATAATTAAAACCAGCATTTTTTTATTTACTAATTTAACTTAGCTCTGGAATGGCAAATAACTTTTCAATGGTTTGAACCTAGGAGTCAGTTGTTACTAATGAACCTAGGAGCAAGACGTCCAAATACAGATATTCCATGTTACTCTAGTCCTGGAAAGGAGTGCTTGAGGTGACATTGACTAGCTTTTAGACAACCTGAGCACAATTCATTATTAGAGTTCTGAAATTTTGAATCAACAGTAGATGTTATTATATGCGCCACCATGCATAACATAATGACTGTCAAGGCTTGACAATTTGCTTGACTCTGACAATGACTGTTTTCACTTGGGTTTGCAAATGCCAATTAATGTTGACATCACCCCTCTGATCATGATTTGAAATGCATGTTGACATCACCCCTCTGATCATGATATGAAATGCATGTTGACTGTTTCTTATGCTTTCTGTAATAGTTGGTACTGATGCTCATGAGGATGATGATGGGACATATGCTGTTACAACTCCCTACAGCAGAGGAGCAGGAGCAGGAGGTGTGTAAGCTGTCCATGTAAAAGATTGCAATAATTTTGTCAAAAGGAATGTCCTCAATATTTTTTTTTTCATTCAGCAAAGGAGAAGACTCTGGAGACCCTCCTGGATTTCATAACTGTGGAAGAAGAATATTGACTAAGCAAATTAATACAGTTTGGGGGGGGGGGGGTGAGGGTGAGGGTGGGGGGTTGGAGGTCTGTGTCCCAGCCTTATGCAATTTATTATAGCCATTTAGTACAATATTAACATGAGTCTTAAGCCTGATGAAACACTAGCTAATTTGATGTAATGTATATGAAATGATTCATATGTGAACTGCGGATATATATGAAGGTGATATGTGATCTACGCAGTGAATTTCCAATTTAAGCAATTGGAATAAAGAAGCCTGAAAAAAAAAATCAGGGCTTCAACGGGATTCGAACCCATGACCTCCGCGATACCGGTGCGATGCTCTACCAACTGAGCTATGAAGCCACACATTGGGAGCGAGGTCAATTGTGAGTTCATATTTTCTCACAATCACAATCACACTCACAATTGACCTCGCTCCCAATGTGTGGCTTCATAGCTCAGTTGGTAGAGCATCGCACCGGTATCGCGGAGGTCACGGGTTCGAATCCCGTTGAAGCCCTGATTTTTTTTTCAGGCTTCTTTCTTCCAATTGCTTAAATTGGAAATTCACTGCGAAGATCACATATCACCTTCACTAACTAATTTGTTGAATATTTGATTATTCTTTTTCCTTTTTTATTTAAGCAATATGTACTGTACTTGCAAAATAACTACACTGTTAAAAGTTTTTTCTCTAAAACCCAGATGACCCTTAAACATAAACATTTTTATTTTTTTCCCAGTTCGTGAGCGGGCGGTATTCTACAAATCCTGCAATCTGATTGGTTCCGGGAGCGGGCGGTATTCTCCCATCCGGCCCGCTCACGGAGCGATTCCGCCTGGCTAGCTCGCTGTGTTTTCATTTCGCGGCGAGACGATCGAACCCAGGAAAGTTTTGCTCTCCAAAATTAATGAAGTTGTTCACCAACCGTTGTAAATATGAAAGGAAAAGTAAGCAGTGGAATTAAAGGCCTTGAAGTTCTCCAAAAGGTGAGTATTGATTCTCTTTATTGACAAAATCAAGTTGTACCGAGTTTTATGGCCGTAGTTTGTCGATCGTTGTTTGTGCATTATTTACACTGATTTTCACGCCATTGCGCTTACCTGCAAGTCGCCGGCTTACATACCCGATTGTTCTTTCAAAAGCTAACTTAGTAACGGAATTAAAGGCCTTGAAGTTCTCCAGTAGGTGGGTATTTATTGTATTTACTTACAAAATCAAGTTATAGTTTGCCGATCGTTGTTTATGCATTCGCACTGGTTTTCACTCCGTAATGCGGTTTACTGCAAGTCGCTGGTTTACAGACTCGATTTATCCTTTTAAACGCTTTGCCTTTCTGCTACTTTTTCCCAAAACTGAATACTGCTTATCACCATTCAAGAAATTGAGATGTTTTGATTAAAAACAGTCAAATTAATTCTTGCAAAATTGTGCCGTGTGCAAACAACCAAACTACACAAACAAACTTCATTCAATTTCACTTTCTTGACTCAAGATTTTTTATGCTTTCTTTTGCTGCTGCATTGTGCTTCTTTTTTAATATTAAAATTACTTTTCTCTTTTATTCTGATGAACTTTTCCGCGAGTACTGTTCAGTTTCGTGAATTTTAATTTGTTTGGCGGAAAACAAATCATTCTTCACTTTAGCCGCAGCTTTTACCGATCGATTCAACATGAATTGGATGCGCGCGTATATTACAATTACATTTTGCAAGACAATCTTTTTTGATTTTTTTTAACCAAGTAAGAAAAAAATAAATAAGTTATTTACCGGCTTTTAGAAAAAAATAAAAACATTATTCACCAGCCTGGGTCGGTCCATATTGGGAAAAACTGTGTCCTCGGTCTTGGAACCGCCCGAGGCCTGCGGCCTCGGGCGGTATCCAAGACCTCGGGCACAGTTTTTCCCAATACGGACTGACCCAGGCTGGTGAATAACCTATATATGGGAACTTAAAAAAAAAATGATATCTAGCCTACTTTATATTACAAACCAAGTTTACCTTCTTTTACTTATGGTTATGTGTTTTATATTTTTTCAGGTAATTTTCCTGTCAAATATATACTCAACGTGTCAAGAAAATGTAATCATTGGGCTCAATCAAGTTATGGAGCGATTTCTTTATGAACGAGGATTGAGAAGCGATAAGACTGTTCCAAAGGGATGTTATCATGCTGTTTTAACAATGGAACTCTAGGATGAATTTAATTGCTGGCGAAAGGTGAGAAAGGGAAAGACCAGAAGATGCAGTAGATATTTTAAGTGGGACAAATAACTTGAAGTATGGACCAATGAGACAACAGCATCTGAAATAGATGAAGGAAGTGTGTTCCAGCAAGTTTACATGGGTGGGTATCTCTGAGCCCTACCAAATAACACTACTATGAAATGTGGAGGGACTACAAATGGGGACAACTCCAAGAGGATGAATGATTGAGTGATAAAAAGATGACAGACAATTTTTTATGTTAATCATTTTTGTTTTAGAATATGAGTAACAGCATACTGTCATGACCTATTGGATATAATGTCTTGCGTGATAATTTCATTTTGAATAGGGAGTGGTGCCCTACTGGACAGTCTCGATCTCAAAGAAGTAAAAAAATTTTTTGTTAAAACAATTCAGGACATTAAATGAAATTTTTTAATCTTATGCAACAGAAATGACCCAACTTTAAGGACCAAATTTGCATTTGTTGCAGCAGGCATGACACTGCAATATACACAGATTTGTGTAAAATATCTCATATTGTTGAGCTTGATATTCTTGCTTCTTCTTGTATAGATAAATAAATTAATAAACAAATATATGGTACCAGAGAAGGGTGGGTTAACTGTAAGGTAATCCACCTTAACAAATTCACATGCCAAGACTTTGCACTGAACTAAATTTGTGAAATGAAACTTGAAATATCCGTTTTGCACTACTATTCTACGGCAAAGCGATCCACCCAATGGAAGTAGGTGATGAAACTGTCGAGTGTGGATGGAACATTTGTTTGACTTAAAAAGCTGAGCTATGATGGGTTCTACAAAGAATGAGGAAACTTTTCTCAACGGTCATTTTTAGCATGGACTGTTTATTAGCAGTAATATTAACATTAATTTTATTAGTAACTTACAGTAAGCAATGGTTTTTTACTGGTATAAATAAATGTATAAATAACATAAAGAAGGTGATGGAGTGAAGGTCATGTGTCAGTGCAAGTATTACATGCTATACTGTAATCCAGATGATCCACATAGTACAAAATATTCTTTAGACTGTTTCAACCAATTTTTTCTTGCATATTTTCTGTTGTCACCAGTGCACGTTTTATTTGGAACAGGTTTGTGAGTAATCCTGGCAAGAAAGGGCCAAATAAGTAGGTTAAAGAAATTAATATCTTTGATGAAAAAAAAGGGACACTCTTATAAACATTTCTGTGACTTGAAGGAAGACAGGTTGGAAGAATTGAATGACTTAAGAGTACATTAGTGTCTAAATATCCAAAAGAAAAATGTGCTCAGGTGTATCAGAGAGACAAGAGCATCAGTTGGAACCCTGAAATTAACTAGACTATAGCTTTGGAGAATTCAAACTCACTATTTCATGTTAGTATAAACCTCACAAGTAAATAGTGCTTTCCGCACGTGCTAAATGATTATCTCGGAGGTGATTAGCAAAGTACTATTCACCTCCAAGCAGCCAAAGAACAGGAACAGGCAAGAAACTGGGCAAGCTTTTTCAAGGTAGTACATTTCCAAGACTGTCCCTGAAACTCAAGTCTTGGCACATATCCTTAAAAAGCAAAGCTCTGCCCAGGATTTAACTGTCAACGAGCATTGTCAAGACCTGGCCAATACGATCACTACTCAACCAGCAGAAAGTGATTAACGCCTTAATGAAATTGATGATCACTTCAAAGAAGTCTTTAAACCCTACGTACATAGATTAATAGACATTGAAAATGCTCTGTACGCACTTGGTGATCACATTAAAAAGCTAGAACAGTCAGTGCTGGATAGCATCTGCCACAAAGGACTTGCTATAAAACCAGTTAAGGTCACTGGTAAAAAGGCCAGCCCTTTACAGCAAGAATGTGATGCCATTTCAAAGGATGCAAAACAGTGAATCCTTCAAGCAGTCATCAAAGAGCTGAGAACTCAGGAAAAACTTTCATAGTGTCCAGTCAACAAATGGATAGGACACATTGTAGCCACGAGAGTTCACTTTTTCATGTTCGTGGTTTATTTTGTTTTTTCACAAACGTTAATTCGCGCTAGTTTTTGATCAGTTTTTTAGTTCTTTGTTTAACATCGCTCATTATTATGTATTTTTTGTGCAAGTTAGTTTCTCGGTAAAGTATTATGTAATCGTTTATAATTTGTTTATTTCGTAACATCATTAGTGCTATTGTTTGTTCTTTAAATCCGTATAAAGTCTTGTATGTTTTGGTTGTAAATTAGTTCTTCTTTTTCCGGAGTTGCCGTACAGATCTTGTAAGTATTCATTTTTTCTTATATTTTTCCGATTTTTGTTCAGTTATTGTAACCCGTTTAGTTTTCAAGTTTAAGTTTGTTAATTCTACGTTTTTTTCCTTGTTGAAGTGAATTGCAAGGTAATAAAGACGAATTCTGACTGTACTGGAGTATTGTTTACACACGTGAAGTGTTGGTTTCCGAGCAAGAATTAATGGCAGGCAATAAACATGAACTCCCTATATTTTTTAATCTAACTTTTAACAAGGTGAGCTTAAACAATAATTAAATGTAGATATTTATGGCCCAATCTCGTACATGTACACTTGACCTGAGACATAATGGATACCCCAGCACAGACTATTATACAGCTAAATGTTAATTGATGTTAATTGATGTGTAGTTCCATAGGTTTTCAATTCCCCCCACGGAAGGGACCATCATCTATCTGCGAATTCTTATTAAGCTTCATACATTTCCTTAAACGTTTTAGCCTATGAGATACCCCACCCCAAGGAGTGGGAGTATGGCCATTTTATGGAACCAAGCATTCATACTGTTAATTATCATAAATCAAATACTTCAAACACCATTCAGCTTCTTCAGTTAATGTTTGAAGCTGCAGCTGTGATGAGGCAAAATGACTTACAAATGATATGCAATAAGTTTGTGTGAACAAAAAGAATGCCCTCCCAGCCATCCATACTTGGACAAAACATAGTCATAATAAGTGTATTGCATAAGGTTTTATTAAATATAATTCCCTTCCTGTTTACAAATGCATCCAGCTGTGCCACCAAGGGAAGAATGATCTCCTACTGAGAGCGTTTGTTCCACTCAAAGAAGGAGAGGATCTCGATCCTATACAAGAGTAAGTGCAGTTCAGACATTTTTAATTAGAAGAATACAAAAATTTACTGATCAACGTGACAGCAGTATATCAATACAGGATAGTGTAATTAACAAATATTTTACTCATCAATTTTGTTTTCATTTTTAAACAAACTCTTTAGACTTCTAAGCCTACTTGGAAAGCAGGAGTCCATTTATTTTTGGATTGCAAAATCCAGCACACAAAGTGGAAGACAAGGTACATGTAACTATCCAAAACCTTTTCCTATTTTTTATCTGGACGAAAGTGACAGGTCACCTTTTTTCTTCACCTTTTTTCTGGAAAAAATGGGGTTTTTTTAATTCCAAGGTGAGCACGCCAATAATAATACTTTTGGCCTTTGTTAACCAGTCTTTGTAATGGGGATTCCACCTTTTCGGGCTCGAGTCAGAAGGACATTGCCACTCCATACAAAGTTTTAAGTAATTGTGAATTGCATCCCCATCACTTGTATACCCAAGTATTACCCTCCCTTGGTAACTTTAATCTTCAATTGGCTCAATTGCCATTCACAAAGCTAATCTGGCAATGGCACTCACTTGGTACTCGCAGTTTATACTGGTCTAGAGTGCAACCATGCCGATCACACATGGATATCCAGTCCTACTTAAAGAACTCAAAGCAGTCAGAGTGGGTGAATTCACCAAATGCTCAGAGAAAGTAAAAGTGCTGACAGCCATCATGAACAACATCAGTGTAATGGACAAGATCCGTAACCAAGTTGTTCTGTTTTGCTATTACTGAGATTTGTGCCTCCTGCCCTTTGGCCCTCTTTCTTACAATCCTAGATCTACCTCTGCCTGGTACATATCACAGTGTTATCAATCACGTTCATGTTTAATACTTCTTAGCCATCAGTAGACCATTGTCTTTATGGATCTTAATGTGTTACAACAGTGCACACAGTGTCTGCTAAACACTGCCGAATTTATAAGAAACATTGGAAATCAACAACAGTCAATTGCCATAACTAGTGTGCCTGTTTCCACATTTACAGCAACTTCAGCAAGAAGGGCTGTTTAAACTGTTCAACAACCAACACTGCTACAGCCAAACAGCCTGTCATCAATCATTTTGACGATTAGCATGTCATTATGGGAGATGGCCTTGTTTTCTAGTCACAATTGTTTTCAGCCAAGAGACATGCAGAGTTTGAAAATGTCTGCCTCACGTTATCAATTTTCAATGATTGATTGAAATCTTATGCCTGTCTAACTTATGATAATACCTCTTTTGTTACTTTAGTGAATTAACATAGTCATTTCTAACAAAGCTAGACCAGTATTTTTTAGGTTTCATTGATGTAAATATTTCATTTGACTTTTTTAAGTGATGACCATGAGTCTTAACCTTTAAATTATGAAACACAAAAATCACGTTTTGCCAAAACCAGTCACTAAACTAGCCAGTAAGTCTTTTCCTTCTGTCAAAAGGCACATGTACACAATGCTGTTTGTTGTTGTTGTTCCTTCAACTCAAATTTTTAACTATTATCTCTACAATTTAAGTGTCAACAGCAGTCACTGGCTGTGGTAATCCACAGGAATTTCCCACATTCCATCACATCATATTCCTGCTTAGATAACAAACCATGTCACTCTTACTACCATCTTCTGTTCCACCATTGATTGTTGATTTATTAACAGTTTGACAAGAGCCACATCACAGCACAGCACAATCACTAAGTGCGACTCAATACTCGATTAATACAAACTCAGTCTTATTAAGCTGTTTTACAACATTGTAATCGAAAAGACTCCTAAAACGATTTCAGATTTGGTAACGTAGAGACACGGACCCTACAACCTAAGAGGACACCTAAAAGCGGTTGTCCCACGATTTTCAACGTCGTTTTTAAAAAACTCAATCCGGTACAGAGGTGCAGTCTTATGGAATTTTGTGTCAAGTTATTTTAATAACGCTACCAACCACAAGCAGTTTTGCAAAAAAGCAAGAATAGACCCCATATTTAAAAAAATTAATTTTGGCAGTTTGTCGATCCAAACAACTCTGAAACAAATGTGTGATTTTCAATTTTAAATGTTAATCTTATTAAAACATAATATCGTTTAATTTAGTTTATCACAATGTAATATTAATTTTTCTTAGGTAGGTAGTTTGTCACACGTACACACGACCCCTCAAGCATGTATTTGCTTTAACACAGATCATGGTCAACGTAAGGTTTTTAATTATCATTATTACAATGATGAAACACAATCATTAACAGTCTAAAGAAGTATTCTAAAATTGAAGACACTTAAAACTGATCTTGCAGTTTGACAGCTATTTTGATAAAAAAGACAGTTATTAGTTGAATGTGGAAAAGTATATGGTTTGATCATGAGCTTAGAGATAACAGTTCAAAACTACATAGGTTGACTTATTCCATGAATGGCATAATGGTCCTTCATTTAAAATACAGTAGAACCTCGCTAACTCAAACCCACAAGGGAAACATAAACCACATAAACGTAAATGGAGCCACCACATTCACATGTTCCTAGTTCCTAGTTCCTGTCCCCTGGCGCCAAGTTGGCGCATAGGGCCTCCACATGTGCTCTCCATCGATTCCTGTCTTGTGCTGCAGTGCGCACTTCTCCCCAGGACTGCCACCCTGCTTTGGACCTCTCCTTTTCTACTGTGCGCCGCCAGGTTGTTTTTGGCTGGCCTCTCTTTCTCTTTCCCTCTGGGGTCCATGTTAGGGCTGTAACACAGTCATTGTCAGGTTGTTGTCTGAGGATGTGTCCAATGAATCGCCATCTCCTTCTTCTTACCTCTTCACTCAACCTCTCCGCGTTAGCCCTTTCCAGTAGCTCTCTATTACTAATCTTATCTTGCTATTTAATCTTCATTATCCTTCTCAGGCATCGGTTCTGAAACACATCGATTTTCTTAGCGTCACCTTCGTTCATTTTCCATGTTTCGCAACCATACATGAGAACTGGTTTGACCAATGTTTTGTATAGCCTGATCTTCGTCTTCCTTGACACACTGCTGGAATTCCATACTCGGTTTAGCTTCACAAACGCTCCCCTCGCTTTCCCTAGCCTAGCCTTAATATCTTCCTCTCCGCCCCCTTGTTTACATACCATGGCTCCTAGGTAGGTAAACTTCTCTACATCTTCCAACGCCAGACCATTCACTGTGATGGCTTCAATATTCCTTGCATTGACTCTCATGACTTTGCACTTCTCAACATTTACCCGAAGGCCTGTCCTTTCTGCATTTTCCACCAGCCTGTTTGTTTTCAGCATGATGAAGCCAAAAAGGAAAATTTATTTACAAAACCGCAGGAGAGTGGCATGCCAGAATCAAATCAAGGGTAAGAGATTTCTGGATGCTATTATTGAAATGCAACTGGCTAAGGATTATAGTGGCAGAAGGCTCGGGGAAGAATGTTCTGACTCGTCTCCGAAACTCCAGTTACAAATGCTGAGGAACTTTTCAGATCAAATGAGAAGAGGAGCAGGCTGACACTACATAAACAGCCAAGGTCAGTAGCATGGGG
Organism: Meandrina meandrites; assembly: GCA_963693305.1. Taxonomy (NCBI): domain Eukaryota; kingdom Metazoa; phylum Cnidaria; class Anthozoa; order Scleractinia; family Meandrinidae; genus Meandrina; species Meandrina meandrites. Next base: position 41,032,606 of record OY855903.1, read on the forward strand.
TCGGTCTACCAACGGTGAGTCATCCATGGTAACGGCTGGGACCATTCATGCCTCAGCCACTCTAAAGGATTTTTAAATACCTGATGTACCAGATTTCAATGATGATTACCAGTATGATGAACCTGATAGCAACAAAGCAGAGTTGTGTATTTAACAATCATTGAAAGTCTTAGAAGTATTCTCTAATTGAAGCATTTTAAATTGATCTTGCAGTTTGACTGCTATTTTGCTTAAAAAAAAAGACAGTTATTAGTTGAATTTGGAAAAATATGTGGTTTAAACTAAGAGGTAACAGTTCAAAACTACATAGGTTGACCAATTCCATGAATGACGTAATGGTCATTCATTTAAAAATACGGTAGAACATCGCTTACTCAAACCCTCAAGGGAAATATAAAACAATAAATGTAAAACATGAGCCACCACATTCAGATGATGAAGCCAAAAAGGAAAATTTATTTACAAAATGGCAGGAGAGTGGCATCCCAGAATCAAATCAAGGGTAGGAGACTTCTGGATGCTATTATTGAAATGCAATTGGCTGAGGATTATAAAGTCAGAAAGCTTGGGGAAGAATTTTCAGCAAGTAAGATCAGGTAAAGTCAGTCTGACTCCTCTCCGAAACCCCACAGTGCCAAATACTGAGGAACTTTTCAGATCAAATGAGAGGAGGAGCAGGCTGACACTACATAAACAGCCAAGGTCAGTAGCAAGCAGTCAGTCAACAGAAAGTGAGTCATTCACGGTTACTGCTGGCACCATTCATGCCTCAGCCACTCTAAAGGATTTTGAAATACCTGATGTACCAGATTTTGATGACGATTACCAGTAGTTGGCATCATTGGGTGAACTGTACACTTTTTATTTTCTAAATATACCCAAAGGAGTTACCATCACCAAGGTTTTTTTTTCACCCCCAAGTGTACAACGAGGAACTCCCAGATGTTTAATAGTCCTTTGTATAAAACCGCCACTGGACAAAGAACTTTCTATTTCAGGACAGTTAAACTCTGGAACTCATTGGACTCTACTCTTAAGTTGAAACCAACATTAAAGGACTTCAAACATTGCCTGAAGAAGAGTCTTATCCCAAACTTTGTAGAGACTTAATTGCTTTACCTTTGTTATTTTTATCTTTTTATTTTTATCGTATTAATTCTAATTACATATTATAATTAATTAATTTTTGATAAGTGACTTTTTACTACTAAATTAGCTAATTAATTTAATTGTACTTAGTTTTCACTAGCTCTTTATTCTGAAAAGCCCTTCTGGGACGAATAAAGTATGTATGTATGTAACTTTCCTTTTAGTGTAAGTTGTTGTTCCAAAGATTATCCATGCCTGCATCAGGTTAGCGATTTTTGGTTTACACCTCTCAATCAACATGGAAGTTTTGCATCTAATACCTTCTCTTTTAATATTAGTTGTACTCATCATCATCATTGTAATCAATGTGATGATAGAAACAAACTCAAACAAACTCTGGAGGAAGTTGACTTTCTCAAAGTCCTTTATTTATTTTTTTCTGGCCTCGTGGTTGGTTGGGCCCTTTAAAAGGACTTTTTATACCTCTTTAGCCCAAATTCACCGGTCGAAAATTCTAACGGTGACGTCATGGCAATTGACCAATAGCAGAGTGAAGGGTTTTTATCAGGAAGTAATCCGAGACTCGAGAAAGACGCCATTTTTGTTTCTGTTTCTTCAAAGCATGGAAGATGATCTGGAAGACATGGAAGCAGTTTTTGACTTTGGCCTGCAGAAATTAGGTTACAGTAAGTTACAAGACGGTCAGAAACATGTTGTGGAAGCTTATCTCACTGGAAAGGACGTGTTTTTTTGCTCTCCGACTGGATCGGGCAAGTCATTGTGCTTTGAGACTGCCAGTTTGTTTTTGAGGGAATTGCAGTAGGAGTTAAAAAGGCAGAAAAGCAAACGGATATATCCTCCGTTTGTCTTGTGGTGGCCCCCCTCGTGTCATTAATGAAGGACCAAGTTGCTGGTTTGAAAAGTGGCGGCATAGCAGCAGCCATTATCAGCCCAGAAAGTACTGCCACCGAAATGAAAGACATTCGACTTGGTCAGTTCGACCTTTTGTTTGGCAGTCCCGAGGCTCTGTTGAACTCACACAGAACCATCATTCAAGACCTAAAGGAGTCAATCAAAGCTGTTTTTGTCAACAAAAGTCACTGTATGGCAAAATGGTAAGGATGAGGTTAAGAGGTTTAAGATAGAAACTGTCAGAAAACAGAGTAATTTTAATATAGAGTCAACAAAAACCTTGCAGATGAGTATAATTTCAAAACAAATTACACTTGTCACAAATCTATAGAATGCCAGAAGTAGTTTCTACTTTCTATGTCAATTTGCTTTGGTAGATGGAAAAAGTACCTGTCAAATTTTCAGAAATGATGTTATCACAGGTAAAAATCATTTTGATTGATTCATGTAACTATAAGTTTTGGAGAAGGTTTTGATAATGAACCTTTACTTACAGTTTTACTAAGTTTGCCAGTTGTGGTCAATTGCTTATTTCTAAAAAATCCACACTTCAAAAATGTTGAACCTATCACTCTCTGTAATTTCTTAAATAAGAAATATAGTGATCGTATTGAAAAAAGACTCTGAAACGCTTGGGTCAGGCTTTGAATTATTTTTAAATTACTCAAATTGCAGAGAATTTCTGTCTTAATATTTTTATACTTGTAATTAACCTTTGGTACTCTCTGTGCTGTTCCACTTGAATGCAAGCGCAATGTAGGAGGTCCTTTTATTTCTGTATTAACATTTACATATTTACACTTTAGCCCTCGTTTTGTTGCAGTTTTGGCCCCTTCTTTTGACAAGCAATCTTGGGTTTCAGTTAGTACTCTGCCAGCATTATCTACATTTTTTAAAAGTGTAATGTTCTTGTCAGAGCACGAGCGGCAGATGATATTTGAATAGTACGAAATATCACCCGAGTGTGGTGAACTGAGAACAAAGATCCTGTCAAGGTTTTTGCAGAACTGTGTCTTCTCTCCACCGTCAAAAGCTTCCTTCACTTGTCTGCACTGTCAATTTGGTTTCCTCACTGTAAACAAACTGAGTTCTTCGAATTTGGGGTGAGAGAGAGAGTCTACAAAATGACTTGGTGAGAGTAGAACCCGCCGCTTTCATTTGCCGACTGACAGCAGTTTGTTATTGTGCGCAAAGTTCGTGGCAAGAGTGATACCATTTGAAGTTATTTGACACCACTCCCGACAAAACATATGTCAATCTTTTTTCGCGCATGAATTTTTCGTCGGTCGCTTCGCAACCTCATTTGTGACCATGCTTGCTATCACTTATACAAGCTTTTGCTATTGCTTGCTATCATTTACACAAGGTCAACTTGGAGCAAGTTTATGGAGGAAGATGCAGAATCTAAAATGGGTTTGGCCTCCTTCTTATTTTAAAGTGCACTGGAGGTAAATGTTCATTTACTCGTCAGTTTTACATTTCTGATAAAGTAAGGAATAAACAGGCTTTTGAGGTTAACAGGAGAGCTGTGTTAGCTATGAGAAACATTGGTGTTGGTCATCAAGGACATGTAAAGTTTACATGTGTAATGAACATGCTGCCACCCATGAACGAGAACGCGTACCGAGACCATGTGAAAGCTTTTAATGATGCAACTGAAATTGTTGCCAAAGAGAGAATGTGTAAGGCAGCAAATGATTTGAAAGAATTTTATGAACCATCAACCAAGTGAAGAAAGCCTCTATAACATTGCAGTCTGAGGTGATAGAACATGGTGAAAGAGAGAAAGAGAAATTAATGTCTGTAAGGTAAAGACAACATCTTTTCCATCTCAGCTAGCTCCTGACTTAAGTTAAGAGTAAAACGGAAATATATTTTTATGGTTGTAACTAATTTAAATGTAAATCTACATAAAACATGAACAGTTTTGATATTTGTTTACTGTTGTGTCATCGTTTTTAAGACTCCCTTTAAATGAAATCATATTTTGCAGAAAAGGATATTCTATGATGTTTTCAATTGGCATGTTTCTCCAAGCTAATGTATTGTTTGCTTAATTTGATTTTTTGAAATGATGTTGTATACATACTAACAAATAATTATTATAAGTAAATTATAACATTTTAAATATCATATCATTGTCAAATTAATTGGAAATAAAACAAGGTATGGACTTATCTTAATTTTCAGTTACAATAGGTTTAAATTGAACTTCATGAAAGTTCTCAGAAAGTTCCCATTATCATTACTTGGTCTCTTCACATAAAAATAATCTTTTTTATTACTAGGACTCTTAAAAACACATTACCTCCTTTTCATGGTCATTTCTGCTTCAATGCCAATGAGTTAAAATGTCTACTCCAATTTTGTGTCTTTCACGGCAAAGCAAAGCTACATGGGCTACATTCCATCCCGTTGAGTTTCAGGGATGACCTTTGATTACGTACAATTATTCCCTGAACCCATTTTCAAATTCCTGAAAGCCAAAGCCAAGTCAATCAGAAGTTCCATTGCTTATTTGTGCCCATCAATAGTGACAGCAACTGCTTCCCTCTTGGCCAACAGTAATGCTCACTTCCTCAGTGGATCACACATTCAGCCGTTCAACCTTTACACTATGTCCGTCAGTCATCCAGGAACCAGAAAATCACCTGATATTGAAACAGTCCTGGCAGCATCACGTTAAATAGACTGCATCTCTAAGGACACGTTCGTAAGCCCAACCACCTCAGCTGGCTAAGTGAAAACCTTATCTAAACAACGCAAGGCTTTCATTGCTTCACCCAAATTGTTAAACATTGTTAACAAGCTCCTAAAGAATGACAACAACAATGCCTCTGGAGATATTCAATTGCTATGCAAATTTTGGAGTGCTTCATATCATTTTGCAACTGAAGCCACCAGGGAAATTGACACCAATACAGCCTTCTCCATCCTCAGAGAAACACAAATTCAAAATTCAGCTCTCCTGATATTTCATTTCTCATTTCTGTGCCCATGGCCCAAAAACCAACACCTCGTGGAGAAGAAGATGCAATCGACTACCTGGCGGAACTCGTGATAAAAGACTTCAGGCCTATACTGTCATCCATCGCTGCCGCACACAACGACGTAATCAGAACATACACACTGACTTCTTCCACAGCAGAACTTCATTGCCAGCTAAAAACAGACCATGTCGATGAGGTGAACTTCGCAATTGAAAAGGGAGAAATGCCACCCAAAACAAAAGCCACTGACCTCACAACCATCTCAGAGGAATCCTTTAAGAAAGCCATGGAATATGTACAACATCTCCATGCTCAAAAGGAAATGTTTTCAGAATTTGTCAACATCATCACAGAGCCCATCAAGGAAAAGCCAAGGATGCAGCCGATAGCAGCTGACATCAAAGCTGCAGTTTTATGCTTCCCGGGACCATTGGTTACATATCAAGCATTCAAGAAATTCAGTCCAAGCAGCATCAGAAGGGTCCCAAAGCAAGAGTATGAACAGTTGACGCACTCCATCAATGCTTTTGGCCATGTAGCAGATATCCAGGTGCCTCGCTGCACCCAAAAACCTGAAGGTATTCATCAAGAAACCACCCACAAAAATTTTAAACTGGCCAGTTGATGTGCCCTGCAGTAGAGAGGAATACACGCAAAGGTTTTCAGAGCCAATTAACAGACTGATAACCGTAAATGTTCAAACTGCCCTTATCAATGCAGGGCCTATCACCCAAGAGGACATCGACTGAAAGTAAATGGCTACCCCGAACTTTGAGTCAATATTCATCGTAAAAGGGTGGATATTAACTGACAATTTTCATTTCCAGCCATACCACATGGCCTTGCAGAGACATTCAATTATGTATAAATAACTTTGATTCCAAAAATAGTTAAAGTTCAATTGAGGCCTTACACTACTATAAAATGGTATTTAAGTCCTTTAAAATCCAAGCTTTCGCCGATCTACGGCATCATCAGGGATAAGAAAAAACATATTCCGCATGAGGCTTAGATATAGATGTAAAGTAAAAATGTGTGAAAAGCGAGAGAATGTGGGAGTAAAGCTCATGCATTTACTCCCACATTCAACTTTGATTCATTTTGTAAACATAAATATAAATCGCTCACGTTAACACTTTTTTAGAAATACACAAGGCTGCTGCCTAACGGGCGCCCGGTCGCCTGGGGCGCCTAAGTTACGAGTGCGGGCGACTAAATTTTTGTTCAAGGAGCCCGCATGGGCGCCTAAGCATCGATTTTCCATTCTCATCTAATGACTTCAATTTCCTTGTAACTTTGTTCCACTGGCATAAGATATATCCCGTTGAAAACAATAAGTGCTTCATTTCAAAACGGAAAATACTAAAATTGTCCACAATCGAGATAATTTTAGCGTATAAAAACGTAACGTGCCTTCGCAAAATTCGGCAACTTCGAAAACCATTTATTTTTGACTGTTTAGGACTGGGACTGACTCCCAAATATGGAATGAAGAATGAATGGTATTATGGGCTGCTTCACGTTTCGTTCGCTACGTTGATGGTTTGTTTTGGAGGAGTTTGTAGTTAATTTGAAGTACATGTAAACATTTACGGATACAAAAGTGAAATCAATCTCCTGGCTATCCATGCATCAGGTCTGATCATGACAATTTTAACCTGCAAAAGCTTGATACAAAAAACCTTTTCAACAAGCCTAAAATAATGTGCTGAATGTTTTGATGTTACACTTACGAATTACTGTTCTTAATCTTATTATTTAACTCAAACTTTTATTTTTTCACTTTTGAGAGTGCTTAATTTCATAACAACAGAAAATATGTGCCTTTTCTATGACATTCATATCAGCTAGCGCTTTTTGTGGATCAAGTTCGAACTGTTTCGTGTTTTATCTCGGTCATTGAACCGTGACAAGGAGAACAGTACTCTTGAAAATAATAATGTGCTAGAAAACTTTGCTGAAAACAGTTTGAATAACATGAATTGTGTTTAAACCTACTAAAATCTATTGTATAAGCAACTCATTTGATAAGCCTAGAACTGTTTTTTTTTTCACAACTTAATTTTTCAGGTCTATTTTTGACAACTGATTATGAAATGTAGATAAGATCATAATTTAATTAAAGTGTTTCCACAGGTGTTTTGACTTTTTATTACCTTTGCTTTAACCTTCAAATAGGCCTGCTAAATTGTAATCTTGGTTCTGTTAAACCTTAATTACTAACAATAATTCAAGTTCTTTAGTGAGCTTGCTGTACAAAAGTGAAATTAATTTTGCTGCTTCATGCTTCATTGATTTTGCTTCAAAACTTTGGATGTTCAAAACTCCTTTTAAACAATGTTTTATTTTGCTTTACACATTTTTAACTTACTTTATCCAACATTCACCACAGCACAATATACTGGTTGGATTTTCAAACTCATTTTAAGCCTACAGAAACTTTCTAATATACACACTCCTGTTCATGTCACCCAATCAGTGTAAAAGGGTTTATCGAAGGAGAGGTTCGGCTAAATAAGCTTTCAAGTTAAGAAAGCTAGAATTTCTGACACAACTATTTGAGGGAGGTTACCCTCAGAAGCTCTCAGAAAAAAATCTTGGCCGAAGGAGTTTTCTGTTCATGTACAAAGGCTCTACTGACAAAGCAAAATGTGTGTGCATGTGGAAGGGGACAGGAGGGCTGCTCCCCAGGCCCCTCCCCTAGATTTGGTTTTTTTCTCCTACCCCACCCCCCTCCCCCGAGGTTGACCATGGCAACTTTTAGGCTGGGCTCCTAAAGTAATGGCTTGGGCTCCTAACTTTTGATGTTAGGAGCCCGAAGGGCTCCTTAGAAATTTCCTTAGGCAGCAGCCTTGAATACAACATCAAAACCGTCAGTAGTGATCAATTGAAAATATTTCAAAATTATAAACCTCGTTTTAAGTACCAAGACTCCATTTCAATGATTCGTTCCTTCACAGACATTTTGTTAAGATTTAAGATAGTGTACACGCACACATAATCAATTAAATGTAATGAGTTACTCTAATAATCAATGACAGTATTTGTCTCATATTTGCAACTACCAACACATGAATATAACTCAATCGTTCTTTAATTCATGAGCCCCCAAAAACACATCAACTTGAATATACCTCATTCTTTCGTCCTTGAGCCCAAACAAATTTGCTACACACGATATAAAAACATTGTTCCTGATTGATGAGCCCCTAAGCCAAAGAGCCACCGAATTATATACCTTACTTACATCGCTTCAAAAATGGCCCTGCATGCTGTAACTGCTCAGAAATTTAGTGTAGTATACAAAGCGAAAATGTTAGTTTTCTTCAGAAATAAAATTAATTAAGGTTATGATTCCCCAGATGATTTTCTGCATATCAGAAAATCAGAACCATGGTTTTTGCATGAGAATTGCTGGGTTATGATTCAAGACGTGGAGCCCCCAAGCTTGACATCAAGGCTTTGATTCTTTAGACTGGCATAATAACTTGATCATTTCATGAAGCCTGGGCAAACTAAAGTAATGATTCCTCAAGCACATACAATAAACACTAGAGTCATGATAGATGATTCATCAAAGCGAATCACGGGGGACGTTTGTTTACCAGTGTCCAAAATCCTATTCAAAACATAAGCTTTAGCTCAAAATAAAGCATAGTGCTTTAAAACATGAACCCTTCTTTCTAAAATGAACTGGCTGAAGTCAGCTCTACTAACTTACCCAAGACTCCAAGAGTCTCAAAGTTTTGTAAAGGATTGCAGCTTTACTGATTGCAGAAATCACTGCTTTCCAAAACTTTAGTCCGTGTGAACCAGTTTCGGGCGAAACGATTGCACCTTGACGCCATCTTTCACCTGGAGAATGAAGAAGCAAAATTATGGTTGGTTACTTTGTAATTTATAAACGACGGAAACGCACTGATTTTGGTTTGGTGAGGACACTCGGGGAATTTGCAGCAAGTGGCCAGCAGTCAGGAAGACATATTCACATCGGAGATCTGAGCTTACTTAAAGAAACAAATTCTGAGGAGTCTTTGTGTTGAAGCACTGGAATACGGGAAAAGATGAAATCAGTACAACTTACTTGAACGCCGAAACACTGCAGGAAAGAACCACCGCGCTAGCCAGCTGAATTCGCCTCACACCTCACACGTCGGTGTCGAATGACAATTTCTGCATCTTGTACTTCATGTAAAACAGACAAACATTCCATCGAGTTAGTCTAGAACCCAGGGCCCATGTTCTCTGCCCCATGACCAGAGCTTGTCAGACCCTTGTACCCAACTTGTAACCAGGGACCTCGTAGCCGGGCCTCGTAGACCATTTTTATAGCGGTAGGGCTAAAAATTCTGGCCAAAACACACAAATAATCGGGGTAACTGTCCTGCCATTTATCATGCATTTCCGCACCTCAATATAACTATAATTTCATTGCTCACTCTAAGCGGGAAAAAATCCCAAAAGATGCGTGACACTTGAAAGAGTAATTTAAAGAAAAAAACTATCAAAATAGTAATAAAAGTATCATTTTGTGTACTACGAAGCACAAACGTTTCGGGCATAGCCCTTCTTCAGTGTGAAACCGTTACGAATACTGTACGCGACTGTGTGCTAAATCTAATTCAAAAGGCGTAAGCGCGCGCGAAAGCCCGAACGCGCGCGCCTGGTTTATATGTTGGTTTATATGTTGTTTAAGCCCTGTGGTTGCACTGTGCCGAGCTTAAAAATGAGACCCATATCAAATTGTTTCCGTCGTGCTGCGGACCCAGAACACGTCCTTCAAACTTTCACTTCAATGTCTAACAGAGTGTGCCCGGGAGAGTTAAAATGCTCTGCCGCAGGAAAACCAGATGTGCTTTTTTAGCTTTTTTTTTTTTCGACGCTTCGTAGGTGCTCACCGAATCCTTCGCGAAAGGAACGTCCAGTTTCCCCCATGTAGAATTTGGGACATCTGTGGCACGAGATGTAGTATACCAAGTTCTCTGACTTGCACATAAAGTGCTCGCGGATGGTGGTTGAGCACTTTGGTCTGTGTACATGTACATTGGACGTAGTGTACTGACAGGTGCGACAGCGTGGGTGCTGACATGCGAATGTTCCGGGTTCGTCTGTTTAATAGACGCTGGTCGGAGGTGTGTACCAGGAGATTTCTGAGGCTGCAATCGCATCGATATGCAACAACAGGTGTTGCTGAAGATGTCCCAAACTCTACATTGGAGAAACCAGACGTTCCCTTCGCGAACAAAACATAAACCCTTTGTCTTTGTCTTTAGTTTGATGTTGGCAACATCTTGGATTTCTCGAAAGCCTCGTTCTTAAGGCGGGAGTTCACCTGAAGCCCGTTTTTCCACCACTTAACTTGGGTTTAATGCGAATATCTCGCTGCCGTTTCAAGCATTCCCAAAACCTTCAGCTCATCCCAGAAAGCTATGTTTAACGGTGTTTTGTACATTTTTTGGTGATTTTTGGGGATATTTGAAATTAGATAGGTTTTCTCAAAGGATTAGTAAAATTTGGAGAAAAAAAAATATTGAAAATTTAATGTGATCTTAAAATTAGAATTTGAAGTTAAAAATTAGTAGATGGACACCCAAACAGTTCCCTAACAACCTGGGTTGCTCTTGCGTTGGGGTCTACTGTCTGGTGGTGTTTCAAATTCACGCTTACCCCTACTATACCTTAAGGTAAGGGTACACCCGGAGCCCGTTTTTCCACCGCTAAACTTGGATTAAATGCGAATATCTCGTTCGCCATAACTCATAGCCTGCGTTACAGACCGGGGTTTAGTTTCCTCTGCAACGAAGGCTACATAACTCAATGCTTAAGAGGAAATACCTTAACAATGAAAATGTTGTTTTCTCGTTGCATGATACATTATCTAGAACAACTCAAATGTACCCCAGCTTAGGCTTATAACGTCAGTGCAACTAAAGAAAGTCTTAAGAACGTTTTCAGCCTGAAAGCGTAACAAAAAGACATACAACGCTCAGCCTCAGCCCCCGAGTAAGACGTTCTTATGTTAAAAAAGAGTGTAGCTAACCATATAGTCAATGCAATCAAGTCTCGTTAAAGAGGACACCCTCGGGACATAGTTTAGTGTCCGTAAAAACGCGAGTCCGTAGTAGTGGAATGTGAGAAAAAAACTTCCCATTAACATTAGCATGTTCCAGGCGTTCGGTTAGTGGGAAGCAGCCCGAAAAACGCCAAGCGAAAAATGAGGGGAGGCCCCTCGCCATTTTTCCGCCCGCCGTTCGTCACGCAATCCCGAATTCGCTATTTTAGAGAGGTTAAGCATGACGTTTACGGCAAACGGCAAACGGCAAAAATAATTCTGATTTTGCTCACTTTTTCTTTAGCACTTCAATAAAGCCAGTCGAAAAATAGGAAAAAAATCCCTTAATCACAGTAAATGCAAACAATTTCCCTAAATTTTACAAACGGCTACAATCAGACACCAAAAGTTCGATTTTTGCCGTTTGCCGCAAACGTCATGCTTAAAGGTCAAATTAACCAAAATTTCGACATTCTTTCTTTAGCGATTTTAAAGCAACCAAACGCTAGAAGAACTCATTATTAACTAAACTTAAGAAGAAGTTTTGCTTTCTGAGCCTTAAAGCGCGAACTATAGCAAAAACTACGAAGATTTCCGAAGACTTCACGAAAACGTTTCCAAAATGACCGCGCACTGGAATGGAAGGAATGGATCGAGCTTTGAATTTTGTGATGTAATAGTTTTATTTCACGGCTTTGCGATCGAAGAGACGATCGTCGTTTAAAGAGCGAATAATGTAAAGTTTGAGGGTTTGAGTCAGTCTAAGTAATTCAAGTAATTCTGAAAGAATCTAAGCTTTTTTGTAAACATGGTTATATTTTTTTACTACATTGTAATCCAATTTCAAAGATTAATAATTATCAAAGCACTGATAAAAATTGTAAGCATTGTGCGATATAGGAGGTTGTCAAACACTGGATGGCGTATAAAAATCATCAGTCTGCTCAGCTTGGTATAGAACAATTAGTTTTGTTATCTACCCCAATCTAAATTCAGTTTTTTTGGATTTGCACGTAATTCTTATCAGGACATGTGCGGCTTGCAACCCGGATCGGTATGCAGCGCGAAATTATCCTAGGATGTGGCCAAAAGCGAAGATTGAATTCACTGTTTCTTTTCTGTACTCGAGAGTCACACAAAACACAAAAATAAATTTGTACAAAAAAATTTAACTTGAATGAAAGGGTATTTCTCAATGCAAATTCGACACTGCAAAGCATCACGCAGGGTGAAACTTTCAATGAATAAATTCGTGTCGTTTTCAGCTAAAGGAAAATTCAGTGTTGGAATAAATACTGAGCGTTTACACACTGTCCCCGCGGACACTGTGAGTTCTGTTTGTATTAGCTGTTTTTCGGTCCATATTTATTTAGCCGGTACATGTTATTTAGGGCTCGAAATTAACGGTTGTAAACCCAACATAAATACAACATTTGAAGCTTAATTTTATACGCGTCAAATAGCACGTGCACTTGCATGGAAGCAAATTATTTGACGAGGATATTGAACGAACGAACTCAAATTCTAATGCTTGATTATGACCAGCCAAACCAACAAAGTAAAAGTGCTAATAATCATAACAAATACTCTATCTAGCTCTAGGTAGAATAGGAAAGGTGCAAAATGCATACCTCTAACTTCCTTCGTTTAGCAAAAGCCGAACGGACAGTGGGTTCTTTGTGCTTCTGAAGACATTCTTCCCCGTGATTTCTTTTCCGAACAAAAAAAAATAGTCCGCGGCACAGCGTCCTCTTTGAGGTGGAGTCTTAGGGACGGACCATTATTTTTCTGGAGGGGGGGGGGATGAAAAATATTGAAAAAAATTGTTTGCAGGGCCTAAAAAGACAAAATAAATTGTTTGCAAACATCATATGTATTAAAAAAATAGTTTGCATAGAAGTCAGAGAAACTTTTTTTTTAATTTTTTTAACGAAGACGAACGAAGATTAGCGCTAATCGTATGCTCCCCAAAATATAACAACACGCAATAACATATGTATTAAAGCGTTTTTTTGTAACGTTCGTTTACAGCATATTTTAGTTATTATTCACTTCCATGGGAAGTTGTAGCTAGGCACGCGAATGTGCTATATATGCTGTTCTTTGCTAGTTGTATTCATTCCCTGAAGAAGTCTCAGTTAGAGACGAAACGCGTCGGAAATAAACGACAAGTTTACAACCACAAGAAGTCTTTCCTTGTGCTGCTCACTAGTCTTCGTTAAAAAATTAAAAAAATTAAAACAAAAATACTGCCGCCAATCTTCGTAGCGTACGTCTCAAAAACGAAAAAGATAAGTTCAGAGGTGTTTATTGGTCGCCACCATAAAATATTGAATTAAATAATGATTGATGGCAGCAAAAGTGAACCTCCTTTTTGTGTCAGATCGTGGTTAAATAAACGGCACGCAATGCTTGCAGAAGCGATGACGTTTCACAAGGGGTCTTTAAGAATTTTGAGGAAATTGCACAGAAAATTTCAAAAAAAAAAATAAAAGTAGCTGACAACTTCTGTGTTGAATGATTGTTCGACAAAAGTTGCGTTATCTTGTAGTGCGACATACGATACAAGGTCAAACGCTGTCTTGAAAATGTTTAGCTCTTTTGTTTTAAACTGTTTTAAAAAATGTAAAGATTTCTGTTTACTAAATTTAATAAAACACGTCAAATATAATTTGTCTCTTTCGTTTATACTTAGAATTGGTCCTTTCTAACTGCCCGGGAGTATTTTGCCTTGAGTTCTACGCGGTGTTTTCTATTCGGTTCTACAGATCAGTCGATCGCAACAGACAACAGATCCCGTCCACTCGCACGACGACCGATGACATGATGTCATCGCTTAAGGTGACTCAATCGAAATAAATGACGCGCTGTATGCCTGTCTTAAAACTCTAATAACTTCACCATTTCTGACTCGATTTCCCTGAAACTTTCACATTTTATACGAAATTTATCGTGGAATAATATGTATGTCAATATGTTGCTCTAATGTTCATTAGTTTTGCGCGATGTTACATTTATTGAACACTACTTTTTGGATAAAATTGCTATTTACAGATAACTGAGCGCTAAGATTTCGTCTAAACTTCTGCAGTTAGCTCGTAATACCATCTTGCCATGACTGTTCAAGTTTCCGCAAAATCGTCGGAACAGAAACCCCGGTACAATTTGGACATCAAAATATTAACTCCGGGCGAACTTCGAAGTTTCGAACACTCCAGCGCTTCCAAATTTCACCTAAAAGCACAACAACCGAAGTAAAAGAAGGTTCAATGTATCAGTTTTATTAGCTCCAAATCACATTCGGCTATTTGCAACGATGACAAAGTTTGAGCTAATGTTATAAACTCACCTTTTGTGTCAAAATGTAGCGAAGTCGCCAAATTTACGTTTTTCTGAATTATATGAAAACTAACCGGACGAATCGAATAAAACTACTGGAACATAAAAATGAATATCTTACACACACTTTGCGCTATTTTACGTTTCTGGAGCTGCCTTGATGTGGATGAAATACATGTTTAAAGTGGAGCACTGCTTCAACTCTGTTGTGAACACGGCCTTGCTGTTGTTTGAATTCTACTGCTGACGCTATGTAAATTTTTTGGATTTGATAGAATTTGAGGAATTTTGCATATGGACTAGGGGGATGCATTGACAGTGTTCCGTCGCTACATGCTTTGATTTTTCATCCAAACCAAGTCAAGGAAAACAATCCTTACACAGACTTTAAAACAAGAAATGGGAAAAATCAATAAATCAATGCATATTTTGACAAAATAGCTATGCTATTAACGATGCTGACGTCGCTGATTACCCTTGCATGACCTCAGAAATCAGAGCATATAGCGACTAAACACTGTCAATGCACCCCCCTAGTCCATGTGCAAATTGCTCAATTTTTTATCAAATCTGAAAAATTTGCATAGCGACAGCTGTAGAATTTAAATGACAATAAGGCCGTGTTCACAACAGAGTTGAAGCAGTGCTTCCCTTTAAACATATATTTCATCCACATCAAGGCAGCTCCAGAAACGTAAAATAGCGCAAAGTGTGTGTAAGATATTCATTTAAATGTTCCAGTAGTTTTATTCGATTCGTCCGGTTAGTTTTCATATAATTCAGAAAAACGTAAATTTGGCGACTTCGCTACATTTTGACGCAAAAGGTGAGTTTATAACATTAGCTCAAACTTTGTCATCGTTGCAAATAGCCGAATGTGATTTGGAGCTAATAAAACTGATACATTGAACCTTCTTTTACTTCGGTTGTTGTGCTTTTAGGTGAAATTTGGAAGCGCTGGAGTGTTCGAAACTTCGAAGTTCGCCCGGAGTTAATATTTTGATGTCCAAATTGTACCGGGGTTTCTGTTCCGACGATTTTGCGGAAACTTGAACAGTCATGGCAAGATGGTATTATGAGCTAACTGCAGAAGTTTAAACGAAATCTTAGCGCTCAGTTATCTGTAAATAGCAATTTTATCCAAAAAGTAGTGTTCAATAAATGCAACATCGCGCAAAACTAACGAATATTAGATCGACATATTGACATACATATTATTCCACGATAAATTTCGTATAAAATGCGAAAGTTTCAGGGAAATCGAGTCAGAAATGGTGAAGTTATTAGAGTTTTTAGCCAGGCATACAGCGCGTTATTTATTTCGATCGAGTCACCTTAAAAAAAGACAAACCATGCACCTCGTTCTCAGTGCTCTTCGGTTCAATTCAGGAGTAATCGCACATCACCCCAAAAATTCCATAAATTCCATCGTTTTTCCGCTTTACAGCATTAACCGATTATGTCATAAAATGACGTCATCGCTAAAAAAGATCGAAAAAAAATTGTTTGTAGGAAGGTTTTGTTAAAAAAAAATTGTTTGCAGAGGTGCATAGATAAAAAAAAAAAGTTTGCAGAGAGAGATTTTTCATTCCCCCCCCCCCCCCCCTCCAGAAAAATAATGGTCCGTCCCTTAGCGACTTGAAATCAGAACCCAGAAACCTACGTATTGCCAGATTTTCTCTGAAGTAGTCTTCGGTAAAATGAACCGCACAAATGCGAGAGTTCTTTCCTGGCTGAAATTCTTTTCTTTTCATTTTCAAAAGCCATTGTTTCCCGAGCTTTGAATTTGCTGGAAACTTAAACGAACTTACTTTCGACTTAGAATAATTTAAGCAGTTTAGTGCTGCACAAAACACCATGATGTTCCATTCTTGTGAGCTTCATCACTAAAACATTTTGAATTGCCCGCAATTTTACAGCGCACCAATACTGACGTCACAGTTTTATGTTCCGAAAATTTCCCGACAATTTTCCCGAGCGCTCTACGATTATGAAGGCCAAAACTAAGCATTTTTCAATTTGAAATTTCTCTGTTTTGCAAAGTCCAATTCCTTTGAAACTTCGGAATATGTTTATTTGGCTCTTAATCAACAAATTGGCCTAAAAAAAGACAATTCGAAATTTTGGTTCTTTGACCTTTAACCTCTCTATTACCCACTAACGGAACGCCTGGAACAGGCAAAATTAGCATACGTTAAATACTAGCGTCCTTCCACACAACTAGCCTCAGGAAGATTCTGAGAATTTTCTGGCCGCAGAAAATCTCCAACGACCAGCTCCTGAAGCAAACCAAGCAGGAGGATATTCGCACGATTGTCACCAGGAGAAGATGGAGATGGATTGGACATGTGCTTCGAAAGGGCAACAACAACATAGCCAGGACTGCAATGCGCTGGACGCCTGAAGGCAAACGTAGAAGAGGGCGCCCAAAAACAACATGGCGCAGAACGGTAGAAACGGAGTTAAGGGAGCTCAATTACAGCTGGAGCACCATTGAGAAACTGGCTAGAGACAGGCAGGGTTGGAGAAACTTCGTTGCTGCCCTATGTGCCACATAGGCATAATGGGCATTAAGTAAGTAAGTAAGTAAGTAAGTAAGTAAGTAAGTAAGTAAGTAAGTAAGTAAGTAAGTAAGTAAGTAAGTAAGTAAGTAAGTAAGTAAGTAAGTAAGTAAGTAAATACTATATACTATGACGAGCTTATCAAAAGTGGTGAAAGCGTTGAGTAGTCGTTGGGAGTGGAGGATGGATGAGGGCTTCACCTATCCTAGCGTTTGGAAGGAAAAGGCGCAAGTTGAACTGAAAAAGCAAAGTCTGTTGTAAAGGTACTGAAGTAATTCATGCAAAAATAACTATTTCAGAAGTCTGTTGTCAGCTTTATCGCATAGGCGTACGGGCCGGGGGGGGGGGCTGGGGGGGCTGCAGCCCCCCCAAATTTTGGGCAACTCAGATTTTTTGGGCAGCAAAAGAAATTTGGGCAAAGCCAGTTTTAAAAGAAGTTTCCACGTTTTTTCTATTTTAACCTGAAGTCGGCGTGGTAAAGCCAGTTAAATTCACACGAGACAGTGGTTGCCCAGCACGTAATAAGTTTCTGTTTATTAATGTAGTACATGATGACTTGTCGAAAAACTGAGTTTCCGAAACGGACCTAGATGTTGTCGATAAGAAAGTCAATAGCGAGGCAAAGTTCTCTGCAAGAAAAATAAGTGTACTTTGTAGACTTCTTATCATTCGCCCAGAAAGTGTGATAGTTATTGGTTCCAATGAAGCCTTTTCCTCTGGTGGTAAAAACTCTTTCTAGTAGATCATGCAGTTGAAGTTTAAGCTTAGCGTGTGGTAGGCTTGTATAGAGAGTTGAAAAGTCCCATGTACTTATCTTGTCTAGCGAAAGTTGTTTTTGTTGCAATGTGCGAAGTACATCCAATGAGTTGTTGATGATCCACATGCTGTTAACACCTGTTCTTCCTAGAATAGTTTTACAGTAGGCAGTACAATGATCTTTAACTAGTTTAAGGCAGTCAGTTATTAATTTAGAGAGTTTAGTGGTGGTAAATGAATATGACCCTGCAATAAACATACATATTCTGGCAGAAGTAAACAAATGGGGCTGAGTTTACGATTCGTTTGTTCTTGCCTGCCCAAACAGCTGAGGCAACCCAATTTATCTATAACAAAGAAGTTTTCTTTTGTCTTTTAATTGAAATTATTGCCTCTTAACATAAATAGAAGTCAACACCGCTTGTAGTGAGTTCAGATTAACTTGAGCAATAGATTGGTAATCAACAGACAAGCCTGACGGATTAAACTTTCTTGCAAAGGGAATGGCGTCGTTACTGCCTTATACATCTCCGTAATAGCGAGAGTCATTTGTAGTCAAACTCTACTGCATTTTGTCAGTAATAGCGAGTGTCCAAAACAGCGGGGTGTCTGCAAGGCGACACTTGACTGTCATAAAATGGGTAGTGTCTGCAATATCTACAAAAATCCCCTACCCTCTTTATCAGAAATTTTACCCTCCTCCCTTCGTACTTCAACAACAATAATTTATTGAAGAATTTCCATATCTATTCAATCTACATAATTACTTTGCATTTAAAGATATCATTTTATGAAGTTTTTTATCTTGGTAAAAAACATAGATTGTCGGCAAAACATAGGATCACAGACAGAGGCAGCCGTACATTTACATATAATGGATCAAGGCTGTTAAAGAGGAACAGAACTTTAGAATCGTTATCTAAACTACTGAAATGTAGCCTCCTGTGCAGACGTCTTAGGGTTTGTAACACCTGAGAAGCCCTAAGTGACAAGCCCTAAGACGTCTCAGCAGGAGGCTTATTTCACGAAAAATTTTCGTTTGATATTATTGTAATGATGATAACAGAATAAGAAATGCAATTTTATTTCCATTTCGCTTAATGGACAGAGAAAGCAAACTCGTACATTTATCACCCATTTGTTCCATACTACTAGTAGAGGCTCCTTTCATGGTGTTTTTGCAGTCCTCCCGTCAGCAAACAGCGAGCAAAGAGCCTGTATTTGCAGGGGAGGTCTTTTGTTGTGTGTACCAGTTTCTATTTCCTTTTAAGTTGACTTTGTTAAAGGTAAACTCACCATTTGTCGAGAAATTGGCACCGAAACATGTCCTCATCGACGTTAGATTTTCGAAATATAACAACTTTCGTTTTCCCGGCATAAATTTAAAGAAGACAGTTGATTAGTGAACCATCAGGCAATAAGAGGGGATCTGTATTGGCTCTAACTAGAAGAGCTGGGTGATTTCGTTCAGGTCGAGGTTAGAAAGCTTAGGCGATAGAATGCAGCCTTGTCTTAACCTATTGCCGTAGTTGAACTAGTCTGTTCTTTGTTGCCGAAATTTAATGGAACACTCAGACTTAAGTGTAAATAATTTCGTCGGTTCAAATATGGGAGATTTCTCTTTCAGTTATTATTACGGTCGGTAAATTTTTTAGCGATGTCGACAAGGCAAAGTTGTTTCGTTCTTTCTTTGGTCTGATTCTGAGTGAAGTATTACAAGGTTTAAAGAAGGACTATAGTAAATAAATTGATTTTTTTTTTGGAACACCAGGCTGTATTTTCCACCAAATGTAGTTGATGGAGGGCCAGGACATGATGAGATTCCGGGATAGTAAAGGGGGTACAGGACCATGCTCCCCCGGGAAAAAAAATATCTTCCAGAACATCAGAAACGCTATTTTAGGCATGCTGGCAAATTTTTCACTGTTACTACTTCCGTCATTACAGTTGACAGTAATTATTTGGAGTGACCCCCACCTCTTACGAACAACATTATTTTCGGCAGATTGTCGCTCTCTTACGAGCCATATGTTAGGGAATGGACTCCCCAAAATTATACTTGCGTCTCCCCCCTCCCACCTCGTAAAAAAATGGTCCCTTATTTTCGGAGTTATCAAGGTGATTCCGCTGAAATAAAACGAGTATTTAACATTTAACATTTTTTAAAGGGGGGTCACCGAGCTCGTTTTTTGTGCAACCTGGATGGCTACTAAAGTAAGGTTTATATTACGAACCCTAGTAATCCTAATAGGGAACTGTCATTTCTAGAAAAAAAAAAAACATTTTTTGCGTTACAATATTAAAGCAGATCAACAAAATAGATTTTAATCTTACTTAACAAACTATCTTAATTGAACTGGAGTTAAGATTATGAAAAAAATTAAAGATTTTGCTACGCGCGCATGTAACCAGCACTACCTAAATACGCGTGATTTTACAGCACTCAAAACAATATCTCAAAGTAGAGTTTTAAACTATTCTTCAAGTCGCGATATTTTGTTGTTTAAAGGTTCATTTTCATAAGACTACCAGACCTTAATATATTTGTATAAGCCCACCAATAATAAACTAAGGGTTACAAAAGCGAGAAAAAACTCAGCTCTCTCCGCCGGCAGGTGGAAACAGCACGCTTTTAAACACGTTGCGAAATTCACACTACAACAGTACTTCCTTTTTAGAGTGCACTGAAATGAGATCAAAGATCTCTTCGAGATTCGACTATTTTACATGGAGTATGCGTTGGGGAAATGTTAGTATTGAAAGCGACTTGCGAAGCATTAACCCATTGACTCACAGTCCAGAAGGCTTTTATTAGCGCACACTCACCCCCCGAAAAATTCCTGGTTCTTTTACGGCATTTAACACAAACATGCGAGTGTGAAAAATGTACCATATGCGTGCTAAATTCAGACAAATAATTCCTTTCTGAAGTAAACTTTTATCACAACTAGACACGCTGTGAAAGACCAATTCATGACTTGAAATGTTAATTATCAACCTTAATAAATTGATCCCAAACCAAACTTGAAGACGGTGACAAAAATTTCTTCACCTCCGCGCGTCATTTTTACAACTCGCAAAAAACTCTTTCTACAAAATATAACACTAGTTCAAAACACCCTGGTGAAAGGTAGGTTTTCATTCTGTAGAACTGTCACTGACATTTATTTAACCACAAGTGGTATTATCTTGGTACAGAAAAGCGGTAATTGGGGATAATAATTTGCGAATCATGGTGCCGTGAGATAGCGGAAAACTACTGAATTCCTTCAACAAAATTAACACTCAGAAATTGTTGCATTGAAAAAAAAAAAGAACTGAAGAAAAGAGGGACTGCTCGTGGTCTTCTCGGAAACCAGTTTAAACTTTTCGTTCAGCGACGGAATAGCGTGTGTTTTTTGTTTTAGGTTCTCAGCCATTCAAACGGCAATCTATTTGCCCTTTCCCAAGATAGCTTGAAGTACTTCACACTCTCTTGCCCTCTTTTGCATTGAGATCCTGTTATGATTCTTAGTCTGGGTTGCTTTTGTAGCGGGACAGATTTTCAAACGTGCAGGACAAAACAAAGAACTTCCGTTCCACTGGTTTATTCTTCAGTAACGTGTGTTAGCTCAGTGAGGTAGAGAGAGTATCTTTCCTCTTCTTCAGTTTCCCTTCAGTGTCAATAAGTGTCCAAGTGAGTTACAAGGCAGCTCTATTTATGTGAGAGGATAAAGTTAATTTTTTTTGCAGGTTTAGATGGTATTGATATACGAAAAATAGGCGTTACCAGATTTTCCGAGATCAAAGCATAACAGAATGCGAAATGAATTAAGATTTGTTTGATGGTGCAAAATTTGCAAAAGGGAAATATCTTAATTAGGTTTCGATCCTAACACAGAAAAATAGTTCGCTTAGTTGAAAGCTGATAACTTAACTTTAGTTTCCATCGAAAAGGATTCCAGTTTACGGTTGAAGAAATGTACGAAAACTAACTAAAACTGGCTCGATTGTCTAAGGGCAAAGGAACTCTAAGGTGTAAACATCAACAATTAATCTTTCCCGGGATCATTATGGGAGTTCAGGCCACAAAAGTGCGAACGATTCCGCGACTGAATCAAACAGTTCCTCTCGGTAACATTTGCTTATGTTCACCTTTCAAGCAAGCAATAACTTTTCTAATAGAAAGTAAGGTTATTACTTACAATAATCATTCTTTCTTAGATTCTTCCTAAAACTACCATTTGAAAATCCCAGGTTATCCCACTCAATATCATTTTTTGAAAAGTCGATGATTTAATAGGTAGATAAACATTCCTAAAATCCCAAAAGGTGCTTGTACACTTAAAAGTGTGGTGGGTAGAATCGCAGTGCGTAGACGGTGCAAACGAATAGAAATGGTTTGTTAAATTGATAAGCCCGTTGAACTTGCCGTACTACGAAAAAAAAGGAGAGAGAATCGTAAACAAAATCGCTGCTTTCATGCTATCTTTAGTTATCTTCGTGAGAGTATCTTTTTTTGGGCTCGGGCTCGATAACAACTGGTAATATGTCGATTTTCAACCCTTTAAATAACATCTCTTATCCGAAATTTATGCAGGAGAGTACGAGAGTACCCTTGCAGGAAGGGGTGATTGTCAATCTAGTTCTCAGGGACTATCTGATTCGTTGATATTCTGTTGAAGATGAAGATGGATATTTGAGGAATAAGGTCGCCTCAACTTCAACACTCCTATCGATTCAGACCAACTTGCTTTTTTTTTTTGCTTCTCGGCTCAAAGTTCTTACTATGCTCAGGTTATTACAGAATTCTATTATACAACTCTCTCGCGTAGGTTTGGTTCACGCTCTTCTTTCTGAATCAAACCCGAGCTGTCAATCAGCTGTCAAATCAGTCAAATTCTGACATTGAGGCTTACATAAACTCATGCGTAGTATACTATTCACACTGAAGTGTGTCTGAGTTTTCCGACCGCCGGCCAAGGGAAACGCAGGCTACGGGAACGAGATTGGTACCTTCGTATAATTTACTTTACAGAAATTCTTTTTATTCCTGATCGAAATAAAACAACGCGAGCAATATAAAAATCACAAAGAACAATTTTACAGAATAAAATCAAAGAATAGTGCCAAAGTCTCTGATAAAAGTTGTTGTTAAAGATTTCTTACAACGTAGGTGTTGCTAGAAATAGGTTTGTGAACTCCCAACTTCTAATATTGTATCTCGAATAACCCAACACCTATATTTCTTAAAACATTATCATTAACTCTTTACCCATCATAACAACGAATAAATATGAAAGAGAATTTATATCTTTCTTTCCATTTTATTGTTTAACAATACTGACTCCAGGTTGTTCATGGCCTCTGCCTTATGCCTTAGCGGGCACGAGTGAATTTTTCTCGCTTCTACAGCCGCTAGAAAAAGCACTCGCTCCCGAAATCCTGCCAGCGACGCAGGCTACCTCTGCATCGAAATATTTTATCCTGTGGCGAATCAAACTATAAATTCCAAGCCAACTTCCACACGGATGTAGTAATATGCGAGACGGTAATATTAAGCTCAGTGTCTCCTCTGCATGTACATGCAGCGTGGAACATTTACATACTAAAAACACCACAGTATGTTGGTATAAGTTAGTTCAATACATATGATTAATTTGTCGTTCCATCACCGAGCTTGTTGTAGGTAAAGAAAAAGTACCTCTTTGCATGTAGGTTTATAAAATACAAAATAATACATGGTTGCGTGGAGACGTGAATGTAACCAATACTCCTTGGTACTGTCTGAATTCGTCTTTATTTTTACTTGCGTAAAAGCTTACGATTCACTTACCGTAGTGATTCGATTTAGCGCCCGGGGCGCTAATTTACTTTTCGCACCCCAAGGGAGGGCGCTTATTCGAGACAGGGCGCTTATTTAATTTTTTGACAAACTTCCAAATGCTCAAAACAAAAATTTAATAAATGCTGAAATAACTAACAATAACAGAAACTGTAACGGAAACAAATTGTCGGAAGTTCAGTTACTTTTAAAAGAATTGTTCGTTTTACGGTTTGGTGATCCAAACCACGTTTGATACGTACTCTGAAGGCACTGTAATTATATTAGAATAGGGGCGCTTATAAGAATGGGGGTGGGGGTACTTATTCAAATAGGGGCGCTTATTAGAATAGGGGCGCTTATAGGAATGAGGCGCTTATTAGAATGGGGGGCGCTTATTGGAATAGGGGCGCTTATTGACAAAAACACATTCGAAGGGGGGCGCTTATTCGAAAGGGGGCGCTTATTGGAAGGAGGGCGTTAAATCGAATCATTACGGTAAACAAGAAAAAACGTAGAATTAACAAACTAAAACTTGAAAACTAAACTAAACGGGTTACAACAATTGAACAAAAATCGGAAAAACACAAGACAAACGAATACTTACAAGATCTATACGGCGACTCCGGGAAAACAAGAACTAATTTAGAGCCAAAACATACGAGACTTTATACGGATTTAAAGAACAAACAATAGCCCTAATGATGTTACGAAATAAACAATAAACGATTACCAGGAGCCATAATGGAAGGAGACCGTAAGCTTGAGATCTGGCCTTGTCCCTATGATATGGGTCAAAATTTCTATTTTTAGAACAAATCGTGTCATCCCGCGAGGCGCGCGCGCGTACTGCCGCGAGGATTTCGCGAGGACGTCGCGCGGAGAAATATAAACAAAATGGCGTCCAAAATAACCTCTGCAAGTGAAGTAAACACTGGCTTTATTTCATCAGTTTCTATTCCTAATTTACGTCAAGGTCTCCTTGAGCACTTCTTTGAATGTAGCCATGAAAGTGAGGATGATTCAAGTGATTCGGATGTCTGCAGTAGTATTTTTTCGGACAAATCCAGTCGCGAAGACTCGTTAAACATGTCGTACGAGGAATCACACAGTGGTCAAGACAATTTACTAAACGTTCCACAGCGCAGCGAAAATGGGCACCCAAAGAATACAGAATGACAGCAAAAAAGGAGAAAACATATTTTTGCCGAAATACGATTGTATACGCCATTTCGACCTTTCCTTGATGCTTTGTTGTAAGTTACATGTGACTTTCATATCATATAAAATTACATATATATTGCAGAATGAAAATATTTTCATTTAAGTCACTTATCCGATTAATGCTGCTCCAAAATATTTCTTTTAGTATCCTGTATTATAATTCGCAGTGTAGCTAAAACATTGTTGAAAAGTGTGGAAAGATCGGAAACTTCCAGCAAAAGTTGTAAACAAATGAAGCAGAAGAGGATTCATTTTTTTTCGAATTAAAAAAAATCTATCTATTTTTCTTCGTTTATTTTCAAGTATGAAAAAATGCAGCATATGTGCAAACGGCTTTATATAGTTTCGTGTGTCTAGTCTCGATGAAACCGATTCGACTTTGGCTCGCCAAGATAGCTACCTTTCGTCTTCAGTTTTGGAGCGCTTTGAAAACGCTCTTGTTACAGTAAATTATTCACACTACCCGCATTCTCAAGAATATTTAGCACCTGGAAATAAACATGCCACGGTTAAAATTGCGGCTGAGCTTTGTATTCATGCATTTTATTTAGCAATGAATGTGGTATGTGGCGTGCCATGTTCAATTCCAGGTGCTAAATAATCTTGAGAATGCGGCAAGTTTGAATAATTTACTGTTACCCGAGGGTTTCAAATGGGAGACGCGGAGTAGCTATCTTGGCAAGCAAAATTCGACGCATTTCATCGAGACTAGATTTTTTAATTCTAATTTCCGCACCGTAAACCTCTTCGTCCTCATTTGTTTACAACTTTTGCTAGGAGTTTCCGATCTTTCCATACTTTTCAGCAACGTTTTAGTTGGCATTAAGCTTTCAAATAATCTATGGGATCTCAGCATAGCTTGAACGTTGTTGTAGCTCCCAATTATACACGAGCATAATATTTTGAAGCGACAGTCAACTGTGCAGCAATTTCTACTCAGTTTCGTTGAAACTTGCTCACACTAAAAATTGGATAATTTGAACTTGTTGACTTTGATAAGAAAAAATCTGTCGTCCTGTTTAGGAAATATTCGCGTTTTTTTCATAAATATATTTTTTCAAAAGCGCTAATATCTCGTGATCGTTTGCCTTGTTTGCTCTTTATTTTAAAGCCTTATAAAATTTGAACATTTGTTTTTTCGATTGCTAAAAATCAGAAAAATCGGGTGAGGTTTACATGCCCAAAGCTTGATTTAGAAAAGAGCACCTCCGTTCCGCAGAAATAGCCGCGGGCCATCTTAACCAAAGTACAATCCAAATGTAAACGAGTCATGGTGAATTATCTTACTGAGAAAACTTCTCTAGATTAGTCCTGTGCTTAACTGACAAAAAATCCAGGAGATGAATTTAGCACGATACGGAAGCTGCACAGCCTAATGTATAAATAGCGTCCGTACAAAATTTATGGTTCACAGAACGACTGATTTATTTTTCGTTCTCAAGTTTAAACACAGAGTCATTTGCGGCAGATTTACTCGCGAATCATATGATACTAGTCACGCAACTCCGGCAACATCGACGCGAGAACCCACGCATCCGCGCGTGTCTGCCTGTTCTAAAAATATAAAAATTGTCTCGTATCATAGGGTGCGTGGACATCGCGCTTACGGTCTCCTCCCATTATGGCTCCTGACGATTACATAACACTTTACGAGAAACTAACTTGCACAAAAAATACATAATAATGACACAGCATGAAACAGCAGATTTACTGTTCCGTAAAGCCACCGTAAAGCTGACATAAAGCCGGTATTTACGGAAAGCATCTTTACGACAGTCCGTAAGTCCCGATAAGGGTCCAAATTTACGCAACTTTACTTCATCATAAAGTTGTGTAAAGTTGCACTTTACTATGGCCGTAAAGCCCTTTAAAACGTTGTAAAGGCGCACTTTATAGCTGCTTTACGGACAGCAAAACCTTGTAAATGCCGTCCAAAAAAGTAAATTTCTTGTCAGTTTGTCATTTCTTCCCTTTTTTGTCGTAGTATCTAAATAAAGAACATCACAATGCGTCTGTACTTAATCCTCGACGTTACTTGAAGTATCAAAATTGCTTTATCACAACCACAGTTTTTTTCTTTTGCTCGCATTTTCCCCAATTTGTAGAACATCTGATCGATCCCAAAGTATTGATGATAAAAGGAGTAGAACAAAAAACAAAACAGAGCATACAAAGCACAAGTTTAAGTCCAAAAGTTGTTTATTGCAAGTTAAATATGAGTTAATTGTACTGACAATCCTTTCTTGTTACTTATACTATAAACCACGTTTAAATAAGTGTCGTACATACGGCACTATTATTTATTTGAGCCAATTCTTGCTGTTTTCATTCTTAAAGGAATCTGATGCGAATACTTACATTAAACATTAAAGACTCCCAAGGCAGAAAATCTGCCCACATACAGTGTATATACAGGAAGTCACTAAACAGGTTTACTTAATGTGTAGAACTTTCTTCAACTCTCATAAAAACTATAGCTACAGTAATAGCTCACTCCTAACTGGCAACAGGGGTTCTACACAGACAAAACTAATGAGGTGCTTGAAGGCAGCCACTGAAAATAACTGACATTGTCCAATGTTACTTGCACATTTGAGCTTAACCTGATATACCAAGTCAAGAAAGTTGAGTAGACATTAGTTACAAATAAAATTCATTCACCTGAAATGTTAAAAACTAATGCTAATGACTGTACCCACGCTACATGTATATAATATATTTCCTAATTCTCTTGACAAAATTTGT
Source organism: Meandrina meandrites (assembly GCA_963693305.1). Lineage (NCBI taxonomy): Eukaryota > Metazoa > Cnidaria > Anthozoa > Scleractinia > Meandrinidae > Meandrina > Meandrina meandrites. Next base: position 41,060,077 of record OY855903.1, read on the forward strand.
AAAAAATATTTTTTTCTTATTTTATATGATTGTATTATTTTATATTATTTTGAATTGAAACAAAAATTGACTTCAGTTTTAAAATTAAACTGAAGTTCCCTCTAATGTTAATTGATGCAACACCATTAACTTGATCCTATTTTCCAATATACAGGTGTACATGTAATTTGCCATTCATACCAAGCCTAATTTTATAAAGTTATTATGCAGAAGGTTACTGGTACTGCAGTAGTTAACATATATTAATCAATAATTGATTGTCCTTATTATTGCTGGAGATCCTTGATAGTGTTGGTTAACTTTCTTGAAAACTTTCATCAGCATGTAGCACCTATCACAGAAGAAAGAAAAACAATTTTAAAAAAAGTAACAGGGCTTTCAATAAGACCTGGTACCCGCAGGAGTTCTGGCAGGTATTATGATCATCAATCCACGGCCAAAACTAGTGCAGCCCCCTATAAAGGTGAGGTGTTTTCAGCTTCTTATATATTATTGCTCTATTGTGGGTGGGGCACAATGGCAACGACCTTCTAAAATTCTTATTGAAAGTCAGACAGTCGCTAAAAATCACTACATTAATTTTTCAAGTTGCAATCCCTTTCCATCCAAGCCATCCACAGCCAAAGATGCTTGTTAACAGTTTCAGTGCTCTGATAATTATAGTTAACAACTATTCACCAAAGTGGAGGGGAATAAAATTATCGTTTTAGTACTGTATATACCACACAAGATGAACAACAAGCGGGCCAAAAGATTACTTTCAGTACCCAAGGCTATTGATATTGCAGAAGTATTTGATGGTTGTTATTTGAATTGTAATGTATTCCACAGGAATTGTTAATTCAGCTTATGATTAGTCTAGGTGTCTTTCCTTGTTATTCAATAATTGTTTTTTCCATTCAAATTAGCATTTATATATGTGTTGTATTTTTCCTTTCTGTGTATAACCATTTTCGAGATAAAAGTTGTTTTTATGAAGCTTTTTTATTTTTCTTCGGCTGCTCAGAGGTGAATAGTACTTTGCTAATCACCTCCGAGTTAACCAATCAGTGCGTGTGGAAAGCACTATTCACTTGTGTGGTACATGCTAATAATTGTTAAAAAAATGGCCCATTTTTTTAGGTTTCCTATGCCACAGTTCAGATGACCTGCATCCAGTTTCAGTTTCAACTACAATATCTGACCACCAATTGGTGTGATAAAAATATTTAACAATTATTCCACAAGTGTGCATTGGATATGAGATGGTAGATAGCCAACGAGGAGCGTAGTGCAATAACAATCTCATATCCAAGAAGCACAAGTGGAATACCGGTAATTGTTTTATTAAAAATGGGGAGCTCAAACAATGCAATTCTTTTGGGCCACTGTTTTTGTTGACGCGTATTGGCTATCATAATTATTTGTGGTCAATGGTACATGTATATTAGCTCGTATACCATTGACTGTTAACCAATCAAAACTCAGGAATTGCACTATACAGTGCATGTACCATTGCTAGTGTGGTATTCTATTTGCATTGTATGCTGCATTTATATCACACCAATTAGCAGTCTTATATTGCAGATAAAACTAAGATGGATGCAGGGTGGTCATCCAAAGCATGTTTTTCAAACTTAATTTAACTGTGTGTATTTTTTAACACCAGTCAGGTTTATTGTTCAAGGAGAGGGAGGTTTGTTCATCAATATAGATATGCACTGTACACAGGTGTATGTAACACTACATGTACATTTATTATTATTAACCCTTTGATCAACCAGGCCCTGGAAATTGAAAATACATGGTTCACTAAGACTTATGGTGGCACTGATTGATGTTATAACAACCTGGGCAAAAGCAGTTGTTAGAGTCTTAAGAGTCAAATTTGTTTGTTGAAGTTAATATGTTGTATCAAATACAAGCCCTTAAAGACTGTGTTTCATTGCTTTCAGCATAATTTTCACTTACCCTTACAGTTTGCTCTTGTTAAACTCCACTCAGCTTTTGTGAGATCTGCAGATTTAATTGCACAATAAAAAATAAATAAAGATGTCTTGGTAATGAAATGTGAAATGCAAAATATTCAACATATCGCAAGCTTGGGACAAAGAAAGAAATCCGAGTGCCCGACTAGAATCAAACCCATGACTTCCCAAACACTGGTCAGGCACTCTATCCACAGAGCTACAAGAACTCATGGTGAGCAAGGTCATTTACCTGTACTAAGTTTATACATGACATCCTGCATACTGCTAGGATCGGCAGTGTTGATAGCACCCTGTGTGATGATAAAGAAAGATGGTTACCATTTTAAGCTTGGTAATGAAATGTGAAAGATGAAATACATGTATTCAACATGTTGTGAGCGTAGGAGGTCATGGGTTCAGTTCCCATCGGGAACTCAGATTATTTCCTCTGTCCAATGCTTATAACACGTTGAGTAGTTTATCTTTCAAATTTCATTACCAAGCTTAAAATGTACCATCTTTCTTTATTTATCAACATACAGGAGTGCTATTGACACTGCAGATCCTAGCAGTCTGCAGGACATGTGTCACATATGAACCTTGTAAATGGTCTTACTCACCATGAGTCCTCATAGCTCAGAGGATAGAGTGCTCACCTGGTGTTTGGGAGGTCATGGGCTCGATTCCCGTTGGGGATTCAGATTTTTTCCGTCTCACACTCATGGCATCTTAAATACTGCAAAATCCCAGTTATTAAAGCTCTGGCTTTATACAACTTCGTAAGGGTTTGGGTGAGCTTATAAATGGAGGTGCTTATATCTGGGGAGGGGGGGGGGGGGGGTGTCGGGTGTTATAAGCGGAATAAAACAAAACATTTCAAAATGAGCCATGGCAGTGTTGATCAAAACACATTTTCAAGTAAGAAGGCATGATAAAGCAACATGTAGCCTTGTTCAATACTTTCATCCAGCAGACGGGGGCTTATATCCCGGGGAGGGGGAGCTTATAGCGGGATGTACTTTTTTGTTTCCAGGTAGGTGAGCCTATAACTGGAGGAGCTTGCAAGCGGGGGGCTTATAACCGGAATTTTACGGCATTTTATCTTTCACAAGAAAGATATTATCTATGCATTGTACTGTAACCTTAAAAATGAGGTGGCACTGCAAGAGAAATACTGTACATGTACCTTCACTTTCATCCCAAGATGTATTCATCATGTTTACTTGGTTTTTAGAGCAGTGTTTTACTTTCAACGAGTTCAGTTGAAGCTACATGTACCTTTTAACTCAAAGCACTACAAGTGGTGTACTGCCATAAACAATCCAACTTAAAATCCATCTAAACAGCTGTACTAGACTAAGATGAAAGTTCAGGTTAGGTGTGCCACCATAACTATATAGTTATGAGAGAAGTTTTACTTGCATAACAGGTATGGTATTTGCTGGTGTAAAATCTAGAATGGTTTATACACGTAGCTATCAATATCCAACAAGCAAAATGTAGATAAACGATAGGAAGCTTCATGTATAAAATACGTAAACTACGAAAGACTTCAGTTTACCTGTACATGTAGAAAGTATTCAGAAATAGCAGATACGTTGTCCAAAATCCTTTAGAGAGATGATATATGTTACTTGAAAGAAAATCTTCCATCGCCTGGCCTGGTGACTGAGAATGTAGATCGATCCTTGTACCACGAAGCAGTTGGCAAATATTCCTTTCACACTGCTTCTAGAACAACACAGGGAACCTCGATGGATGATCTACCGCTCGATCGGCTTTCCCTCATCGATATTTCATCAAATTACACTTCTTACCGTTTCCGAAAAGCATCATTTGCAGACGTTCTGCCTCAAAAACTAAGGCCCGGTTCAGACGCCGATCTTTTCATGAGCCGAACCTAATTCCTTGAATTAAGTACATGAAAAGATCGGCGCCTGAATCAAATTAGAACGGCTATTTCAATTTGGAACGGCTCACCCGTTCTTCCCGTCTGGCTTGGCCGAGAATTTCGCCTGTGGAACGCCTTTCGAACGGCTTTGATTCAGACGCCGTACTTTTCATGTGCCGATCCTAATTCATAAATTATTGTAATGTATTTTGCCTGGTTTTATTGGAACTGTATTAGGAACGACCAAAAAGTACGGCGTCTGAATCAAGAGGCGTTCTTTTGTCAATTTGGGTCGGTCCAAATTCGAATTGAGTTCGGCTCATGAAAAGTACGGCGTCTGAACCGGGCCTAACAGAACTAAGTAACATTTCGCGAATTCAGATTTGAACGTTACAACGAATCTTCGCACCTTTCGAAAATGGCGGTAAAGCGGTAGAACAAAGGAGTTTGATAAGGTCCTTCATGTATGGGTACACGTTTGATACTCTAAGAGGCAACACCGCTGACAGCGGCCCCTAAAGGGCCGCCGTTCGCCGCCGTTTACAACGTTTACACAGGCGATTTTTGTCGCGCAACTCAATGCAATTTTCGTCCCGCCTGTCCCGCCGAAGTTGCGTGAGGATCGCGGCGATAAAGTCGCCATGAAATCGCCGCGAGTTTGCACATGCGTAAACTAGCGGCGATTAAATCGCCGCAATAGGAGTTTCGAAATCTTCGTAACCAACAATTCAAATTGATTGCGTCTTGCAGTTCACAGAGGATGAAAGTGCACACGGCTGATTTATAACAGGACCTTTAAGCTTCCTTTAAGGCAATTTACGTAACCTGACGTAAAGGCCATCTTTATGCGGGATTTACGGTACCTTTACGGAACTTTACGGCATTGGGACTTTACGCAGCTTTACGCGTCTTTATAACAACTCCGTAAAGCAGTATCTTCAACTTTACGGAACTTTACGTATTTTGAAATGTTCCGTAAATTTTCAATTTCGTGCTGTGTGAGCGACGCTGAATAGAGAACAAAAAAACTGAACAAAAAACTGACGAGAATGAACGCGTAGGAAAAACAAAACAAACCTCGAACATGAAAAAATTGACCTCTCGTGGCTACCGTGAAATTGATCTTTTCGTGTTCAGATCGATATCTCACTCCTTCGCGCACTCGAAGAGAAATTTCATATCTTCGCGCAAACATATATTATTATCCACGCGGTATTTCCCCCCTCATTTGAACAATTCAATAACGTTAAAGTTTGCTTTAAATTCACCATTATGCAGGACTCGAGTCGTTCACCTGAATTGTTTACCATCTACTATCTTACAGTGTTCGCGTAGGTATCATTTTCATTCAGTTTTTGCTGCTTTAGGAAATATTAAAAACAGAGATTGCTAGTTACTGTACCAATACGGAAACGGATACGTTTAGACGGAATCCCCATATAAAAAACCTTGGCTCCTAACACACGTGTGAGAACGAAATCGTAGTATTTTCCCCTGTTTAGAGTTGTAAAAAAAAAAGAATTCGCTTCCGCATATATCGTTAATAAGCAAGAGAGTAACTCTCTTGCTGTAAGTCATTTTCACCCGTCTATATGCAAGTATCCGTTTCCACATGAAGGGGATATTGTTGTTTTTTTTTTTATAAGGGCTGGCTTTACATTATAAATGTTCGGTCGACGTAATCCTCCGTAAGAAAAAAGATGGGGGCGGTACATTTGACACCAAATACCTTGCGAACCTAACACAGCGCGTATGGCACACAGAATGCTATGCTTTTGCGAAATTCATCCCCATGCTAACAACATTGTTCATGCTGGGTTTCAAGGTTTTAGAGCTTTCCTGTGCGCTTTTATGAGCGTTTTTGCAGTTTTCGCGCGCTAAGCATTATAGGTAAATGTACCAGTCGCCATCGTTTTGCGTACGGTGGAACAACCACTATTAAATAATGGTCTTATGGATATCTGTTGACTCTATCAACCCTTTGATTTCAGGACCAGAAACAACAGAAGCCCTGCTTTTACAATGCAAGAATTGTTGAACGCTTTATCTGAAACAGCGTACGTGTTTGTGTGAGGGCGTAAAACTGCCTTTGTGAAAGGACTTGGAAGTACGACAGAGCGGTGCCAGGCAACCGTGTTGTACAGTAGCAATGGAATGGTTGTCAAGGGCATAGTGGATAGAGAGAAGAATGGTTATCGAGTTTGTTTAAGTTCTTTGTTTAGTTCACATGTTTTTGGCAAATACACAGCAGCTGTCTACTTCTGACTGAGCAACTAACCGATGGAAACGTGTCTGTTACCTAAGCCATGCCTTGTGCTTAAGGTCGCGCAGGACCCTTGTTCATCAAATAACTGTTTAGCAGAGGTTTAAAATCACACAAAACATTTTAGTTATTGAGAAGAACTGTACTCCGAGGAACCGAAGGAAAACAAGACAGGGTCCAGTGTAAGATAAATATCCTAAACTTAAACTACCTTATATCTAGGAAGCCGTTGATAGCTTATTTACTTTGTTCCTCTGATGAAATGAATTTCAGCGGTAAAGGTAGAAGCAGCTAAAAGGATAGATGTCAAGATGGAGACGTTATGTCCGGTGATTGACAGCACAAAAGTAGCTAAAAATGTATTATTCTTTTTTATTTGCGAGTCGGAATTACCTATACGATGACGGGATTCTTCATACAGCTCTCCTAAAGAAAAGTCGCCACAAAGACAACTCATAGCAAAAGAAAACCCTTTGAATGTATAAATGGGTGCTGGCCTGAATCTCTACGAAACATTGTTTTGTTGTCTTTAGAGAAGGTTCCAGAAGGCCAAGACACTAATTGACATAACTTTAATAGCTTTACCGTATTTTCTTAATTCGAACGCCTTCCGGCGGTTTATTTCTAACCTGGCCGGGGCCTGATGGAGTCGACCAAAAGCCCTCGGGGGTTTTCTAGGGTATTCAGCTACTCTGAAGTTTTTCTTTTGGGCCGCAAAGCGACGGGCGAGAAAAGATTAATTCTCTCTCTGCTTCTACTGCTACGAAAGCTTATTCGCTGTAGGAGAAGACAGAAGAATGAAAACCTCTTGGCCACGCCCAATATAGGTGCAATGCCCCTGGGCTTGCCCCTGGGTATGAGTTCGCAACACGCCTGGTTACTCAGCATCACTTTAGCGTCACATCAAAGATTGGCGGCCATTCCTTGCTATAATTTGGTAAACGACGTTTAGCTCAAAACTGTGGCGGTTTCACATGCTGCAGAGTGCTTAAGGTTAGTGAATTCATTTATTACACACAAGGCTTTCTTTATCCTGAGCAGTTACAGTCCATATTGGATGATTTTAGACGTTATTTTTTTGTGTAAAAACAGTCGAGCTAAAACTAATTGGAAAGTGTGGCAGGTTAAGCTTCAGCGGTACATTTGTCCTTCGTTATATCGATTTCGCGGAGTTGGATTATTTTTAAACTATTGTAGTGAACTTTTTGGCGTTTTTTTTATTATTTTAGCATTAATAGTTCTTTCTCATTTTGAAGCTTGTGCGCTTTGTGAATTGCAGGTTTCAAATGGTGAAACAGCGTCGAAAATTCGTCTCGTTTGCAAATAACTTTATATCATCACGGAGTTGGAAATACGATGGAAGTTAACCGTTTTTGGCAGCCGGTGGTTTAGAAGGAGAGGTTATAGACGTGTTGTATTCGTCTACACTTGAGGTTTGTGCAGTTTGAACAGGGATTTACCAGTTGAGTGTCCTTTTACTTTTATTTAATTAAGCTTTCGTGATCAGCAACCACCCCCAAGCGCTTGTATTTAATCTGTTGTCTTACATTCTACTTAATGTTATTTAAGTTAAAAAGTAGATTGGGCTCTGGAAGGATCTGTTAGCAAACACTTTGGGGTTTGCGAGGAGAGCCCTGTTAATTTGACGTGAACGTGGGTATGATATCTGAAATAATAATAGGGATTTTGAAAATTTGTCTATATCAGTTTGCCGTGTTCTACATGTATACATTCTTCAGTGCCCATAATTAGCAGTTATCTGGTTTTCTAAGACAACAAGAAATTTTACTAAGCATTTTATGTATAAATTTTACTAAGCAACCAATTTTTAGTACAACTATGAGCCTGGTTGACTTGCAAAAAATGGACAACCAATTGTTTATCATTCCATGATGGTTCTCTGTTTTAGATGTATCAATTTGAATTTTATTTCACGTAACCACAAATGCTTCACTTGAGCACTTTCCTGTGATGTTGATCAGTAAATTCTACATAAGCAGCATTAAATAAGAGCATTGAGCAGACAAGCAATTTTGATATCTAAAAAACAATTTGGCATGCAAATTGGCTTGATAGAATTTCTTAAATTAACAGATGGCAGGTTGAAAGAATTAATTGTGTAAAATTCCACACCTGAAAGAAAATCAAGAGTTTTCAGTGTTTCCTGGTAAGTTTAGGATTCACTTCAAGAAATATTTTATTGATAAATATTACTGCCCTCTTTTGGTGTTCCTTTTCATTCACATTTTGCTTTGAAAGTCATTTTAATTTTGGCCATAAATTTGCATATGAGACTTGAAATTTGATCATTCATACAAACACAGATTTTAAAAGGAGAATGGAAGACAAGAACAAAAGTATAATGCAAGTATGTGATGCGTCTTGAGCAAATATTAAGGTATCAGATGCTCTTCTTTCATGACATAAAAATTACGTTTTTTTTTTTTTTGCATAATATGAAAGTTCATATGATTCTGCAACATTATCCATCGTGAAAATATGTTTTTATCATTTTGTATTGCCTTTCCCCAAAAAACATGGAACTGCATTTTAATTCATTTATCATAAAGGTAATTGATGCATGTCATCAATCAGTATTAAAACACTATGACGGTTGACATGACAACCGGCATTGACACATGATATCAAAAGCCTGATCAAAAAATTATTCTGGATCAAACAGGAAGGTGCTGTGGTAGATACTTTCTTTGCTTTAAGTTTTCTTATATGTAAATGTCAGGAAAGGCGAAAAGCGTTAACATAACCCTTCGCCCTTTGTTTTGTTGAAAAGCGGAGGGTGAATATGTTTGTAATAAATTATAAGCATCTTCAAAGAATAACATTTCAAAAGCTGTTGTTGATTTCATATCATGTTTGTTCAGGAAATCTTACACAAAAATATAAGAGGAATTATTAACAGTAAGATGAGAGCATTTCATTTCTTCAAGAAGCGATTCTGGAGTAGGAACCATGTTGTTGTTGTCTGCATCATTCCTAGCGGCGGCAGTCTTTGCATATTTTTCCCTTTGCTTTCCAGGGGTGCTCATTGTTCTATAAAATAAAGGGGAAACTGAACATCATCTTTCTAGCATACTAATACTTTTGGGTTCATAGAAAGTTACGGATAGATAAAAACTACTGACTGCGTTGTTATCAGCACCTGTTGTTCCAGCTTTTGGAGCATGGCTAAAGCCTGTGTTGTATCAAATTTTGCCTCTTCCTGGACTCGCGCAACATATAAAAAGTCATTGGTTTCACTGACAGATTTGCGTAGTAAAGCAAACACCTAGCTGTAGGGAGCCCAAAAACTTTAAGGGTGAGCAGACACTTTTTCTCCTTGCTGAAGTTTATTCTTTGCACATGGCGGCAAGTCATTGCGATTGCATCAAATGGTACTGCAGGCGTAGGTATCTTGTGTGAGGAGATCATCCATTAGCTTTGTACCTGTAAAAAAATTGTTAAAAAAGACATGTCTGTGCTTAAGAAATGGACTATCCATTTTCATTATTACATCATAGCCTAGGCCATTGTTTTGCGGAACGTCTGCTTCTTTGCTGAGGTAAACAGAGTTGTTGTTGACATTAGCTGTTTTGAGAATCGGCAGCCATCCAAACTTTGATGCTGTATTTTGTTGGTCTCGCCGGCATATATGGGCAAAATTGAAGTCTGCCTTTAAAGGCAATCATTCCCTCATCAATGGAGATATTTTTTGAGGGCTCATAGGCTTTTTGGACATTCTCCAAAATGCCTGTAAGAAGTGGGCTAACCTTATAAAGACGATCAAAATTCTCTTCCCCAAGCTGGGGCTGACTGTTGCCAAATTTGAAAAATTCAAGTACTGGCTCAGTTCTTCAAATCTAGTTTATGTAATGACATAATATTTTTGAATTCCAGTGTTGCCAATGAATGGATCAAAAGACCAGTACATTGCAAGTCGAGAAAGGTTGTTTATTCCCATAATTTAAAAAAGGCTATTTCCTGTTGGCCGCTTTAGTAGTGAAAAGTTTAACTTGATTATGACGGCAAAAGCTGCTCACCATGACAAGGTGTGGGTCATAGCCATTGCTGGTTAGTTCTTTACCTGGGTAAACAAATGAATTTTATAAATACCCACATGTTTCACATCAGCTGTATAGCATTGTTCCACATTGTGCACATTTCTTTGGGATGTACTGCTTGAGTGAAAGATTTTCCTTCCAGAAAAGGATGTTGTCATTGATGAAAATGTGATCCTCAGGTACATTAACATATCTGAATTTGTTCATGAGGTTCTCAACAACAGGCCTGACTTCGTATTGTTGATCATGTATGGGATCATTGGGATTGAATTGGCTGTTGTCAGCAAAGTGTAGGAACTGAAGAATGGGCTGGAATCTATTTCTGGACATGACACTACTGAAGATAGATCCTTTGAGGAGAAAATTTGTACTCCAATAGTTTGGAAGCCCTGGTTTTTGTTGACAGATCACAAACAATAATTTGTGCTAGAATAAATCATACCAGAACATTTACGTTTATCTTTTCCTTAGAGTTTGGAACTTGTAATGGATCACAGCGCAATGATGTGAGGTGCATGCCCTCCAAGAGCATGTGTTATTTCTTTCTTGGAGTTTGGAACTTGTAATGGTTCAGAGTGCAATGAACTGAAAGTTGTACAGGTCGCCTAGAACAGTGAGATAATGGGGTGTTTTACAGCATGTTCTAAAGCACTTGTACTCTAGAATGTCCTTTCTCTTGGAGTTTGAAACTTGTGACAGATCAGAGCACGTGATCACCTACAGCAGTGACATAACAGAGCATTTCACAACATGACTGTATGAAGTCATGTATACTTTCAAACGTCTTGCTTCTTGCTTTAAGTTTGGAACTTGTAATGGATCACATCGGATGATGTGAAGGATAGAGAGGTCACCTACAGCACTGAAATAACAGAGCATTTCACAACAGGAGTGTATGAAGTCATGTATACTTATAAACGTCTTACATCTTCCTTGAAGTTTGGAACTTGTAATGGATCACAGCGTGATGATGAAGGATGTAGCAGTCACCTACAGCAGTGAAATAACAGCATTTCACAACATGAGTTTACGAAGTCATGTATACTAATAAACGTCTTACTTCTTCCTTGAAGTTTGGAACTTTCAATGGATCACAGTGTGATAATGTGAGGTGCATACCCTCCTAGAGCATGTATACTTTCAAACATCTTATTTCTTCCTTGGAGTTTGGAACTTATAATGGATCACAGTGCGATGATCTGAAGGTTGAATGGTTGCATACAACAGAGTGCCTCGTGGCATACCATCTTTTTTTTAGTTTAGAGTTTGCAATTTGTAATAGATCACAGCAGAATCATCTGAAGGTTGCAGAGGTTACCTACAGCAGAAATATTATGTAGTGCTTACGGCTCGTCTGTTCAAGAACATGAACTTTCAAATGTCTTATTTCTTCCTTGGAGTTTAGAACCTGTAATGGTTCACAGTATGATGATCTGAAGGTTGTAAAGGGCAGCTGCAACATAATGCTTGTCAGCATGTCCTCCTTATATGATAAAACAGTAAGGGATTGTTTTTTTCAACAGTTCTATCAGCTCTTCATTGCTTGTGGTATCATTAATCAAGCACCTGTAATACATATCCAAGTGTTTCATATTCATGAACTTGGTTAAAAGATTCCTAAATTTTAATGATAAATGCAAACAGTCTCCTTGCAGCATCCTGCTTGTTAAATTTGTGCACGCTCTACAGCTGCTCTTTCAATTTGAATTAAGTGCTCATTGTAAGATTTCTTGGTGACTGGTGACTTCATGTGTCCATCCACAAACACCTCCAAGTCTGTAGTGTTTTTTCAAGTCAGTTTCAATATTACAAATTGAACATAACAGAAAAAGATATTCATCAAGTCCTTCTCTTTGATAACCTTCTTAAGAAAAGTTTCAGATTTCATCGAGGTTTGCAACCAAAACTACAAATAGCTACTGAGGCAATACACTCCCTGCAAAATAAAATGAGCTAACATGATATTAGAAGTCAATGAAAACTACAAAAACCTAATAAAACTGGTAACAGGACTACATCCTCAGCTTGTGCTTTCCTCAGCAAATTGCAAAGCCAAAACACACTCTTTTTGTTAATTCAGGTGCTTATTTTTGTGCTAGCGAAAGTAAAATGCAAAACAAAATGAAACATAACTACACAGTTTACCTACTACTAGTAAAAAGTCTGTTTATAGGCTACTTTCATGCCAGATATTCAGTTGGCATCCATTGTGCTAACCCAAAAAGTGGTTTTGTAGTTGTATGTTCTCTTGTGGGGTCCAACTCAACCAAACTTGGTATTGGTAAGCACAGGTGTCCCTCCAAGTCCTGTACCAAAATGGGCAGTGGAAGGGGATAAAGTTGCATGGCATGATGTTGGAGCAAGTCGTATTATGCTCCAGTGCAGTTTACTGAAGTGTTAGTTTGGGTTTGAGATGTTTTCTAGCATGGTTAGTTCTAATATTGTCAGCTGTCTGTCTGATTGGTTGACTTCCTCCTCAAATCTTTTCATCTTGGTTATAAAATGTTTGATGCATTCTTCCACAAATCTTCTCTGCTTTAATAAGTTTCCTCTTGAAGCTTTTCCTGCCCTGATCTGTGCAATGCCTCTTCTTTGGTATATTTTACTGGGCTGTGTACAGCTGATCCACTAAGTGGGTAACTGACTCTCTTGCCCTTTGAGGGTGTAAATTAATTTGTTGCTGCTCTTCTTCATTATAGCAAAGAAATTACATAATGAATCAGTTATGTTATGACACAATTTAGTTATTGTTAGATATAAGAACATTTAAGAATATTCCAATAACATTTTTAGTTAAGCAACCTTTTACGTTCGATCAACAAACATTGAATGTGTTTATAGTCCTTTGTTTTATGCAATGAATACCTGTAATTTTAGGGAAAAGGGATATAAAAACAATAATGATTTTTTAATTGTTTTAAAGAAAAACGAAAGCAAAGTTCAAATCTAAAAAAAAAAGAACTCACCAAACCACTCAATTCTGATAGTACCTCATCTATGTTCACTATGCATGGAAATTGGGTCACTTTGTGCCCCAATATTTGTATTAAAATGAAACTGATTTCAACGTACTAAGATACACTTGCTTACCACTGTCTCTGCTTACATTGTGCGACCCAAGCTTGGATTCTTTTTTTCCGTGGAAAAACTGAATAAGGTCAGACAAATGGGACTGTAATATTCTAAACTTGAGACTGAGTACTTACTGATATCTCGCAGGCAGTGAGTTCACCGAGTCTTGTGTAAGCCATCAGAATCTATTCTTGAGGAATTACGTATGTTCCTACCAGCATTTCTCATTTGTGAGTAGAAGTACAGGCATTCAAAAGGGCTTAATGAGAAACATCCGTAATGAAAGCCATTACCTGAATACCAGCAAGTTGGGGTGTGGGTTGACAATCGACTTTTTCCTCTTTCCATCAATGTCAATTTGCAACGAAGCCGACTTCCCATCCAGCCCAGCTCTAATTTCCATGCCATTTGTACTCCAATAGTTTGGAAGCTCTGGTTTTCTTACAATTCTCACCAACAGTGAAAGGGCAAGAAAATGTTTCATTTCAGCTCTGGTTGTGTCAAACCACTCATTAGCACGGGTATGTGGCGGTAAATTGGAATCTTTTCCTCTGTACTGAACTGCATACAAATTTGTTTGCCCAACAAGGATGTAAAAAAAACTCATTAGTGAGATCTATACTCAATTATTCGCCTGTGAAAGGATTATTTGGAAGTTGCACTGCGAAGCACTGTTAAAAAATGGCAATAGAATGCAGGTAATTGTGAAACAAAGTGAATTGTGAAACTGATCAAATCAAGATTTAGTCCATATATAAAGTTAAGTAATATAATAATGCTGTTATGCTTGCTATGCTCACTGCATTGCTGTAAAACTTGGTACCACTTAAAAAATTATTAAAATGGAAGTTAATGAAAATTACAATTTAAACAACATTCTTTTCTGTCTTCACCTCTCATATTAACTGGTAGATTGCCTCTACACACAGAATTTTGGTTACTTGCCTAATTCCTCCTTGATGTGCTCTTATTGTACCAGAGAATATAAAATGATATATTTTTCATTCTTGTGAATAACAAAACAATTGCCATTGAGTGGCAGCTTTAACATGCAGCTTTTTTCAGGCCTCATTTTCCTTGACATGAAAATACTTGACGTTTTTTTGGCTGTCCTTCTAGCTCCATTGCAGCACTGTAGCAGGTCAATCCATTTTCTCTTTACCATTTGTGACCTCTTGGCCTGCTTGTTGTACTGTCGACACTCTTGAAACTTGTAATGGATTGCAGTGCAATGATCTGAAGGATGAAGAGGTCACCTACAGCAGTGACATAACACAGCATTTTAGAACATGTCTGCCCTAAGTCATGTATACTTTGAAATGTCTTATTTCTTCCTTGAAGTTTGGAACTTGTAATGGATCACAATGCGATGATCTGAAGGTTATAGAGGTCACCTACAGCAGTGAGATAATGGGATGTTTTACAGTATGTTTGCTTTAAAGCACTTGTACTCCTCAGTGTACTTTCTCTTAGAGTTTGGAACTTGTGATGGATGAGAGCATGATGATCTTAAAGGTTGTAACAATCACCTTCAGCAGTGACACAGCAGAGCATTTCACAACATGACTGTATGAAGTCATGTATACTTTCAAATGTCTTACTTCTTCCTTGAAGTTTGGAACTTGTAATGGATCGCAGTGCGATGATGTGAAGGATGAAGAGGTCACCTACAACAGAAATATAATGGAGTGCTTCATTGTGCATCCATAATAATGAATAATAATAATAGCTTATTAGCTTGTGTAGCACAAACCACATGACAAAATGATCGTACACACTTAACAAATTGTAAAAGAAAGAAATACCAATAATGAATTAACTACTTGCTACTGCTTATTTAATTAAGTAAAAATATGGTAAAAATGAAAGGATAAAAAACAGACAACAAGAATAAAAAATAATATTGACTTTTAGCTTGGAAATGCTAGTTTAATATAAAAGTCTTGAGCAGACGTTTGAAATGGTCAACTGTGCAAGTCTTTCTAATAGATGTAGGGACTGACATCCACAGTTGTCAAGCAGTCATACTGAAGGAATGATTGCTGACTGTAGCATAGGACTTTTTGTCGACAGATCGCAAACAATAATTTGTGCTGGAATACATCATACTAGAGCATTTACATTTATCTCTTCCTTGGAGTTTGGAACTTGTAATGGATCACAGCGCAATGATGTGAGGTGCATACCCTCCTAGAGCATGTATACTTTTAAACATCTTATTTCTTTCGTGGAGTTTGGAACTTGAAATGGTTCAGAGTGCAATGAACTGAAAGTTGTACAGGTCGCCTACAACAGTTAGATAATGAGGTGTTTTACAGCATGTTCGCACTAAAGCACTTGTACTCTAGAATGTCCTTTCTCTTAGAGTTTGGAACTTGTGACAGATCAGAGCACGATGATGTTAAAGGTTGTAGTGATCACCTACAGCAGTGACATAACAGAGCATTTCACAACATGACTGTATGAAGTCGTGTATACTTTCAAATGTCTTGCTTCTTCGTTGAAGTTTGGAACTTGTAATGGATCACAGCATGATGATGTGAAGGATGGAGAGGTCACCTACGGCAGTGAAATAACAGAGCATTTCACAACATGAGTGTATGAAGTCATGTATACTTATAAACGTCTTACTTCTTCCTTGAAGTTTGGAACTTTCAATGGATCACAGCGTGATAATGTGAGGTGCATGCCCTCCTAGAGCATGTATACTTTCAAACATCTTATTTCTCTCTTGGAGTTTGGAACTTATAATTGATCACGGTGTGAGGATCTGAAGGTTGAAAGGTTGCATACAACAGAGTGCTTCATGGCATGCCATCTTTTTTTTTTAGAGTTTGCAATTTGTAATAGATCACAACAGAATCATCTGAAGGTTGCAGAGGTCACCTACAGCAGAAATATAATGGAGTGCTTCATTGTGCATCCGTAATAGTGAACAATAATAATAGCTTATTAGCTTGTGTAGCACAAACTACATGACAAACTGATCCTATGCACTTAAGAAATTATAAAAAGAGATACCAATCATGAATTAACTACATGCCACTGCTTATTTAATTAAGTAAAAAAATATGGTTAGAAAGAAAGGATAAAAAAAAACAGATTACAAGAATAAAAAATAGTATTGACTATAAGCTTGGAAATGCTAGTTTAATATAATAGTAGCAGATGTTTGAAATGGTCAACTGTGCATGTCTTCCCAATTGATGCAGGGACTGACATCCACAGTTGTCAAGCAGCCATACTAATGGGAATGATTGCTGCCTGTAGCATAGGACTTTTTGTTGACAGATCACAAACAATAATTTGTGCTAGAATAAATCATACTAGAACATTTACATTTATCTTTTCCTTAGAGTTTGGAACTTGTAATGGATCACAGTGCAATGATGTGAGGTGCATGCCCTCCTAGAGCATGTGTTATTTCTTTCTTGGAGTTTGGAACTTGAAATGGTTCAGAGTGCAATGAACTGAAAGTTGTACAGGTCGCCTACAACAGTGAAATAAAGGGGTGTTTTACAGCATGTTCGCACTAAAGCACTTGTTCTTTAGAATGTCCTTTCTCTTAGAGTTTGGAACTTGTGACAGATCAGAGCACGATGATGTTAAAGGTTGTAGTGATCACCTACAGAAGTGACATAACAGAGCATTTCACAACATGACTGTATGAAGTCGTGTATACTTTCAAATGTCTTGCTTCTTCCTTGAAGTTTGGAACTTGTAATGGATCACAGCGTGATGATGTGAAGGATGGAGAGGTCACCTACAGCAGTGAAATAACAGAGCATTTCACAACATGAGTGTATGAAGTCATGTATACTTATAAACATCTTACTTCTTCCTTGAAGTTTGGAACTTGTAATGGATCACAGCGTGATGATGAAGGATGTAGCAGTCACCTACAGCAGTGAAATGACAGAGCATTTCACAACATGAGTGTACGAAGTCATGTATACTAATAAACGTCTTACTACTTCCTTGAAGTTTGGAACTTTCAATGGATCACAGCGTGATAATGTGAGGTGCATACCCTCCTAGAGCATGTATACTTTCAAACATCTTATTTCTTCCTTGGAGTTTGGAACTTATAATGTATCACAGTGCGATTATCTGAAGGTTGAAAGGTTGTATACAACAGAGTGCCTCATGGCATACCATCTTTTTTTAGTTTAGAGTTTGCAATTTGTAATGGATCACAGCAGAATCATCTGAAGGTTGCAGTGGTTACCTACAGCAGAAATATTATGTAGTGCTTACCGCTCATCTGTTCAAGAACGTGAACTTTCAAATGTCTTATTTCTTCCTTGGAGTTTAGAACCTGTAATGGTTCACAGTGTGATGATCTGAAGGTTTTAAAGGGCAGGTGCAACATAATGCCTGTCAGCATGTCCTCCTTATATGATAAAACAGTAATTGATTGTTTTTTCAACAGTTCTATCAGCTCTTCATTGCTTGTGGTATCATTAATCAAGCACCTGTAATACATATCCAAGTGTTTCATATTCATGAACTTGGTTAAAAGCTTCCTAAATTTTAATGATAAATGCAAACAGTCTCCTTGAAGCATCCTGCCTGTTAAATTTGTGCACGCTCTACAGCTGCTTTTTCAATTTGAATTAAGTGCTCATTGTAAGATTTCTTGGTGACTGGTGACTTCATGTGTCCATCCACAAACACCTCCAAGTCTGTAGCCTTTTTTCAAGTCAGTTTCAATATTACAAATTGAACATAACAGGAAAAGACATTCAAGTCCTTCTCTTTGATAACCTTCCTAAAAAAAGTTTCAGATTTCATTGAGGTTTGCAACCAAAACTACAAATAGCTACTGAAGCAATACACTCCCTGAGGAGAGTGGAATCTTGCAATTTTGTCAACGTGTTTGATGTGTAAAGATGCATTCTTGCTTCATAAGTCAAAAACAAAGAATTCTGTAGTTTGGAGGCAGAAACATTGGCTCTTACCTGCAAATCTTCAGTTTCACTGAGGTAGCTCTTGTCTTTGGCCTCGACCATCCATGGTGCCATCTTGATCCGCTTCTTTTGTCAGCCTTGGCCATTTGTCTGGCCATATCTCTTTTTCCAGGGTTGAGCATCTCATGAAGCCCAAGAGGTAAAAATATTTGACAAAACAATCTGACTAAACCACTCCATGCTTTCTCCAAAATCTTTTACAACTGCTCTGCATTATGGTTACCTGCAAAATAAAATGAACTAACATGATATTAGAAGTCAATGAAAACTACCAAAAGCTAATAAAACTGATAACAGGACTACATCCTCAGTTTGTGCTTTCCTCAGCAAATTGCAAAGCCAAAACACACTCTTTTTGCTAATTCAGGTGTTTATTTTTGTGCTAGCGAAAGCAAAATGCAAAACGAAATGAAACATAACTACACAGTTTGCCTACTACTAGTAAAAAGTCTGTTTATAGGCTACTTTCATGCCAGATATTCAGTTGGCATCCATTGTGCTAACCCAAAAAGTTGTTTTCTGGTTGTATGTTCTCTTGTGGGGTCCAACTCAACCAAACTTGGTATTGGCAAGCACAGGTGTCCCTCCAAGTCCTGTACCAAAATGGGCAGTGGAAGAGGATAAAGTTGCATGGCATGATGTTGGAGGAAGTCGTATTTGTTAAAATAAACCAACTGAGCCACAACTATCCAGGACTTTTTAATCTAAACTGAACACACTACTCGTGTACAGCATCATGTACACGTAGGATTGAAAACCTTATCAACCAACAACAACATGGCGGGAACTTCAAGCATGCATTAAAGAGAATTAACCAATCAGCTTCCATTGTAAAGCATACATTATCATAAATATTTCAACACTCCCACTTGATAATATGCTGTTACAATAACAAAATAAAAATAAAAACTTGATGCTAGATAATCACAATCACAAGTCACACACGCCTAACAAGTTTCTGAGTTTTTTGAAGGTACATTTCGGGAGTCCCTTTGTCATGATGTCCGCTACCATGTCCTCCGAAGGACAATAAATCACTCTGATCTCATTAGAAAGAACTCTTTCACGAACAAAATGATGACAAATGTCAATGTGCTTTGTTCTGTTATGGAATTTGGCATTCTTTGCCAGTTCAATGGCACCCTGATTGTCTTCATAGATGGTAGTTGGGGCATCCATCTGTCTCCCAAGATCTTTCATCAGACGGCGTAGCCATACAGCTTGTTGTGTACCTGAACTTAAAGCAAGATATTCAGCTTCAGTTGAGGACTTGGCAACTGTCTGTTGTTTCCTGCTTGACCAGCTGACAGTTCCACTTCCTAACTGAAACACATAGCCTGATGCTGACCTGCGAGTGTCAACATCTCCTGCCCAATCTGCATCACTGTAACCAAATAATTCTGGTTTCTCTTCTTGAGCAGTAAATTTTAGACCATACTTCAAAGTTCCTTTGAGGTATCTTAGAACACGTTTCACGCCCATCCAGTGATCCTTACTTGGCTTTTACATATACTGGGATAGGACACTAACTGCGGCAGCAATATCTGGTCTTGTTGCTATTGATATGTAAGTCAGACATCCAATTGCTTGTTGGTAGGTCTGAACATCAAAAGGCTCATCACTTGGTGATAACTGCTGAAACTTTGTACCAGGCTCAAGTGGAGTAGAAAC